>JAPTHN010000109.1:0-532500 GCA_026936325.1 Platynereis dumerilii | reverse complement strand
GATTTTTTGCATTTTTTCCATTGGGTCCAAATTTCAAGTGGACCGTTTTGGGTCACCGGATTTTTGAGCCAGCACAAACACTACAGTAGTTAAAAGTACAATAAATAAGCAATTCAAATTGGCCCAACTTAAGTGGCCTAGCCATTTTGGTTACCGTGCCTTTGGCACTTGAAATACAACGAAATTACACTTTTTCGCTCTTTTTGGATTGCGACGGAACTTCAAGAGGGCTTCATGGGGTCACCGGATTTTTGAGCCAGCACAAACTCTACAGCAGTTAAAAGAACAATAAATAAGCAATTCAAACTGGCCAAACTTAAGTGGCCTAGCCATTTTGTTTACCGTGCCTTTTGCACTTGAAATACAACGAAATTACACTTTTTCGCTCTTTTTGGAATTGGGACGGAACTTCAAGAGGGCTTCATGTGGTCACCGGATTTTTGAGCTAGCACAAACTCTACAGCAGTACAATTAATAAGCAATTCAAATTGGCCCAACTTAAGTGGCCTAGCCATTTTGGTTACCGTGCCTTTGGCGCTTGAAATACGACGAAATTATGATTTTTTGCATTTTTTCCATTGGGTCCAAATTTCAAGTGGACCGTTTGGGGTCACCGGATTTTTGAGCCAGCACAAACTCTACAGCAGTCAAAACTACAATAAATAAGCAATTCAAATTGGCCCAACTTAAGTGGCCTGTCCATTTTGGTTAGCCTCAGCTAAGCAGTTGAAATGGGATGAAATTGCATATTTTTGCCTTTTTACGATTGGGACACAATTTGAAGAGGTCGGGGTGGGGTGACCGCATTTTTGGGCCAGCACAAACTCCACAGCAGTGAACAGCTGAACAAATAGGCAATCCAAATTGGCCCAACTTTAGTTGCCTAGCCATTTTGGTTAGCCTCAGCTAAGCAGTTGAAATTGGATGAAATTGCATTTTTTCGCCTTTTTTCAATTGGGACCGAACTTGAGAGGTCGAGGTTGTGTGACCGCATTTTTGGGCCAGCACAAACTCCACAGCAGTGAACAGCTGAACAAATAGGCAATCCAAATTGGCCCAACTTTAGTGGCCTAGCCATTTTGGTTAGCCTCAGCTAAGCAGTTGAAATTGGATGAAATTGCATATTTTTGCCTTTTTACGATTGGGACACAATTTGAAGAGGTCGAGGTGGTGTGACCACATCTTTGGGCCAGCACAAACTCCACAGCAGTGAACAGCTGAACAAATAGGCAATCCAAATTGGCCCAACTTTAGTGGCCTAGCCATTTTGGTTAGCCTCAGCTGAGCAGTTGAAATTGGATGAAATTGCATATTTTTGCCTTTTTACGATTGGGACACAATTTGAAGAGGTCGAGGTGGTGTGACTGCATTTTTGGGCCAGCACAAACTCCACAGCAGTGAACAGCTGAACAAATAGGCAATCCAAATTGGCCCAACTTTAGTGGCCTAGCCATTTTGGTTAGCCTCAGCTAAGCAGTTGAAATGGGATGAAATTGCATATTTTTGCCTTTTTACGATTGGGACACAATTTGAAGAGGTCGAGGTGGTGTGACCGCATTTTTGGGCCAGCACAAACTCCACAGCAGTGAACAGCTGAACAAATAGGCATTCCAAATTGGCCCAACTTTAGTGGCCTAGCCATTTTGGTTAGCCTCAGCTAAGCAGTTGAAATTGGATGAAATTGCATATTTTTGCCTTTTTACCATTGGGACACAATTTGAAGAGGTCGAGGTGTGTGACTGCATTTTTGGGCCAGCACAAACTCCACAGCAGTGAACAAATAGGCAATCCAAATTGGCCCAACTTTAGTGGCCTAGCCATTTTGGTTAGCCTCAGCTAAGCAGTTGAAATTGGATGAAATTGCATATTTTCGCCTTTTCACGATTGGGACACAATTTGAAGAGGTCGGGGTGGTGTGACCGCATTTTTGGGCCAGCACAAACTCCACTGCAGTGAGTAGCTGAACAAATAGGCAATCCAAATTGGCCCAACTTTAGTGGCCTAGCCATTTTGGTTAGCCTCAGCTAAGCAGTTGAAATGGGATGAAATTGCATATTTTCGCCTTTTTACGATTGGGACACAATTTGAAGAAGTCGGGGTGGGGTGACCGCATTTTTGGGCCAGCACAAACTCCACAGCAGTAAACAGCTGAACAAATAGGCAATCCAAATTGGCCCAACTTTAGTGGCCTAGCCATTTTGGTCAGCCACAGCTAAGCAGTTGAAATTGGATGAAATTGCATATTTTTGCCTTTTTACGATTGGGACACAATTTGAAGAGGTCGAGGTGTTGTGACCACATTTTTGGGCCAGCACAAACTCCACAGCAGTGAACAGCTGAACAAATAGGCAATCCAAATTGGCCCAACTTTAGTGGCCTAGCCATTTTGGTCAGCCACAGCTAAGCAGTTGAAATTGGATGAAATTGCATATTTTTGCCTTTTTACGATTGGGACACAATTTGAAGAAGTCGGGGTGGGGTGACCGCATTTTTGGGCCAGCACAAACTCCACAGCAGTGAACAGCTGAACAAATAGGCAATCCAAATTGGCCCAACTTTAGTGGCCTAGCCATTTTGGTTAGCCTCAGCTAAGCAGTTGAAATTGGATGAAATTGCATTTTTTCGCCTTTTTTCAATTGGGACCGAACTTGAAGAGGTCGAGGTGGTGTGACCGCATTTTTGGGCCAGCACAAACTCCACAGCAGTGAACAGCTGAACAAATAGGCAATCCAAATTGGCCCAACTTTAGTGGCCTAGCCATTTTGGTTAGCCTCAGCTGAGCAGTTGAAATTGGATGAAATTGCATATTTTTGCCTTTTTACGATTGGGACACAATTTGAAGAGGTCGAGGTGTTGTGACCACATTTTTGGGCCAGCACAAACTCCACAGCAGTGAACAGCTGAACAAATAGGCAATCCAAATTGGCCCAACTTTAGTGGCCTAGCCATTTTGGTTAGCCTCAGCTAAGCAGTTGAAATTGGATGAAATTGCATATTTTTGCCTTTTTACGATTGGGACACAATTTGAAGAGGTCGAGGTGGTGTGACCACATTTTTGGGCCAGCACAAACTCCACAGCAGTGAACAGCTGAACAAATAGGCAATCCAAATTGGCCCAACTTTAGTGGCCTAGCCATTTTGGTTAGCCTCAGCTAAGCAGTTGAAATGGGATGAAATTGCATTTTTTCGCCTTTTTTCGATTTGGACCGAACTTGAAGAGGTCAGGGTGGGGTGACCGCATTTTTGGGCCAGCACAAACTCCACAGCAGTGAACAGCTGAACAAATAGGCAATCCATATTGGCCCAACTTTAGTGGCCTAGCCATTTTGGTTAGCCTCAGCTGAGCAGTTGAAATTGGATGAAATTGCATTTTTTCGCCTTTTTTCAATTGGGACCGAACTTGAGAGGTCGAGGTTGTGTGACCGCATTTTGGGCCAGCACAAACTCCACAGCAGTGAACAGCTGAACAAATAGGCAATCCAAATTGGCCCAACTTTAGTGGCCTAGCCATTTTGGTTAGCCTCAGCTAAGCAGTTGAAATTGGATGAAATTGCATATTTTTGCCTTTTTACGATTGGGACACAATTTGAAGAGGTCGAGGTGGTGTGACCACATTTTTGGGCCAGCACAAACTCCACAGCAGTGAACAGCTGAACAAATAGGCAATCCAAATTGGCCCAACTTTAGTGGCCTAGCCATTTTGGTTAGCCTCAGCTAAGCAGTTGAAATTGGATGAAATTGCATATTTTTGCCTTTTTACGATTGGGACACAATTTGAAGAGGTCGAGGTGGTGTGACCACATTTTTGGGCCAGCACAAACTCCACAGCAGTGAACAGCTGAACAAATAGGCAATCCAAATTGGCCCAACTTTAGTGGCCTAGCCATTTTGGTTAGCCTCAGCTAAGCAGTTGAAATGGGATGAAATTGCATTTTTTCGCCTTTTTTCGATTTGGACCGAACTTGAAGAGGTCAGGGTGGGGTGACCGCATTTTTGGGCCAGCACAAACTCCACAGCAGTGAACAGCTGAACAAATAGGCCATCCAAATTGGCCCAACTTTAGTGGCCTAGCCATTTTGGTTAGCCTCAGCTGAGCAGTTGAAATTGGATGAAATTGCATTTTTTCGCCTTTTTTCAATTGGGACCGAACTTGTAGAGGTCAGGGTGGGGTGACCGCATTTTTGGGCCAGCACATACTCCACAGCAGTGAACAGCTGAACAAAGAGGCAATCCAAATTGGCCCAACTTTAGTGGCCTAGCCATTTTGGTTAGCCTCAGCTAAGCAGTTGAAATGGGATGAAATTGCATATTTTCGCCTTTTTACGATTGGGACACAATTTGAAGAAGTCGGGGTGGGGTGACCGCATTTTTGGGCCAGCACAAACTCCACAGCAGTAAACAGCTGAACAAATAGGCAATCCAAATTGGCCCAACTTTAGTGGCCTAGCCATTTTGGTTAGCCTCAGCTGAGCAGTTGAAATTGGATGAAATTGCATATTTTTGCCTTTTTACGATTGGGACCGAACTTGAAGAGGTCGAGGTGGTGTGACCGCATTTTTGGGCCAGCACAAACTCCACAGCAGTGAACAGCTGAATAAATAGGCAATCCAAATTGGCCCAACTTTAGTGGCCTAGCCATTTTGGTCAGCCACAGCTAAGCAGTTGAAATGGGATGAAATTGCATATTATCGCCTTTTTACGATCGGGATACAACTTAAAGGAGTCGGGGTGGGGTGACCGCATTTTTGGGCCAGAACAAACTCCACAGCAGTGAGTAGCTGAACAAATAGGCAATCCAATTTGGCCCAACTTAAGTGGCCTAGCCATTTTGGTCAGCCACAGCTAAGCAGTTGAAATTGGATGAAATTGCATATTTTTGCCTTTTTACGATTGGGACACAATTTGAAGAGGTCGAGGTGGTGTGACCACATTTTTGGGCCAGCACAAACTCCACAGCAGTGAACAGCTGAACAAATAGGCAATCCAAATTGGCCCAACTTTAGTGGCCTAGCCATTTTGGTTAGCCTCAGCTAAGCAGTTGAAATGGGATGAAATTGCATTTTTTCGCCTTTTTTCGGTTTGGACCGAACTTGAAGAGGTCAGGGTGGGGTGACCGCATTTTTGGGCCAGCACAAACTCCACAGCAGTGAACAGCTGAACAAATAGGCCATCCAAATTGGCCCAACTTTAGTGGCCTAGCCATTTTGGTTAGCCTCAGCTGAGCAGTTGAAATTGTATGAAATTGCATTTTTTCGCCTTTTTTCAATTGGGACCGAACTTGAAGAGGTCGAGGTGGTGTGACCGCATTTTTGGGCCAGCACAAACTCCACAGCAGTGAACAGCTGAACAAATAGGCAATCCAAATTGGCCCAACTTTAGTGGCCTAGCCATTTTGGTTAGCCTCAGCTGAGCAGTTGAAATTGGATGAAATTGCATATTTTTGCCTTTTTACGATTGGGACACAATTTGAAGAGGTCGAGGTGTTGTGACCACATTTTTGGGCCAGCACAAACTCCACAGCAGTGAACAGCTGAACAAATAGGCAATCCAAATTGGCCCAACTTTAGTGGCCTAGCCATTTTGGTTAGCCTCAGCTAAGCAGTTGAAATTGGATGAAATTGCATATTTTTGCCTTTTTACGATTGGGACACAATTTGAAGAGGTCGAGGTGGTGTGACCACATTTTTGGGCCAGCACAAACTCCACAGCAGTGAACAGCTGAACAAATAGGCAATCCAAATTGGCCCAACTTTAGTGGCCTAGCCATTTTGGTTAGCCTCAGCTAAGCAGTTGAAATGGGATGAAATTGCATTTTTTCGCCTTTTTTCGATTTGGACCGAACTTGAAGAGGTCAGGGTGGGGTGACCGCATTTTTGGGCCAGCACAAACTCCACAGCAGTGAACAGCTGAACAAATAGGCAATCCATATTGGCCCAACTTTAGTGGCCTAGCCATTTTGGTTAGCCTCAGCTGAGCAGTTGAAATTGGATGAAATTGCATTTTTTCGCCTTTTTTCAATTGGGACCGAACTTGAGAGGTCGAGGTTGTGTGACCGCATTTTGGGCCAGCACAAACTCCACAGCAGTGAACAGCTGAACAAATAGGCAATCCAAATTGGCCCAACTTTAGTGGCCTAGCCATTTTGGTTAGCCTCAGCTAAGCAGTTGAAATTGGATGAAATTGCATATTTTTGCCTTTTTACGATTGGGACACAATTTGAAGAGGTCGAGGTGGTGTGACCACATTTTTGGGCCAGCACAAACTCCACAGCAGTGAACAGCTGAACAAATAGGCAATCCAAATTGGCCCAACTTTAGTGGCCTAGCCATTTTGGTTAGCCTCAGCTAAGCAGTTGAAATTGGATGAAATTGCATATTTTTGCCTTTTTACGATTGGGACACAATTTGAAGAGGTCGAGGTGGTGTGACCACATTTTTGGGCCAGCACAAACTCCACAGCAGTGAACAGCTGAACAAATAGGCAATCCAAATTGGCCCAACTTTAGTGGCCTAGCCATTTTGGTTAGCCTCAGCTAAGCAGTTGAAATGGGATGAAATTGCATTTTTTCGCCTTTTTTCGGTTTGGACCGAACTTGAAGAGGTCAGGGTGGGGTGACCGCATTTTTGGGCCAGCACAAACTCCACAGCAGTGAACAGCTGAACAAATACGCCATCCAAATTGGCCCAACTTTAGTGGCCTAGCCATTTTGGTTAGCCTCAGCTGAGCAGTTGAAATTGGATGAAATTGCATTTTTTCGCCTTTTTTCAATTGGGACCGAACTTGTAGAGGTCAGGGTGGGGTGACCGCATTTTTGGGCCAGCACATACTCCACAGCAGTGAACAGCTGAACAAAGAGGCAATCCAAATTGGCCCAACTTTAGTGGCCTAGCCATTTTGGTTAGCCTCAGCTAAGCAGTTGAAATGGGATGAAATTGCATATTTTCGCCTTTTTACGATTGGGACACAATTTGAAGAAGTCGGGGTGGGGTGACCGCATTTTTGGGCCAGCACAAACTCCACAGCAGTAAACAGCTGAACAAATAGGCAATCCAAATTGGCCCAACTTTAGTGGCCTAGCCATTTTGGTTAGCCTCAGCTGAGCAGTTGAAATTGGATGAAATTGCATATTTTTGCCTTTTTACGATTGGGACCGAACTTGAAGAGGTCGAGGTGGTGTGACCGCATTTTTGGGCCAGCACAAACTCCACAGCAGTGAACAGCTGAATAAATAGGCAATCCAAATTGGCCCAACTTTAGTGGCCTAGCCATTTTGGTCAGCCACAGCTAAGCAGTTGAAATGGGATGAAATTGCATATTATCGCCTTTTTACGATCGGGATACAACTTAAAGGAGTCGGGGTGGGGTGACCGCATTTTTGGGCCAGAACAAACTCCACAGCAGTGAGTAGCTGAACAAATAGGCAATCCAATTTGGCCCAACTTAAGTGGCCTAGCCATTTTGGTCAGCCACAGCTAAGCAGTTGAAAACTTGAAATGGGATGAAATTGCATATTTTTGCCTTTTTACGATTAGGACACAATTTGAAGAAGTCGGGGTGGGGTGACCGCATTTTTGGGCCAGCACGAACTCCACAGCAGTGAACAGCTGAACAAATAGGCAATCCATATTGGCCCAACTTTATTGGCCTAGCCATTTTGGTTAGCCTCAGCTAAGCAGTTGAAATTGGATGAAGTTGCATTTTTTCGCCTTTTTTCAATTGGGACCGAACTTGAGAGGTCGAGGTTGTGTGACCGCATTTTGGGCCAGCACAAACTCCACAGCAGTGAACAGCTGAACAAATAGGCAATCCAAATTGGCCCAACTTTAGTGGCCTAGCCATTTTGGTTAGCCTCAGCTAAGCAGTTGAAATTGGATGAAATTGCATATTTTTGCCTTTTTACGATTGGGACACAATTTGAAGAGGTCGAGGTGGTGTGACCACATTTTTGGGCCAGCACAAACTCCACAGCAGTGAACAGCTGAACAAATAGGCAATCCAAATTGGCCCAACTTTAGTGGCCTAGCCATTTTGGTTAGCCTCAGCTAAGCAGTTGAAATTGGATGAAATTGCATTTTTTCGCCTTTTTTCAATTGGGACCGAACTTGAAGAGGTCGAGGTGGTGTGACCGCATTTTTGGGCCAGCACAAACTCCACAGCAGTGAACAGCTGAACAAATAGGCAATCCAAATTGGCCCAACTTTAGTGGCCTAGCCATTTTGGTTAGCCTCAGCTAAGCAGTTGAAATTGGATGAAATTGCATATTTTTGCCTTTTTACGATTGGGACACAATTTGAAGAGGTCGAGGTGGTGTGACCACATTTTTGGGCCAGCACAAACTCCACAGCAGTGAACAGCTGAACAAATAGGCAATCCAAATTGGCCCAACTTTAGTGGCCTAGCCATTTTGGTTAGCCTCAGCTAAGCAGTTGAAATTGGATGAAATTGCATTTTTTCGCCTTTTTTCAATTGGGACCGAACTTGAAGAGGTCGAGGTGGTGTGACCGCATTTTTGGGCCAGCACAAACTCCACAGCAGTGAACAGCTGAACAAATAGGCAATCCAAATTGGCCCAACTTTAGTGGCCTAGCCATTTTGGTTAGCCTCAGCTAAGCAGTTGAAATTGGATGAAATTGCATATTTTTGCCTTTTTACGATTGGGACACAATTTGAAGAGGTCGAGGTGGTGTGACCACATTTTTGGGCCAGCACAAACTCCACAGCAGTGAACAGCTGAACAAATAGGCAATCCAAATTGGCCCAACTTTAGTGGCCTAGCCATTATGGTTAGCCTCAGCTAGGCAATTGAAATGTGATGTAATTGCATTTTTTCGCCTTTTTTCATTTGGGACCGAACTTTGAGTGTTAGTGCGGGCAGGGGTGACCGAATTTTTGGGCCAGCTCAAACTCTACAGTGAACAGCTGATCAAATAGGCAGTTGTATGTGATGAAACTAACTCCTTTGGCTTTCTGAAAGAGACTCCCATTCCGACTGTGATTCCTCATGCAGGTCCCCTGAATTACGACTCCGACTGGCGACTGATGACTCCGTTCATTGGCATTATTGCACGCAAATATTACATGGTTAACTGAGGGATTTTGTGCATTAATACTTGTTTAGGAATTTTTATGTAAAATTTGGGATACATTCTACCTTGTTGTATCTGTGTTTTTGTAAATTATAATAATTTTTAGGAGTGAGGAATTACCGAATTAATCTCCAATTCCACCTGAAAAACAAAGTTACACTCCGACTCCTCCAAAAACCCTTAGCAGCGTATTCGGGGGGGGGGGGCATTAGGCCATGGCAGTGATGGAAATGGGGGGGGGGGCTCGGGGGAGCTGAGCCTCCCTTGACCAAGAAACAGGGGAGAGCTGTACCTGCTACAGCTCCCCCAATGACCAGTAGTGAAATTACAATTATCATGTTACTTTTTCAGTCCTCATTGTATTTTTAGTCAAAATTATTCTTTTGTTGAAGAATTTTTTTCCCTTTCGAGTGGTGAGCCGCTGCCGCACGGGCCGAGAGCTCCCCCGACGAAAATTTTCGATTTCCATCACTGGGCCATGGCCAACCCCACTCAGGCCCAAAATTATGGAAGAGATAGGAAAAGCCACGGAGCGCCCCATATTCACCCAATGTAATGCCCCCCCCCCCGCAAGCCATTTCTAGATGTGCGGAGGGGAATCTGACTACAGTATGTAGCATGTGGCTCCTTTCCCCGATAGGCCTATATCCTAATTTTATTCTTCAGATTTCAAATGTATTTGTCATCATTGTTACTCATCACATGCCCCTCCCCCAGGTGCCCCCCTGGAGACCTCCCCCCCCCCCCGCCATTATGCCACTGCCCCTTGGACTAGGGCAGGGGGGGACAATTGTCCTGATCGACCCTGAACAGCAAATAATTAAGATGACTTGATTTCTTGTCTTTATTTATCAATGCTTTGAGAGCCTTTGTGCACTGATAGAGGTCAATGACCTCTGTGACCCACTTATTAGAATTTTTTGTATTCTTCTCTTTTCAGCTTGATATCCTGCAACATTATAGCCAGGGGTTTTATCTTAACTTATTAAAAAAGATTTCAACCCATTCCCAAGCTTCATCATGTCCCCATCAATCAGTTCTTGCCATTTGTTCAAGTTCGCTCAACAGTCTGCAAAATCCCAACCCTTGTTTGTGTCCCAGCAAGTAGGCCGTCTCGCGGCGCCCTCTCGCGATTTTGCGGTGAAACGGCACTCTTCGGAATGTGGAATTGTCTGATGGTACGGCTATTGCGTAGTGCGGCTAATAAGTGCGGCCTACTTCGAGGTGGTGTTGTTGCCGGGTGGGTGTGACAGTGACAGGGATTTAATCATAAAACTAATTAAAGTAAGATGACCACTCTACTGACCTATTATATATATACAGACCTAAAATACCAGGACCTCAGTGAGTCCTGCCCAGTCTCTAGATCTGTCACTGTCAAAATGGCAATCAACACAGTAGACCAATGAGGCCTTGACTTGAGACTCAGACTGAGAATGAGGGATTGGGATGTGAAATATGTGGATTGTGATTTGTGAATCAATCCGAATTAGTTCACACTGAGCCTGGTCCATCTTTATCATGCTCAATCAGAATAAACAACGCACAATTGCAATGCTTTTGGCCTACTTATCGTTGGTAAAAATAACAGGGCACATAGGTTTAGATTGTGGTAAAGCTATTTCAACCAAGTTAAAATGAGTCCCCCATCATGCGTTACTGCAGCGTTAGGCCTACCCCTGTTAATTACCGGCCATGCTATGCATAGGCCGGTAATGCAGTGATATCCATCAAGTGTGAATCACGAGGCTCCAGGCCCAACCAGACTATTCCAAGGGTTTATTTTATATGTATTACTCAGTTATAACATCGTAGATTGTCCAAATACAAGTGTGTCTTTTTTTAGTTAAATGCAATATTATTATTAGATTTATAAAAATCCCTTCTAATACCCAGCGCTGGGTCAGTCAGGCTGATTTTGCGCCTCCATTTTCTTGTGTATTGGGGCTGTCACTACACGCTACACTGAGTGCTGTATTTGAGATGTCACAGTACTTAATAGGGTGTTCATATCTTTTATTGTATTTCCTCTTTTCCAATTAATAATTGTTGTTCAATGCTGAATTGCTCTTCACCATTTAGGGCTAAAGTGCAATTCACTTTCACACCTCCCTGACATCTGTCTGCTTAATTGTACCCAATATTTTCAATCAGCTTCATACTTATTTAATTCCTATTTAAACTCCATGCTTGAAATTATATTGTTATTGGGAAACAATAAAGTATTGAAATATCTTACAAAAGAGAACAAGAATCCGCGGATTCAAAGCCAGGCTAAAAAACTAGACTGTGAATATTTATGCATAGATATTAAAACAATTTTGTAATGTACCTGAAATTGGAGGCAAAATGAAAAGAAACAGCTTTTATGAGCAAGTCATTTCTGGTATTAATTTAAAATACACCCACGTCTACCAGGTAATGGAAAAAAAAATCAATTAAATATCTTTTTATTTTTCCCATCCACATGTATATATATCGATTCCACTGATAAAGCATGTGCAGCATGGCCGGTGCTGTGCTCTAAGAGTGCTTGTTTGTGTTAAAAAAGTTTGCCTATCTGATTGCATCATCTTACATAATTGAATGTATTAAGTTAATTTTCAACTAACATTATGTGCATTAATTTAAAACGAAAATTTTCAAATGACATCAAACTATTTTTTGACTGACCAGCGCTGAGTGGAATGAATGATTGAACATTTACCTTTTTAGTTTAGAAATTGAATGGTGCTCTTTCAAAATCGCTTACAAATCTTCCTGTAGCAGCCTACATTGTAATTGTGGATTTTTGAAATTAATTTTAATTATGGAATATTATCATATCAGCTCGTTTAAGCATCAGATGTTCAATTGTTCATGTTATTTTTGTTGTAATGTTTTTCTCTGAATTCCAGGTGAAGAGGCTGTTTTCTCTGTGCCCTCAAGAGTCCTCCAGTGGTATCATCAGACTTGATCAAAGGGGCCAGGACTCCGTCATCGCATTGGGCATCTTCTTCTTGGAGTCTGAGTTGCAGGTTTGTATCTCTACCTGAGGTTTCTATCTGGATTCTGGCAACCCAGCCTTCTGAAGCTGTATATTGTGCTGCCTCTATAATTATCATTACAATGTTATGTAATTGCTGTGAATAAATTGACAAACTGACATCAAAATTCAATGTCAATATCTCATTCCCAATGCTAGTAGCTTTGAAGCTAATCATTTAATTTAGCTTACTTAAGAAACCTGAGACTGAGTGGCAGCTCTATGTACATACTAAATGATGAGATGATAAAGCTGCGAGTCCAAATGAAGGACCAATGTTCTGCCTTTTCTCAAGGATTTGGTCTTGTACTTGCTTCAACTTAGAAAATTGAATTTAAGGCGCATTCTAATTTATGATGTACACTCTTGTCGTTTTAGCACACGGATCACATCTTGCCCTACCTGCTGTCTGTCTTGCGAGGATTGATCAAAGCACAATGGATCACAAATGCATCATCACCAAACAGTGAGTTTGTTGTTTTGGTTTTTCGAGTTACTCTGGGTATAAAGTGTGGGTTGTCCTTATTCAGTTCATCGTGCAGTACCATAAAGATAGTGAATTTTAGTGGTCATGTGTGTTGTGATTGAATCATGTCTTTGGAGCTGGGTTCCGATTATGGAAGAAGAATGGTTCCGATTTGATGAACTTTCATAAGAAATATAAAAAATCAAATGATTTAAATCAGTATTGAATCATATAAATTGATTTTAATCAATTACATTTTATTATAAAAATCATGATTTAATGCAAGATTTGAATTGCCTTGATTTGAATCAATCACCCTGCTTTGGAGACTGTGACTCCATCAAATTTTGGAATAAGACTCAGACTCTGGACTCTTCCTAAACCTCAACGCTCAACTCTTGATTTCAGTGCCAAAGCCCTGTGTGACTCTTGTCTCTAATGAGTCTCACATTGCTTTCGATAAATTTACGAAATGGGCATGATCATATCATTATTTTTAAAAGGAGTTAGGATTCGAGCAGGTTGTCTTAGAATGTCTAAGACTCCTCCCAAAAATGGCAATATCCTCTGACTTTGACAGACATTGACTCCAAAGCCCTTATTGTACCTATTATTCTATGGTACCTCAGACTTATATTTGTGATGGGAGACAAGATTGACTCCTTCTTAATTTACCATTTTCTTGAATGTTGAATTTCTGATTTTCAGAACTGCCAGTGAGCGAGTGCTTCACTTTCTGTCTCAACACTCTGCTTTGCGATGTTGCCAGCAAGGACATCACTCTTCATGAACAGGTGCGTGTCATTAGTCACTCAATTTACTGGTGAATTAGTAATGGGATCTTTATGATCTTCGATCAAAACTCTAAATAAGTTTTGTATTTGCCAATATATTGAAAGCTGATAGATTCAGGTAGAATTTATAACTATTTTGGGTTGGGTGTGGTTTTGCGCGACAATGACCTTCTGCCAGTGACCAACAGCTTGTTGTCTTGTATACAGGGTTCCCTCAACATTTCAAGACCAAAATTCCATGACTTTTCCATGACCAAATTTTAGATTCTCCATGACCAAATCTTAGATTTTCCATGACCAAATTTTGGTTTTTCCATGACCAAATCTTTACTCGTTTTGTCCGAGATGCTCCCCACATAAGATTCTCGACACGCCGAAATGACATCCATCTTCATCAGGTCCACCAAAAGAGCCATCATCGCCAAAATCCCTAAAATTTTCTGTGAATTAAGGCCAAAATTTGAATTCTCCATGACTTTTGACAATTTTTTGCTTTTCCATGACTTTCCATGACTGGGAACCCTGCTTATAGCTTTTACAACAACTTTAACCTTACTGTAAATCTGATTATGTATGTTGGTGAATTAGTAATGGGATCAAAAGGTGAACAAGAGGCTGTATTTTTTACGGTCTATGGTGAGACTCAAAGTTGACCCGGCAATAATTGCTCTATTTTTCAATGCCACCATCCCCCCAGTGTTGAATTACTCCTCTCTTGCCTTTTATAGACTAATTCCCCAATACCTGCGATCTGAAATGGATAAGCCCAGAAGGATATGTCAGAGACTAATTGGGAAAGGCTTCAATCTGATTGAAAATACACTGGATTATGAGCGCAAAGCTAAACATCAAGCAAAAAAGATAATTAATGAGAGAGACCATCCCCTCCACAGCGAGTATGAAATGTTACCCAGTGGTAGAAGGTACAGACTTGAAAAAGCCAGAACTGAAAGGTATAGACTGTCCTTTGTGCCAGTGTCGCTGAGACTCTTAAATTCTGTATAGACTCTTTCTGATTTTACAAATTTATTTAGATCATGTGGGTATGTCATCACAAGCAAATTTCATGTTTCATGACCAATAAATCTATGTCTATGTCTATGTCTATGATAAATGCCTGGGAATATTATTCAAGGATCATGAAAGAACTCACAAGAGCTTAATATGGATTGAAACAATCTCAACATCTAGACGTTTGGTAAATACAAGCAATTGCATTGATTTCAGATCCTGACTGCCCAGCTGGAAGTGTTTCAAGTTCTCAGTCGCTTGATTCAAGGTGAACATGACATCCCGAAAGGTAAGAGAAATATAAAATTTGATATGTATCTATTTATTGTCGTCAACTCATCCATAAGACTATATTGTGACATATTGTGCTGTATTTTCTTAACTAACACATTTTACAAAACTGCTTTTCACCACCTAAACACAGAATGACATTTTCTTGAGCTGATCACTCTATCACGATTTATGTATTTGTATATAAATGCATTGGCTCCCAGTGCAGGATCTGTTGTAACATGATTTTATTTCTTGTACTTTATTCCTGAGTTTCTTCACTAACAAGTTTTTAGTGCTGAGTACCGTGATACACAGTATCGAAATGAACCAATCTTTTTTACCTTCATATGTGCTCCAGTATATCATATGACATCAAACATACCAGTTATTTCTCAAGCCTAACAATCAGTATTTATTGCCAAAAATCACTTAAAATCCATGTGTAATCACCCAGACTTTGCCCCACAACGGTAATCAGGCTTTTGCGATGTTATGTCGTATAACGCCCTTGACGGCCCGAAATTTGTTGAAAAAAATTGCGAAAAATTGTTGAATTCCCAATAAATGTCGGTAAATCTATATATCACAATAATAATCATGTATCGTAAAGGATTTATCAGGATACGTATCGTTTCGATATTCAGCTCATGATACTCAGCACTACAAGTTTGATGCAGCAATCGCATAACATAACAAATGAATAACACTGTGTATGTGTGATAAAATGGTGAATCAGTGATCCCTGTGACAAGCGATCTTCCATGAGCAGCCTCCCTCGAATAATTAGAGCAACTCCCTGTGATATCCTTCCATTAGAGAATAGAGATGCGCCGCTCTGATAGTGGTATCGGTATCAATTGAGGAAAAATATCGGTATCAGATGTCAGTGATAAAAGACAGATAATCCGATTCAAACTGACATTGGTCTGATGACTTGAAATAATAACAACAGAGGCAACAGATTGAACAGAAGTTAACCTTTTGCCAGATTCCAAAAAAAATCCTACATTTGTAGCGGCAATGAAGCCTGCCTGAAGAAGCAAAATGTTTCAAACAGAACCTATTTTATTCTCGGCACATGCAAATATCCATGAAAGAAGTGTTTTATTTTAAAACGCCTTTGGCCTTGCAAAGTGGAGAATACACAAATTTGAAGTTAAATGTCGGGCCATTTGTTGGCCATTTTTAATAGGCAGGAAGTCCAATATGGGTTTTCAATGGCCCTTGGACTTCGGGTTTGGCACTTAAATCTCAGATTGGTACTTGAATCATCAGATCGATATATTCGAAGTTAAAGTGGTATCGGTGCATCCCTACCTTCCATCCCTTTGCCTGCATGAGAATTACTCCCCTACAAAATTAATGACCTCTCCAAAATTTCATGATCTCAGAATGGGGACTGCTTGTCACAGAACCCACTGTATTCTCAGTTTTTAAATAAGAATTGATTTGAAAGTGTGATTTGATGATTTCTATTTGTTTATGTGACCTGTTTGTTGTGGCTTTTCTACGCAGGATCTCAAAATAAAGGCTTTACAGTTGAGAACAGTTCGTATGATGATAATTCTTCTCAAGTTAATGATTATATTTATCTCTGACTAGAGCTCTCATAACAACTCTGTTCTTTGGCGGATCTGAACTTGCTTAAACTGAATCTCTTACATAAAAGTTGCTTTTAATTCAGTGTTTTGGGTTTTTTGAAGGTTCTATATAATCTGATAACCCTCAGTTCTTGGCACTTTTTGCACTTTCTTACTAAAATTTGCAATTACTGCTTTTGAAAGCCTAGTTCTCATTTATCTTTGTAAACATGTTGGATGATACCGAGTGACGTTAATGTCAGATTTAATTGTCGTGAAAGCAGAATTAGCAGACAAATTTGGAAATTCTGAAGAGAAGACTTTCTGCGAGTAAAAAGTTTTAATAGAATCTACAATAAAGCAGACTTCCAAATTTTAACCCTTGTAGCCGCAACCGATTTTGGGTACACAAAGCCGCAATGGGGGCCTCTGAGGCCCCCTCCCTTTCTCAACCCTCAAATAAACAATGGTTTGAAAATTTTAAATTAAAAGTATTATTAGTATATTAAATCATGTCAAAATGGAGTATAGTGGCAGTGAAATTGGGAACAAATGAAATCGTATCGCTAATAATATGAAATAACATTCCATCAAATTTTCGCAATTTTGTGCCAATTTGATTAATTTTTGGAATTTTCAGTATTTTTCGAGTTATTTAAGACCAAACAGTTCTGTAAATTGTTGGGATTGTCTTCTGATTCCATTACAAACCATTTTGTACCCTAAAAATTGCAACAAATGAGAAAAGATGCACCGAAAATGGCCATTTTGGCCCTTGCCCTACAAGATGCAGTGTGTTTCGGGCATGTTTTTTGGCAAGAATAAGGTCCTGCACTTCTATCATACATCTTACATTTACAAAATCATCAGTATAGGGGTTTTTGATGATGCTGAATCCATTTTTTTTAGGTATAGATCACAAAAAGGTCAATTTCACCTGATTTTAGGTAAATTTATACAAATTTTACACAAAATGCAAATAAATATCATTTTAATTATGTTGAAATGGACTGACGGGTAAATATCAGCCCTCCAAACATACAAAAGTGACTGCATTGATCATGATTTGATCTGTCATAAGTGGCAGCACAGGTGCAGTATTTATCAACAACACATATGACATGCACAAGGGTGGGGGCCTACGAGGCCCCCATTGCGGCTTTGTGTCGGAAAAACGTTCAAACTCTTGCCAGAGACCATGTTCAATATTGATAAATTCACAACGTTTGGATGTTGTTTGAGATTAGTTGGACTAGGATTACATGACATCTGCAATGCGATTGACCAAAAATTGTGCGAGATACTAAAGCGAAAAGTCCCAGGGGGCCTCCGAGGCCCCCATTGCGGCTACAAGGGTTAATGATGGAAACTAAAAGACTTGCAGAAGGGCGTTTTTGGCAAACCTGCATCATTAATTTAATTTTAAGTTGACTGAGAGTTTCTCTTGAATCATCAGATTCTTGTTTTTCCAGAAAATATGTTGAAAAGTTGTCACTTGGTATATCATGACATTTGCTAAGATATATGAGAACTAAGTCTTTAAACATATTCAAACTTACTTGTATTAATCTGCTTTGCTGTTAGCCAAGGTGTTCAGGAATGTTTTTCATGCTAACTTAATCATCATATTATGTAATATTCTGCTGCTGTTTGAGTAGGAAGTCTATAAATGCTATCTTGTACTTTCAGTCTCCAATTATTGGATATATGTTAAAATAATATGCAGTTTAACTGTTTATGTTTAAAGTTAATCTCCTATTGCTCGAAAAAAATTTCAGGGTAGTGTCTGCTTTGGTTTGTGTAGCATGGTCAACATTAATTGTAACACTGGCATTGGTTGGCAATGAAGACTTGGTTTAAAGCTTTTAACTGATTATATCATTTGGTTTCCAGCGCCTGTGATATAATTAATGTATTAAGGTGCAATTATCACTATCAATTTACTTTGATGTTTTGCTAAATAATTTCATTTCACTCATTCATGAAATACATTTTTGGTAAACTGGTAAAGGTATGATTGAGTAAAAGATGCTGCAACTTTAATAATCTCATACAGTGAGGAGCTGTATTGGTACTAAACAACTTGGTTAACATATTTTGTATGGAGGTTGTATATGTACTACTTATTGTATGTCGTTTGTGGATGATAAATTTCTCTTTTTAAGTTAAAGGTCAGTACTGTGAAGTGTGAACTATTTGGCTTATATTTCTTTTCATCCTAAACATAAAGTTTCTTGTATTTTCTTCAGGTGTGCTCTGCCGTGTCAAGGTGCCAACCTTGCTGGGCATGGCCAGGTCCATGGGACGAGTGCCGGAATCTCACACTCCGTTATTCTCTCGCCTATTTCCTCCTCCCAGTCAACCCGACCTCAGCAACTACGTCTACAAGAAGCCAACAACTATTCCTCAGTCACCAAAGAAAAGTTTCAATCAATTTCGACCCATTATCCCTCGCAGTTTGTCTTCTAACATCCTCAGCGTCGAAGCCAGTCGCCAACCGGCTTTCAGCAGCCAGTACGATCTGACCGTCACCTCCATCTCCTCTCTGACGTCCAATAGGAGGTCTCCGTCTCCCGTAGATGCCCCTAGTGGAGACAGTGCGAACTCAGAACCAGACGATCTGTACTCCATCCTCATGAATCGTGTTGGGTCAGGATTTGAGAGAGAAGAAACCACAAGCAACGATAACTCAGATGAATCGTATGGGCTGCACTTTTCGAGCACTCAGTTGCAGACATTGTTGACGCTGGTGAGCTATTGAAATTTTGATAAAATTGAGAACCCTGAAACTTGCTGATAGTTACATATTCATAAACAAAAGGGCTTATGAATATATTGGACAAGGCTCAGCATAATGTCCTTCCTGATACCAGTTTAGCTACCATATATTATGTTCTTACTAAATCCAACTCTATTGGATTTTAAAATATTATTCAGTTACTCTAGACACAGAAATATGGTAAAATAAAAGGTTTTTCGATTGGCGTAGGCTTATCAGCCTTTGTATTATGACTAGAATTACGGGGGAGGGTTGGTCTAGTGGTAGCGTGCTAAACTGCCAATCGCTGGGTCCCGGGTTCGAATCCAGCTCTTGCCAGGTCACCTTGGCCTATGTTGGACGGCTGTTTCAATCATCCTTCGCCTCACTGCCGTGTCCTCCCCCCTGTAAATACAGGACGTAAAGCCCCAATCATCCATCCATCCATGACTGGAATTACAATTTAATTTCTATTTAACTTTGCAGAGCAAGAAGATGCTGAACAAGGACATTTTGATGGGACTGGACAGTGTAGCTGCCGAGGTCCATGCTGTAAGTTGCATCATGTTACAGTTGTGTGCTTAAAAATTCTTGAAATTGTAAATTTGTCTTTTATTTACTTGTTGCTATGTGCATGTTTATGCTGTGTTTAGAATACAGAATGGTTAGTATAACATAACTGTAGTAACTGGCTTCATCTATTGGGCTGTATCTGAAAGAAATTCTTCTTAACTAGCCTAGAAGCTAAACTTGTTCATTGCATTATATTTTCTGTGCTTGGAGGAGAAGTGCTACAGAAAGGTTATACCATAGAATTGGGTAAAATTGGCAATCCAGGGTAAAGTTGGCATGCTATTTTGACCCACTTAATGGAAGAAAAGCCAACGTTCCTCACTGACACAGGTATCTATCAAAGTTGCCATACATGTCAAATGAGGAAAAGTTGGCATTTCTGCCATTAAGTGGGTCAAAATAGCTTGCCAACTTTACCCCGGATTGACAACTTTACCCCGTTTTATGGTACATGTGCTGGTCTGGAGCATTCAGTCATCTATCATGGCTTTCTTGGTAGATTTTTATGATCCGGACAAATAGAAAGTTAAATCTATGTGTGACATTGTGTGTGTAATAACTTAGTATGAAATGAAACTTTTTTAAATGTCAGGGTCAACTATATTGATTAATTGAAAAATTAGTTTAAAGTTGAAATTTAAAGAAAAATGTAGAAAATAGAGGCTTATGTCCAAGTGAAGAAGTTACCTTGTTTAGGCATGCCATATTATAGATGTCATTATGTTGTTGAAATGTCATTATGTATGTGTAGTTGTGCTAACACATGTATTCTGGTGTTTGCCATTTAAGGGTAGCGTGATTGCCAAGAAACGAAGGAGTGTAAGTCTTATGTATTTCTGGCGAAGGATTTCACTTTAAATTTAAATTTTAACTTTAAATTAACTTTAAATTGTGGGATTTGTTGCACTGTTCCGTTCAATGTTCTCATGTTGAGTTGAATTTGTCTTTAAGGTCAAAAAGAAAAAATCTGTAAGTTCCGCTCCTCAAGTTTCGCTTTCAAGAACTTTCCTAAAATGTGGTTTGGCTTGATTCTTCATACTCGATAAGTGATAAGTGTTATTGTACCACGGTGAAAGTGTTCTGGAAGGGCATTTTTATTTTAAGCATATGTTTTCTTTCATGGATTTAATGTAAGGTTGATATATCTGACATTACCTATTAGTTTTACTATTTTAAAAACTATCTGCTTGGTATTTGCTACACAATTCCCTTCTCCTAAAATAAGTCATTAACTTCAAGATTGGCTTTCCAATACTTGAAGTTACTTGTTTCGTCTTAAATAATTATATAAGCAATACGTTTTTATTTGTTTCATGGTGAGAGTTGTTGAAGGCAATTTAGTTTTAAGTCTCTTTTATGGACTAAACAAATCTTACAGACAAATGGTCTGTTATTTCTGACTTGTGTACTATCGGCCGTATTTTGTCTTGTTAGCTTGGCTATCTATAATTGTTTGTCCCTATTGATAAGGCAACCTGTTTCTTGTTTGCCTCAGCTATCATTCACAGCTTCATTTGGCTAATTTTAAGATCTATATATCTTGCAGTGCCTATCTGCTTGTTTGTGACTCACATTTGGGAATGATTGCCTCTGAACTATGCTTACCAGTTTGTCCTTGGAAATTCTTTCTTTATGCATTGAACTACAGTATTTCTGAAATCATGCATCAGTGGTATCAGTTCCTTGGGCCTGGTGCGGGAGAAACAAAGCATAGGCAAGAAATCCAGTGCATCAAAATCGCTGAGCAGGCAAAAAACTGAAAAAAATTGCTGATGCCCCACGAGTGCCGCCACTTCAAGTTATTTTGGAAATAACACCCTTGATCATTGTCATAGGTGAACCTGGCTTCCACTTGTCTGATTTTGTGTCTGTGGGAATTAAGATTCAAATTGGCATTATAAATCATGGATGCAAAGGGAGACAAATGGACAGGCAACCTGACACATGCAACTTTAAACTATTAAAAGGTTGCAACTACGGTCACCTCAAAATTTAGATAACCTATTGAAATATGATGTACATCAACAAAGAAAATATTGGGGGAAAATTGAGTGTTTGTTCCAAGATGAAAATGTGAGGTAAAAACTATTTATTGCAGGGTCTTGGTCCGAATGTGGTGCAGTACCCTTACAAATCCCTGAGTGAAGTCATCAGCCTGGTCCTTGTTACAATGTTGCGAGACATCTTGAGACCTTTCAAAAGTGAGTCAACGGATATTGTGATAATTATTCGTAACTGCTTCAGTGTTGGAATTATGCTTTTTTACGAGAAAGCTTAGTAATTTATGATAGCGCTATATGATATACCTTAGCCTATTGACATTTCTAAAAAATGTCTTGAAATTATACTTGAATGCTGAACAGTGTATGTCTATTGATTTTGACATCTTCAATACTCCTTTGAAATTATGTTGCTGGAGACATGTATTGTCCCAATACGTTGTTGCAATGAATGCAAATTTTGTGACTTCAACACTCTAGTGTGTAAGTTTTGTAATCCATCTATCCATATGATGATAAATGTTTTCAATGTGCACAGTGCTTTGACTTCAACTTTCTCTACATTTTTCCAGGCTTGCCTCAAAGCTTCACCAAAGAAGTGCAGGACTTTGTGAAGAGTCTTTACATCTTGGGTCAGCAAACGTTAACATCTCGGGAACATGACCACTCCAAGGAGAAGGCCACTCTCAACCCCATGGCCCTCACTATTCAGACCAACGTGGCCTGCGTGGAGCTGCTGCTCTGGGCCATCAGGGATGAAAGTGGTCAGTATTCAGTATTCGTGGATTTTCACGGTTTAATAGTTTTAAATGTGTAGATTATAAATATAAATGGTAAATTTTCACAGACCAAGGAGTGGTACAGAATATCCATTGCTGTAAGTAGAATCTAGTCAATTGATACGGCAGCTATATATTAACTGCAGCATTCAAAATAAAAGAATTAGGATCTCTTTTATAGTCCTTGCATTAACGTCACGGTGCCATAAAATGTAAAGTAATATAGAAAATAAATTAAATTGTTAATGAGGACAGGAGGTCACTTTAGGAAAACTTGTTTTTGTTGTCAAGTGACCCCCATCAAGATGAAAATAGACAGGCTGTCTGTTAGTCCAAAACTCTGGAGGGAATAAAAAAAACTGAAATTTATTAAAATTGGATAATTTTGTCTTTCAGAGGCTGAATTGCTTTGCAGTCGTCTTACAGAGAAAATCAACCAGACGGACGAAAAGCGTATCATAGTTGCTAGACATCCCCTGTTGTTGGCTTCAATCCAGGTATGATTGAAACTTATCAAAGTGTATTATCAATATTACCAACTGTGTCAGAACACTTCTATATATGAACTCAGCTATATTTACTTACAACTTTCTTCACAGACCTTAGGCAAGCTGTCGGAGAAGTTCCCGATGCTTTCGAACATCATCACATCTGCTCTCCGTGATTTTCTTGTGGGGCCTTCTCCAATCTTGAACAAACTAAACAAGCACAGCACTCAGTCGGACAAAATCACCAAAGTGGCCGGTTTCAGCATCACTGTCACGGATGAAAACAAAGCCGTCAGCAGCATCACCAATAACAACAAAGGATCCAAGTCCAAAGTGACGGCAATCTTCGAAAACCTGAGGGACACTGCAATTGAAAACACATGCAGGTAGGGATAAATGCTTATTTCTTTAACTCGGGGAAATCATTTTACTTCTCATTTGGCATTTCTTTTCAGGCCTACTTTTACAGATTTTTAGATCAGATTTAGAAGAGAAATTAATTCTTCTTTTGGAAGTTTTCTATGAATGTAGTCTCTCGAAATTGCATTGTAATGGTTAAATTGCAGGTTCAATGTAAATGATGCTGAGATGGTTTTGTGGTTTCTCTTTGTTAAGCGTTCACCTTTCAACTTTGAGTGAAACATTATAGACTACTATATATGGGAAGTATCAATGTAATTTTATAAATATTTCTATTTATAATATCTTTTTATGCTTATTTCAGGAGCTTGAAAGCTGGTCTGCCTGTGGACCCTGATTGTGTACAAGCTCTCCTTGCTTCCCTCTCCAACCGATTGTACACAGCTGAGATGAGCGACAGGTGGGGCATGTTGAACATTTAAAACAAATAAATCTCTAAGATTGAAATAGTAAACAAATCACTGAGGTTGACATAGGGAAAGAATCATAAAATCAATAATTGAAATCTCTCTAATTAGAAGATTTTCTTACACTTTTTCAATTTCTTGTCACTTTAAGCAGGGAATCGACGTTAATATCAGTGAACACCATTCTGACAATTGGCCACGTGGCTGTGGCTCTGAAAGACGTCCCGAAGACCTTGGAATCAGTCCTTCAGATCTTCCAGCAGCGATTCTGCTCCCCTCCTTCTGCCCTGGACGTCCTCATCATCGACCAGCTGGGCTGCATGATCATTGCTGGATGTGTAAGTACACCTTGTTTCTTCAGTTTACTATTATCCGTTTTGCTTACCATGATTGCTTGCTGAACCACGTCCACCGAACATGCAAACCACTGAGCAGTTCAAGTATGACTACTTTAAGGTTTACATGTTAGGGTGTGGGGGAGGGTTGGTCTAGTGGTAGCGTGCTGGACTGCCAATCGCTGGGTCCAGGGTTCTAATCCAGCTCTTGCCAGGTCACCTGGGCCTATGTTGGACGGCTGTTTCAATCATCCTTCGCCTCATTGCCATGGCCTCCTCCTGTCCAAATTAGCCTGCCTAAGTGTATAAATACAGGATGTAAAGCCCCACTCATCCATCCATCCATGCTCAACCACGTCCACCGAACATGCAAACCACTGAGCAGTTCAAGTATGACTTCTTTAAGGTTTACATGTTAGGGTGTTTTTGGAAAGATTTGCACGAGTAACACTGGTAGATCGGGTGACATATGTTGGTTTCCGAACATGGACGAAGGTTGACCGGAGCCAGAACAGGAAGAGCTTCACTCGAGAAGGAACCAGTTTGTCACACGGTACAAACTCCCGAGACCCTAGTAGTAGTGCTCCCCAATATTTGGGATTAGCTGGAAGGACTACACGCAAGTGCTGACGTTTGCACCTTCTGGGAAACACGAGGGTCGAGTCTGGCGTGTTCGGAAACAAATCCTCGTCACCCGTGTCACATGAGTTACTCATGCAACATTTCTGAAAACATCCAAAGTCTTCGAGACTGTTGGTGCAATGCACTGGAAATTGTTAACAAAGTATCACAGGATACTGACAATGGGTTTTTATTGAGACCCCTTTCCTGTTCCATACTTCAAATTTTTACTACTAATATTTTCCCACTATTCAGAATTATGAAAAACATTCAAAGTAACATTTTAGGACCACACTGGAAATAAGTTGGATAACTTTGTGTGCTATCATAATCTTATTTTGACTGCGTACTTCTTGTTAACATGTATGTACACTCTTGAAATAATCCCTGCCGGGTATAAGATGCAAAAATCATGGGTCACATGCTCACACCTGCAACAGCTAAAAACTCCTCCCCGAGCAATGCCACTCACCTAAACTGTCCACCTATCCTTATTCATCTATCCTCTCCTTCTGATAACAGCAAATAACAGTGAAACAGCTCCCTTATTTACGTTTTCTGCCTCTACTGTTTTTCCCCACCAGGGGCGCATGCGTCTCCAGCGTAGTTCCGCTATTGCTCACGTTTAGGACTGGCGCCACCGTCTGCGTTCCCGCCAAAAACATCCACACACTTCACTTGACTGTACCTTACACCAATACATATGGCAGTGCATTTGTAACTTCAAATTCCCCTACCACCAATCTTTACTTCTTTACTTATATTACAATTATTACTCAAATGATATTTCAAATGGTCAGCATGCAACACGGGGCCAGATGCCCATGCAGGTAGAGGGGGGGGGGGTTAATTATTCGCCATTATAGTCCTGCCCCAAATCATGGGTAAATCTAGTAATAAATAAAGTCAATCAATCAATCAATCAATCAATCAATTTGTTTTCTGTTTTTTGCAGCCCCCAATTTATCAAGAGGTCATGAACATGTTCAACATGATAAGCGTGGAGAGCAGCTCCCCCTACAACAAGGGCCAGGAGAGCTCCTCGCATGGATACAGGTCTGTCTTCATCAAAATATTGTAGTGTTAGTTGATTGATAAAGACAAAATGTTGCTTTTAAAATATTTATGATGTTCTAGTTTAATGAATTATATTTTCTATATTATCGCAAACAGATTCATGACAAAGTGAGGCAATTAAACTTAATTTGAGGTTGACACATTCTTTTATATATACTTTGTGATCAATTATCCTATTTGTATATATATATATGTACTAGGGCCCTGCACGGGACGGGAACGGGACTGAACTTGACAAAATTTGGCGGGAGTGGGTCAAAATTCGGAAAATTTTATCATTGTAATGCCTAGAATGGGACGGGAACGGGAGCAGATTTGGAAAGAACGGGCGGGAGTGAGACAAAAACCTAGTCCCGTGCAGGGCCCTAATATATACGATTTGTTTGATGACCACATCGAGAATGTCATACCATATCTTGTCAAATAAGATTGGAAGAAGTCTTATCACTCAAGATTTGGTTTATGACTTTCCCTGTAGGTTTATAGGGAGTTATTTAAACACACAATCCATTTTGTTATGTAAAGTATATTCTTTTATTTTTCCATAGATTAGCTAAATCAGTGATATCGTAACTGTCAAACAGACTTCCCAATGTTCCCATAATTCTATTGCTTGGCCCTAATTCAAGTTTGACTACTCAGGAAATTTGCTCATCTTTAACCTTTTTCCTGTCCTCTCCCATATATAGACTTGGCGCATCCTGAGATACATTTTCACTTTAGCATTAAAGTAACATTTTCTGTTGCTTTTATATACATCCTCTGTGTCCTACCCAGTCCATAAGAAGTAGAATCTGTCAGGTTTGATTCCTCAGAGGTATTTCACCCATCCTTTTCCTCATTTACATACCCTCCCTGTCCCAATATCCCTGTATGTATACCTTATTACCTCTATGATATTATGTCTTTAACATCCATAGCCTCACCCCATCTGCTCATAGGTCCCTGTACATCACTGAAGCACTGAAGAGTAAATAACCTAGAGATTTGTAGACTATCTTGTTTGAAGAAACATGTAATTATTTAGTGGTGCACATGAGTAATCAATTTAAGATAAAAGTTTTCACTTTATATTTTCTTTAATGCTTGAATTCCCTTGGTCAAGTGTGTAGCCATAGATATTGAGTATCGTTTCAAGGTGACAATGATACATATTGTATCGCGTCACTGAAACAATTCTCATCACTAGGGGAGGCGGGGGTCAGAAGTCTCAAAATTCAAAAAAAGCCCCAGAACAGAGCAGGTGTTTGTCAGATCTGAATGACCTTTGGCACAATTATGCAGTGTTTAGTTGACTATGTTTGTATCACATGATAGCTGCTGTGTTGTAAATAGGCTTTAGTCAGTTCACATTTATTTAAAGCAAAGTCTGATGTGACTTTTTACCCCATGCCAGGGTCAAGAAGTCACAACCGCGGGGTAACAAGTCACATGCAATTTTTGTGAACATACAGGACTATATGAGGTAACATGCAGACCTAGACTTGATAGTCATCCTTGTGCATGAAATTTATAGTGAGCCTTCCAAAGCTATCGGCTCGCAATGACAATGCACTATCAGCAAAGCCTGCGTCAGAAATTGGCCAAAGTTTGCGAAATGAAAACTTGTTGCAATACTCTCTCAGATGTATTATTGATGATGGATGATGTTAAGATTGTAAGCTAAAAGCCTCAAGTGTGGAATATTTTACTTTCTTTAGCATGGAATATTGAATTCACGGTACCCTATGGTAAAATATCACAGTGCTGGGGTGAAATGTCACAGTGTGACATTTCACCCCTCAGCTGTTTTTTAAATTCAACACATGATCATGGCAACTTGGTGACCATATGGCCAAAAATGGGTTCACAGCATGAAAGACTATTATCCAAAAGGCCCAGAAACAGTAGCACAACTTCCTATGTCTCAGTGACCAGACATTAATAGGGAAAGTTCAGAGTCGATAAAACCTGTTTGGGACCCCTAAAAAGCATGGGGTGGGTAAAAACCCACTTTGCATAATGAGCATAGTTTTCATATTCCCTACAGACCTTCTTCTCATAAAAGCGTCCCAAATGATGATTTAAGCTTAATAATTATGTCACTGCAAGTAGGTCAAAAAGGCCTGTGACTTTTTACCCCTGTGACTTGTCACCCCCTCTTCCCCTACTATCCACCAGGCACACATCCAATTCTTGATCTTTTATCTTGCCATTTCTCTGATGATAATCGTCATGTATTTCAGACATGTTTCTCTGGCTGTGATAAATGCTTTCGCCAACATCGCTGCCAACTTAACGAGCGATCATGAGAAGATGGAGTTGCTGGTCCGACTCCTGGAGTTGTTCGTGCAGCTCGGACTGGAGGGCAAGAGAGCCAGTGAGAAGACAACGCCCGGTGCTTTGAAGGTAAGGAAGATGTACTTTGCATTTTAATCACACTGTGTTATCAAAAGAAAATCTGTTGTCGCTTGAACTGGAACACTTTTCATCCCAAGGTCCTGAAATGTGGCCATTTGTGTTATTGTATGAATAAGAAATATGTTACCATAGAATGGGGTAAAGTTGGCAATCCGGGGTAAAGTTGGCATGCCATTTTGACCCACTTAATGGAAGAAATGCCAGCTTTCCTCACTGACACAGTATCTATCAAAGTTGCCACATGTGTCAAATGAGGAAAATATGGCATTTCTGCCATTAAGTGGGTCAAAATAGCTTTCCAACTTTACTCCGGATTGCCAACTTCACCACGTTTTACGGTATGGACTGTACGTTTATTTTTACAGGCTTCCAGCAGTGCAGGAAACCTTGGTGTACTCATTCCAGTTATTGCTGTGGTACGTATTCCTAAACAGTTGCAGTGTATATTATGCAAAATTCTGTTTAAATTTGGTCTCTGCCTTCATTTCATGATCTTGATTATGATGTCAAACATTTGATTATGTTTTTGCAGTTAGTGAAGTCAGTCCCTGCTATCACCAGCCCCAAACCCCGTCTCCACAAATTGTTTCGAGATTTTTGGTTATACTGTGTTGTCATGGGATTCGACACTGAGTCAAGTAAGTTGTGACGTTTTGCTTTTAATTGATCCATATTATACACTGTTGGCTACTTCTTATTTTGACAACTTCTAGAAGTGTTCGCCTTTAGAACCACATCTTTCAATGTACTATGTTCTTTCTCTTAGGTCTCTGGCCGAGTGAATGGTTCGAGGGAGTATGTGCCATAGCAACTAAATCGCCCCTGCTTGTTCTGAGGGAGCATCTTAGATCTGAACTGCAGTACACCTCTGCTCTGAAGAATGACACTGTCTCTCCTGTAAGTTATGAAACCATGAATACTGTAGATCAGTTGGTAGTGTACTTGAATAATGTAGATCAGTTGGTAACCTACTTATGAAATATCGAATACTGTAGATCAGTTGGTAACATACTTATTGGCCTAAAATGATGAATATTGTAGATCACTTGGTGACGTGCTTATGAAATGTTGAATACTGTAGATGAAATATTGAATACTGTTGATCAGTTTGTAGCACACTTTTCCTGTCAATCGCTGTGTTCCAGGTTGAATTCCTGGTCTTTGTGTGTCACCTAGACTTTCGTGTGTTGGACCCCAGTTTCAATCAACCTTCTTATTGCTTTTGTCTTTTTCCTGTCCTAATTAGGCCACCACAAAGTACTGAACGTAAAGCCCCAATCATCCATCTAATATGTCCAGTAAGACGAGTACTGTCTGATATATTGTGGTAAATAATTGTTCAATCTCTTTTATTTTTCAGGCTGACTTGAATGGCATGAGAACAAATATTCTCAACCTGCTTGAGAGTTCTGCAGAGGTGGTTCCAATCGTGAACAAGCTGAATTTCGCCCAGTGTTGCTATCTGCTCTCTGTTTACCGCTTAGAGACTCTCAGGTACATTTGACCCGTTTCAAATGCTGTTAGTTAGTGTCGTTAAATTTTGTTGTCGTGCTTTTATCTCACCTGACGTTATTTGTTCTTTTGTATTGCAGAGTGACCCACAGTACAGACCCAACTGCTTTTCACTGCATCTTCCAGTATTTGGAAGACAAGATGATTATGAATGACAAAGCTGGTATGTTTTTCATTTCTAAATAATTTACTGATTATTTATTTGACTAGGAATGCGCACATGCAGTTAGAAATTATCAAAACTTTTTTGTCTTGATCCTGCAATTTGAGAAAAATAGTCTTGGCAGTCTGAGCAATGATGATCTTATGTTTTATCCTTGAATGACTTTGTAATTTGAGATAATTAGTTTTGGCAGTCTGATGTCTATGGTGGCCATGTTTTATCGATAAATGACTTGTCTTTCCAGGCATGTGGGCTTGTATTTCGTCTGTGAGTGACAAGTCCTTCAAGATATTTGTTGACGTCCGCTGTGACATGGTAAGAGAAATTCAGTGATTATTTCAAATGAAAATATGAATAGGACAGGCTTATATACATTCATAAGTGTTGAGCAAGCACTCACTTTGAACAACAGCTTTGACAAGGAGATGTCTCCAAAAATAGAACATTTCGAAATGTCACCATTAGAGTGGGACTGTTGCCCCAATATTTGCGGATCAAACCTGACTTTTTTTTTGCAGGTGAGGTTGGTATATGAGAGTATCTGTGTAAAATTTCAGCTCATTCTATTAATATTTAGAGGTGGCACATATACCAACCTCACCTGCAAAAAAAAGTCAGGTTTGATCCGCCTAAGATTTCCAAAATGTGGGGCGCCAGTCCCACCCTAGTCACCATATTCTTAGTCATGTTAGGTCCAACTGTTTAGGACCAAAAATTAATGATTTAAAACTGTTGTTGTTCAGTGCTCTCAAAAATTCATAATTCCGTGCTTGGACATTAAAAGTGCTTAATTAAATTCAGAATTTCTAGCAGAATTTCTAACTAATTTTCATGTATACAGTATTGCCAGTTTTCATGAAGATAGCCAGTATTCTTCAGGATTCACATAATTATTGTGTATAATAGACAGGTAACAGATCTATTGTTTGTTGGTCATGTAAGTTACGTGAGTTAGTACATAATTCTCAACATTATTTCACAGTCCAAAACGGAAGAACGAGAGAAGGAGTTGGAGATCCACGCTCAGTTTCTTCTGGTGAAGTTTAACCACGTCTACAAGAGAATTAGACGAGTGGCAGACAAGTATTTGTCCGGACTGGTCGATCGATTTCCTCACTTACTTTGGAGCGGGAAGGTCTTGAGGACGATGCTGGACATCTTGCAGATTCTTTCCGAGTCATTGCAGATGGTGAGTGGATAGATAGATAGACAGATAGATGGATATGGTATGTGCAGCCCTGTAAACCCATTTAACAATAGCCGATTTTGGAAATTTTCCTCTTACAGATTTAAGGTCTTTTTCTGTTATTCATTGCTTGATACATTTCTTTCCTTTTCAGGACCCAAATGAGAAGGCGCCTGAATTCAGTGTCCCCGGGACACCCTACAAGCTCAGGGTGATGGACACTATGGCCGACAGAGAGGTTAGGTCTTTTGCCACATTGCTTTTCAGAATAATACGATAAAGATGTTTTGGCTTAAATGGGTCTTAAAAATGTGCGTTATTGTGTTCTGCCTTCACAGTTATGTATTGCGACATATAGTAAAATCTCAAAGATTTTCATGTCGTGCAAGAGTACATGATTATATAATACTATGTATGGTGCTAATTGATGAGGACAATGACTCAATTGTATTCTGGAAAAATATGGAATAAGTTGGAAATAGTCTGGAATCAGGAAGCTGTGAGTTTTGTTTGAAAGCTGTAACTGATTTTAAAAATACAATTGATTATGACAGAGATAATGTTTTACCATATCACTAATATGCTGTGGTTGGAGTTAAAAGAGTATAAGAACCATGATATATCACTGCTAATGAGGGGCATACTTAGGGCTATTCCATTTAAAACTTTGAGGATGGGGGGTTGATTTTTTCGTCATAAGATGGATGTCGGGATCGGCAAAAATTTGCTTCAGATGTATGAGGAGATGGAAAAGAAATCACTTTAGATGGACATGTGTAAATGATATTTAAACATTAATTTGATTTCCTTTCCTCAGAGTACAGTGAAGGACTTTGCCGCTAGGAGCGTGGGCATCTTGCAGGAGGCTATGCGTTGGGCGCCCCATGCTACACGCTCCCATCTGGTCGAATACCTCACCCAATTGGACAACTCTTCTATCGGTCTCTATCAACACAGTGGCCTATCTATCATCACTGAGAGTGTTCTTCAATATGCAGGATACAACAAACCATCCCAGCCGCTCGGAGTAAGTGAACCTTTGTAACGTTTTGGTTGTATTTTTAGGAAGTGATTTTGTTACCCTGGGTTCCCCCAGGGTAATTTTATCTAAAAACCAGTCTGAGAGATTTTTGGAAAAAAGTTTTCCCAGCCTTAATACAGGTGTGGATGTGGTCAAGTGGGCCATTTTGTGTTCATATAGAGGTGAACTAAAATGCATTGTGGAATTGGGGATGGTTTGTTGTGGTTTTGTTTAAAAAAAATTTTTTTTTTATTAGTTTGAAAAAAAAATAATTTTTTTTTAAATTTTTTTTTTTTGTAGTTTGTTGTGTAATAGATCGTTTGAGTCTTGAGGGACTGTTTTCAAGCTGACTTTGCATTCTAATGTCGCCCCCATGACGATCGTCCATGCGATTCAAGGAAGGCCTATAATGCATTTGGAAATTGCTTTTTGCAGTGCATATATTCTCAGAAGCAGTCTAACAATGCTAACTGCAATTCTGCAAGTTCTAAAGCTTTTTTTCACCCTCAGTTTACCAAATTGCCATTGGGAAACAGCACTTGAAGTCAATCTGACAGGTGTCAAAGCTGGTTGCACTTCGCAATGCAGTGCTACTTTGATCTTGCATCCACGGATCTTATGCTTAATTGCTAATTCCCAACAGAACCCAGGGTTTGAATCCTCGGATTCTTGTATTTTTCTCTCTGTGCAGATACTGATATTGGTGTTATACATCTTTTTTTGTGACTTTCGAATAGTAATGTATTGTAGATTTTTTGCACTGTTTAAATTTAATTTCTCCTTTATTTGTAAGACTGAACCTGAGTATTTGTTATTTTTCTATGCAATTTATATGCTGGGGAAATATAGATGATAGATATTGCCTCTTCTAGGTTTAAAATGTTTAATTTTCGAATAATTTTTACGTAAGTCAGCAATACTTTAGTGAAGTAAGGTCAATGATAAGAAATAGCTTTCTCCATTATCCAGTTCTAGCATGTTTTCTAGTGACATGTACTTTTAATTTTTATGTCTTCTTTGTACACTTTCTACCTGCAACTTTTTGATCTTAGCATGTCTGTTTAGACCTAACTAACAGCATGGAACTGCTTAGCGGAAACCTAATAATTCTTTCTCCGTTGTTTTAGAAAAACTTGTGATAATTAAGGAAAAATTTCTTATATTTTATCATATTTTACCAAATTTTTTAGGAAAATTCCAAGTTCAAAATATTGTTGATTATTACTCTAACGTGTCATTCATCATGTTAATTGATAAATTATCAATTTTATCCATTAGATAATGACATGTCAATGTAACTGAAATTATTATGATTTTCAGCCTAATGTGTCCTATGTAAGTTCTTAGTGTTTCAAATCAATCGTTCGTTAAAGAGACATTTCATTACTAACGTTCATATTCACTGCGGCATGTTATATCAGAGCAGATTAAAGTTTTATATTATATAAGGTTGATTAAATTATATTAGAATAGGCCTATCTATTATATATTATAAATTTTTTATTAAAAATTTTAATATGAGAGTTACATGTAGTTTGCTTCAAAATAATTTGGATTCGCTGAATGTGTTTTTGCCATGGATAAGGTAGATGTGGAATAATTTTAAATCGTAGTGTTGGATCAATTTATATGGGTGCGAAATTTGATCATTTATTATTGCTGAGCTTATATAACCTGGCTTATGTTATGAGAGGTGTGAATTTAGTTTGTATGCGAGCAGTTTTTCCAAATTTTTTTTAAGGTTTCATAACCAACGTCTTATCTCTGAACAGAAAACATACAGCTTAAAATTAATTTATTTTGAATATTGCCAAATTCTCATAGCTACCCCATTATGCTGCTTGGCTCCTGATTAGTTTATTTCATTCACTGTTCAGTTCACTTGGCAAGCCACACATAATTGATCTTTAGCTTCTCGGATCCTCTCAAGGCACTTTTTCTATGGTCGGTCGGTAGGACAAAAAAAAAAGGTAAAAAAAAATAATTTTATAATGTCAAAAAAAAAAAATTTTTTTTTTTCAATTTTTTTTTCCCCATAGGCAGGAAATCTATTGTGTCGGCCGTTCCGCGAAGCTAAGAATCAATTATGTGTGGCCTTACCTTGCTTGCACCGTTTCAGTTGTAATTGTTTTGCATGACCTTGCATGTTGAATGTTTGTTGCAGGGAAGACCGAGTGTTAATTTTTCTCGGTCAATGTCACGATTCAACCTAAATGAGTTTGTTAGCACGAGGGTATGTCCTGATTGCCATTCATCGCATGGCTGACTTCGATTATGTGTGAAAACTTACCTAACCTGCTGTGACCATTAATTTTATGTTGTGTACATGTACTTCTAATTTCAATTGTTTTGTTTTATTTCAAACACTCAAAAATGATTATTTATAACTGAAACATGTGTGATTGTTCAGAGTACTCTCTAATTTATGTATACTAATGAGTGAGTTTCACGAAATTTAATCATCAAATTGTGGGTTTCTAGGTTTCAGTTGCCCATTTGCCATCTATTATCATATTACAATTTCTGCACAGTGTTGGAAATAGGAAATATCTTTGACCAATCTATGATAAAGTTGTTTTGTCCCTAGTTTGCCAACTTAAAGAATGCAGGGTCTTTCAGATCTTTGCTGTGAAACTTTGTTGTGACTAAGAGTCTGAGAACTGGGCTCCACAAGTACTGACAAATAGCCGTACCTCAATCTGTGAAACAGTACCTCAACAGCCCCAATTAATTTGAATGGACTTGCCTTCTCATGGTTGTGTCTCCTAAAATATATTTTATGAACCTGAAAAGAACATTTTTGCACCAATCATTGCAATCATTTGAAAACTAATTTAATGACTATTTGTTTGTATTTACCCTCTAAAGGATCGGTTCCTACTCTAATCACGTTTTAGTTGAATAACTGAATAACTAAATTATGCTGTATTGTTGTTTTGATATTAATAGTTCTTGGACTACGTCTTTATACAGAGTGGTTGTATACAAACTAAAAATTAGCGTGTGACCCTCTATTAACAAATAATATTGCTGCATTCATTGCTGTGCTTTTAAATTTAAGTAATTAATATATTTGTTCTTGATTTTTCAGAACTTCATCTTCTAAAATAAAATAAAATATGCAATTCAATATTCATGTTAAGCCTTGTCTTTCTTCAGACGGCTAGCCTGGAGAGACGACCTGCTTGTGTGACGAACGATTCCTCAAATTTCATGGCCAACCTGACCTTGAGAAGTAGATTCACAGGAGAGGTAAGACTATTTCAGTTATATGACACAACTGTGATGTCAGTGATCCCCTCAAAATTGGCAAAAACTAATTGTGTAAATCATGTCGTCAACTGTAAATGTCTGCTCTTGTCTTGTTTCATAACTTCATTATGATACTTCACTAAACCTGATTACTTAGTAATAATTAGTTTTAGGAATAGACACACTAAGTTATCAATTTATGTTTATTTCATTCTCCTGTTGAAAAGCATGTCAGTTTCAAGTATGTGGCTTTTTCAGATTTGTGGAATGAAACTTGCCTATGGCGAAGAACAAGACAAACTGACAGCATTCCTTCTCAAGCAGTTGGACGATGCATGCCAGATCCCAGGTATGTGGCTAATCATACTACTAATTCACGGACCCCTTGCCCAGTTATGGGAACTTGCAAGCTGCCTTAAAGCTATGCAATGTCTTTAGCCGGGTGTCATGTTCAAATTACAGTCACAGAAGCTGAAGTGATTTCTTCTCATAATCTAAGTATAGGCCATCGGAAATCCCATTTATTTTCTCCCTTCCCTCAAATGCACTTACTCAGTGACAGTGACTTAAAATTCCTGTATATCTTAATTTAGATGAAAATTAGAAATATTAGTTGTAACAAATATTGCTCTTCAAAAATTATGACTCAGTCAATGGGACATTATACGTTTTTCAGCAGATATCAGAGCTCTTAATTTTGCTACTGTTTCATCTTAGAAATAGCGTCATAGAACGTAACAATCAAGTTTTCTCCTGGTCAATGAATTGACCTTCCAGAGATTAACAAAATTCCTAAATGTATATTCCAACTAACTTATGCAATATAATCAGAAGAAATAGAGCTGCCATTTCAAATTTTCTCTGAGGGAGAGGGTTGGTCTAGTAGTACGCTAGGATGGCAGTCTCTGGGTCAAGGGTTCGAATCCAGCTCTTGCCGTGTCACCTGTGCCTATGTTGGATGGCTGTTTCAATCATCCTTCGCCTCATTGTCTCTCACTCCTCCTGTCCTAATTAGCTTACCAAATGCATAAATACAGGACTTAAAGTCCCAATCACCCATCCATCTCTTCATTTCTTGTAGATGCTGAGGGATTCAAGCATTGCCTGTTCCGTGTTTCTGCATACCTGGTGTCCCAGCCCCACTTCAACCGCCAGTTGCTCCACAGCATCTGCTGGGCTCCTATCAAGCACTTCACTTCCATATCCATGGACGCCGCTGTGGCTTGCTGGGAGTGGGTGCTGGCTGCTCGCTCTGAACATTCACTGCAGGTATGTTGAAAGCAATTGCAATGTTTAATTGGTTATCGTAAGCTACATCCAGCCCCTGATTAGATACTAAAAGCATGTTATAAATGTTGTGGCAGTAGGATAGTGCCATGTATACCGTATTTTCTCTATTAAAAGCACACCCCTTAATAAAAGGCCACCCCCTCCACAAGGAACTAATTTTCATCAAAATATGACTTTTTCCTAGATTTTTTATGCAAAAAATTATTCATTGACCATATCATCATTACTTCTGCCCATTGGGCGTTTAATAGAGAAAATACGGTATACTTGTGAATAAGTCACACTTTTGATAGCCTGAACAGAAAAGAAGAGAAAAGGTATGTCTGATACGCTAATGTGACTTATATCCAGGTATATATTAGCTCTTCTACACAATAATCAGCATGCATGCCATTGCCTGGTCCGAGTGCATGGGGAATTGCAGATTCCAGGTTCAAACCACTTCTCCGGCATGTCCAATGACTGACTGTCCGGAGCTTATGTTTGCTATGATGGGCATGATCTGCCTACGCTTGGGCCTGGTGATCTGTTATTTGACATTTTAACGTTTAGAGATGTCGCATGCATTAACATTTATAATGTAGTTAGACATTTACTCAAAGAGCAAATATCTAAGTTTTAAGGGTTTTGATGTATTTTGTTTATCATTACAAAAACTGATTGCTGCCCATTTTGGAAAAATCTGCTGCCCATTTTGGAAAAATTGGCATTTCGAGTTGCAGCAGAACAATTTGGTTTTACGCATTTTATTGTTTGTGCTTGAGTTGAGCATGTCACATTGAAATTAATTGACCTGGATTGGTGCAACCAGTCTAATTCAACTAATTGAGTCCAATCATAATTGTATGCTTGCATGTTAGATATGTATTTGCATGTTGTCTGTTTTCAGGTCCAGGTACAGAGCATCATGTTTTAATGATTATGCATGTATTTTAGGAAGTTTGTAATTAACTCCTGTGTGCTCTTAATTAACTCCTCTACCTTAAGATGCTTGACTCTCTTTGAGTGTGATGCGGGTTAAGATCTAAGTAGGACTATGTCATAGCTGCAGTCAAGGCATTCTTTCAAAATGGTATTTTTGATTATGGGAAAATTAATAGCGAAAAATTCAGCCCAACTCAGTAGAGATAAGACTTGTCTAGTGCCTATCTTGGACAAGTGAATGGACGGTCTGTCATTTAGACTCCCTAGAAAATGTATCGCTTCTTCGTTATTTATAAGCCTGTGTCAGTTTGGTCAGAAGCAAAAGATCTCACCCTGCAGGACTGCACTGTCTTATTGTTGCCTGTCAAGTAGAGGCTGCATCACCATTTCAGAAAATGATCTGACCTGAAAGTTCTGCGTGGATAGCTGTCCTACCTGTAATAAGAAATCTTAAGAACATGATCTCTTTATCTGTAAAACTTTTAAATTGCACTTTTCCAACAGTATCCTGAGTGACCACATTGTAACAACATTGATACTCGTAAACACAATTGTGTGGAGCATGATTCCTGTGTGCAGTGACTAAAACAGTTCTTTGCAATAACGCGTTGTCCTCTATAACCTTCTATGTATTGCAAAACAAGATTTAATTGAAAATCAACTTATTTTATTCCACTCTATTTCCATATAGTATGAATTGTTTTGCAACAAAATTCTTTAGTTTAATTATGTAAATATCTGGCTTGTGAGATACAATTAAGGGAATTGATCATATTACACTTGAACAATTAAGTGCTTTTTTATGCATAAGTGGTAATAATGATATGAAATGTGACTTGTGTTCTTGTTAAATATGTATTGTTTCACTATTTGAAATTCAATAGCAGTTGATAACAATGTATCTCAGTTTCTAACAAATGTATTTTCTCTGCCCAGTTCATGGAGGAAGTGGCAGCAGCGTGGCAAATGACGATGGACATGAAATTGGGACTCTTCCATCATTACGAGGTAGATGTCCACCCCCTGGCTGTGTGTGACAGCCAACCTGCTAAGGCCAACCTGCCATACGTACTGCCTCACAATATCTGGACTAAGGTAAATATATTGCGTCATGACATTGCATTGTGTGAAAAATCTGGTGCAATTCTTAGGGATCTCAATGCCGAAAAGCTCAGTACGTTTAGCTATTTGTATCTCGCTATCTTTGAGTTTGACTTGGGCATAAATATGATAAGTACTACTGATAGAGGCTCTTTCTAGTTGCAACAGTGGAGAGGTTATGCTATTTGTATAAATATCTCATACACATGTAGAGGAGCTATCAAATTACATTATATGTGTATTGTGTAACTAACAGTTACTAACTATACTCAACCTCTCTCGTTTTGGAACAATGACATTGAAGACAATGTACACGCAGGCCACATTGAATTTTGACACATGCATGCGATAGTTATTACTGTACCTGAAATACAGCCAATATTAAAATGTAAACTCATTGAGTCAACAGAAAATTACTCTCTAATTATGTTACTTTTTCTTACTTTGCACAGTTCCTTGCTGAGCGTGTGGAGATGGCCAAGTACAGTCGCATGGACCAGGTGGACGTGTTCTGTTCTCTGCTTCACAAATCTCTTTCAATCAGCGTCGGAAAACCCAGGTCCCACATGGTCAGACATGCAGCTGCTTGCGGTCCTCGCTTCAGGTATGACAAAGAATTATTCACCTGAGCTTGTCATTGAGCCTTATGTGTTCATAAGCAAAGGACAAAATAAGTTTAAATTAAAGAATTATTTTGCAAAATATATTGTGAAAAAAGTATAAATTTTTGAGAAGCATACTGAGAAAATATTTAATATCATTGTAATGGCATATATGTCACCTTAGGAATCGGCTAACCAATGTAGATCATGCAGCTTAAATATATTTGCTTTCTGTAAATGTTGTGCAGTATTTTGGAATTAAGAAATTATGTGAGAATTATTTCCAATGCGTATAAAGAGCGAGAAAAAGGTCACACTTAATTCTGTGTTACAGACTGCTGACCATCGGACTGTCCCTGTTGCAAGGGGATATTCTGCCCAACACAACCTCCAAGAGTGTATTGAGAGAAAGGGTGTATGCAACTACTCTTGATTACTTCAGGTATGTTTCCAATGTGTAAATTAAATGTGCAAGAAATATTGCGATCTGGTTTAGCAGGTCAATTCATTTGTTTAAAGATAAATGTGGAGAATAAAAAATCTTGTCTCAAAATGATTTGAATCTAACTTGACATAAAAAATTTGACATCTATAGCTCTTTTTCCTTTGAGTTAATAAATTTTGAATGGCCGAATTAACTGTTGGATCTTTCCTTGTCACATTCACCAATATTCCAAAATTGTCCCATCTCAGATGACTGAAACTTTCCAGACTTCAAGAAACTTATCCACGTAGAATGTGAAGGGAGGGGGGTTAGCTCGGTGGTAGTGTGCTGGGCTGCTAATCACTTTGCTTCCGGGTTCTAATCCAGCTCTTGCCGGGTCACCTGGGCCTATGTTGGACTGCTGTTTCAATCATTCTTTGCCTCATTGCTGTGTCCTCCCCCTGTCTTAATTAGCCTACCAGGTGCATAAATACAGGACGTAAAGCCCCAATTATCTATCCATAAGGAATGTGTAAAAAATTTCTATGACCTCTTTCCTCAGAAGAAGGAAAAATTAATGTGTGACTCTCCTTCAATTTCTTTCAGCGTGGCTCCAACATGCCCAAGTGTGAAAGGAAACGATCTGCGAGATGACATCATGGCCATGGTCAAGTTTTGGCACAGCATGCATTCCGACAAGAAGTACCTCAAAGTTTCGGATATTACAGTTGGAGGTAAGACATAATACACTTTTAATACCTCAAAATGCATACACTTAGCACTGCATTCACAAGTTTTTGCTTGAAAGTAGCGCTGTGAAGTTAGCAGATTGAGAATGTTGTGCAATTACACTGCTTCATCACGCCACATTTATATGAAAATACAGTAAATGCGCTTAGATAGTCTTTTTATTATATTCTAGTCAGCGTCGTTTGTTATTTTGGTCAGTTTGATATCTACACCAATGCTTTAGACAACCAAGATCCCTGTTTTGTGTTATTTTGTTCAATTTATTTGTGTTTAATGGCCACATTTGCATCATTAATATTACTATAAATATGTATGTATGATGTACAAGCATTTACTTACTATTATAACTAAAATCAAGCAGACAGTTGTTTGCTTTCTTGTACTTCAACTTCTGTCGTGATGATGATGTTTTAACACTATTATGGACAGTTAATCATGCAAATGTTGCTTTCAAATTGTAATGAAACCAAGATGATTATAAAAAGGAATGTTCTGTTTCTAATACGAAGTTGGCTCTGAGGTATATGAGGAACTTCCATCAAGTTATACATTTTTGGTTTATGAAATAGTTTCATGATAATAATAGATATCTGGAAATAACACCGAATAAATAGCCTGTGGAGTTTGGACTAAGACACTCGGGTTCCAGAATGATGGTTTGTCAAACAGAGACCTCAGATCCATACTTATGAAATGGAACAGTCTGCAACTTCACCTACATTTTATATTTTCAAATACATGTATGTACTCACCAGTAGATATAGAAGTTTAGTATTTTAGAGCATGCTATGCTGCACACATAAATGCTATTTTGACCTAACATTTTCACTATTTATGGTTATGAATGTGAGTATTTTCACAGTAGCTTGTGTATGAGCACTCGTTGTAGTATATGTTCAATCGTCTGTGTCTGTATTTTTGTAAGAGCAAGTAAGGGACTCGTGGAAAGATCAACAGAGACGTCACACTATTCAGGTCGGACCAAGCCAGGACGTAGCGCCTGTGGTGCGCAGGTTCTCTCGACCTGGCCTACATAAGAAATTCAGTGAACCTAACTGTTCAGGTTGGCAGCAGTGCGTACGTTCACTGCCTTTTTAACAATTCGCCACTGAATTTGTTTGTCCCTTTAATTTGTCTTTTTATTTTGTAAAGTTGCGTTTGGAGTGATTTTATGAGTTGTATTCAATACTATCCATGATTGTTGCGGATTGTTATGCATTTTTCTCTGCATTTAATGCTTTTGTGCATTCTACTCAGTAAAAACAAATATGATCAGGAACTGGGCTGGAGTTTGTGAACAAAATTTGATTGCTGCTGAGAACATATATGCAGATTTATTCTATGAATATGTTTTAAAGCTTGTTGCCTCTCGTAAACTATGGCGCCCTTAGCATTAGTTATAGGACATATTTTTGTCCATACCTCAAAAGTGAATAGAATCGAGCACATGAAACATGAATATGTCATGCAGATATTGTGCTGGACTTCACCAGTTACAGCCCTGATCATATGTAAGACGTTTATTATATTGATGTGATTTTTCGTAAGCAATAAAAACAAACTTGAACTTGAACTCCCTGGCCTTCTGTGAGGGTAGGTTTGGTCTTGTGGTAGCATGCTTGACTGCCAGTCGCCGGGTCCAGGGTTTGAATCCAGCCTTGCCGAGTCACCAAGGCCTATGGATGGCTGTTACAATCATTCTTCGCCTCATTGCCATGTCCTCCTTCAGTCCTATCAAGTGCATAAATACAGGACGTAAAACCCTAATCATCCACTCAGCTTTGGTCACTTGTACGCAAGTTCACCAGTTACAGCCCTGATCATATATGTCATAATTCTTCATGGATATTTCTATACTTCATAATTAATTACTGGTTGAATCAAAACTTAGTTCGTTTGTGCATGATGCATTTTGATAAACTCATCCAAGATTTTGTCTGTTCCTCTTCGCAAGTTCAATATTTGCCTGAAATGTTCTATCTTCTATTGAAGTTCTAACATGACAGTTTGCTGCATTGATGAAACAATTAATAAGCATGTGTTTTCTCTCCTACATAGACATTTGTTTTGTGTGTTAAATCAATTGGTGACGTCTTGTTTCAAGTTCAATGAATATTCTCTACTCTACTGAACTTGATGAATGATGTGGACCTTTTGCATGAAATCATGATTTAGAGAGAGAGGAAGAAATTTTATAGGAATCACAATATTAGATTATTAAATTTTGATATAGATTATGAAAAGTGTTTGTATGCAGTGTTTCATTATGATTACTCAAGAAATTACTGAGAGGGGTATGCTCTAGCTTCGGCCTTCAGGTAAAGTATTGTAGTATCACATATGAAGCAGAAGAACTGAGAGGTTGTAATATTTTTCATAAAGATGTTTGATAGTACATGTAATAATACAATTTGGTATATAACTATGGCGCTGCGAATAGTTGATAATTAGATATTTAGGTATGATTGAATAATTCAAGTAGTTTCCAACAATTATGTGATGGTCATGTCAATCTTCTGAATGTAGCTTCTGTCGTGGTCTGTCAATGATGGTCTCTCAGTAATGCATTTAATTGTCTGATGCATGATGAGGTACTCATTAATACTTACAATCCATGTTTATGAATTACTGGTAGTTGATAATTGAAAGCCAAAGAAGCGCTTATTTCAGCAGCCTCGCTAAATAAAAAGATTTACCCTTACTGCTGTCGGTCTCCAGAATATGATTTGAATCTATCTGATATTTCCAACGCTGATGATATTACAAGGCTAGTCAACACACAATAAAATTATTTTTACAAACCTAATCATAGTTTCTTTGTCTTTCCAGAGTCGGTGGGCTCAGATCTCAGTCCCGGGAGCAGCCTTGGTATCGGAGGAGACACTTTAAGAGCGGGCAGCGAGTACGCCCACACTACTACGGCAAGCGGAAGATCTCAGCCTCAGGGATGGATGAACACTCTCTCCGGGAGGTCCACCCTGTCCAAGAGATCTTCATCCGGAACCGGAGGACGAAGCAGGAACACCATCTCGGCCAGTGCGTTCATGAAGGACTACATGCGCAAGAGGAACTTGATCTTGTCCTTGGTGGTGTGTATAATAGTGTCTCCCCTCTTATACTAATTCTGTTGTTATAAGCGTACCAATGATTTCATTGCTAGATGAAAATTCTTGTTTCTAAAAAGTATAGTCTCTCACTGTGCTAAACGGAACACAATGTGTATAAAAGATGATCACAAAAAGGGAGTCAAAATATTTTCTATTCCACCCTATGTTTATGTCTCATCTAAAGTCAGTATTTCCACATATCCTTGAGTTCTGGAATTTGCCATTAAGTCTTCTTGGACGTGAAAATTCCCATGAATTCGATAATCAACCCCAGAAAAACCTGCATGAAATTTGTCAGGGCTTTTCAAAGAAAAATTTCTCTCTCAGAACTCCCAAAAATCTTTAAGAAGTTGAAAAATAAAACCATGACTTTCAAGACAATTTCCAGTCCTTGAAAAATCCTTTAAAAAGCTTGTGAATTTCTTTTTTTGGATTTGAATTTCTTATTCAATTAAATATTCCTTCCAGGCCAATGAAGTGGAGCACCTGCTCGCCTGGCACAACCCCCTGAACCAAGCAGATCTGTCCATTCCTGGGGAGGAGACCATCGCCACCTGGAGAAACCAAGCGGTCACCGAGAAGCAGTGGAGAGAAACAGCCAGGATAGCATGGGACATTTGTCCTGCGCTGGCCATATTCATGTGCACTAGGTGGGTGAAATATGTAGAAATTTGATAACGTATTGGAGTAGCCTAACTTGCTGCCTAAGTGTTTAAAAAATGTTTCCCTTTCGAATGCTTTGTGCCACAATTCAATGACTTTTAATGAGCATTAGCTGTTCTCTTTCAGTTGGTAATGTCAAGTTGGTATTATGTCAAGCTCTAGTCTGATGTTTTCTGAAAATTACTTTCAGTTGTCAGTTGCAATAGTTTTGTGCCTAAAATATTAGAGGGACTCATAATGTTGTCTGTATGATTTCTTTGGAAAAGTAGTACATAATTTATTACCGTTCTATACAAGAAATATTTTCAGTTTATTAGCAGTTACAAATTGTTTGATTGACAGAATGTTAGGTTTGTAAGCCATTTGTTTATTGAAAAGTCAAATAACAAGCATCTCCTTTTCTGTTTGCAGATTTAGAAATTCAGAAGCTCTGACAGTTGAAGTGACACGTTTGGTCAGACTCAGCCCTGAAGCTGTGAGCCACGTGCCTGAAGCTGTGCATTTCTTGGCTACTCCTGGAGTGGTAGAGGCTGATGCCCCAGAGGTACGTTTGCAAGAGAAGTTGTGGTCTGATAAGTGACATAGTTTCTGTGTGCTGCTCTTTAAGTGCAGTTGATGAGTTTGCTGTGAACATTTCTCAGAAATATATTAAATCAGAGCATGAAATGGATCATGTCAATTTGGTTACGGGAGTTCCCAGCTTCAATGAGAGAATTGGGCACAGCAACTAAGCAACTAAGTTTATTATTGCAATAATATGGTAATGTTTAGCATCTGTGTATTTCTTTACTTTTTAACAATCAAGAGTACTTCGCTGGTCACAATGAACATGCTGCAATGTCAAAATTTCTGTCAGTTGTGCACCTTGGATTATCCTATTCTTATCATAAATGTCATTTGTTTTCAGCTGACGCACATGCTGACGTGGGCCAGAATCAACCCTGCCCAAGCGTTGGCCTACTTCTCGCGCCAGTCCCCCCCTCACCCCATCACTGCCCAGTACGCTGTCCGAGCCCTCATGTCTTATCCTCCGGTATGTTGTCACTTCATTGTTCAGGCCAGTTCATGGCTGCATTTCAATTCTATTTAATTTGGCGGATATGAATTCTATACATACTATATAAATATATATAAGTAACTTCTTTATTTTCCAGGATTGCCTACTCTTCTATGTACCACAGTTGGTCCAAGCCATCAGATATGATACTGTAAGTTATTCCTTATTTCAATCTTAATATCACAAAATGAAACAATTTCTTCAAACTTAATGCCCTATTAGTTGCAATTTGCATGGACAAACTGCAATTATATTATTATCACTGCAGTTCAGCTTGCTGAAGCAGTGATATAGTTTTCCTTGGAAAGAAAACTTACACACTTTGGAAATTTCTTGACAGTGCTGCTTCACCCTACAGTCACTTACAAGGTTCCCCTTTCAGTATGTTTCTCAAGATGCCCCATTTCAATGTGTAGGCTTACAAAATGCATTGTCACTAACTTCACTTTTCCATAAATGGTAAAATAATTGGGATTTTCCCTGAATATTTCTCCACTGTCATTTCCTCCATGGTCATAATTCCACCCCCTCCTTTTTCATACACCCCCTCTTACCTCAATCATGAATATAAAGCCAGCCCCTTCTCCAGGACTGCCCAATCAGGGCTGCAAATGGCTCATTACCATAAAGCCTGTCACATGGTTTTGTTTACATCAGCACAGGTGGCATGCAGTAGGACTTTATACCGAACTCCACCTGGTGGAAAAATTTGTAGACAGGTTTGGGACAAAATCTGTGCTGAGAAAAAAAATCTCCAATGTCAATCTATTTCATTATGTTTTCAGCTTTTACATTTTACTTCTTTAGACTTAACTGGCACTAAGGTTTTTTCATCTATTGTGGCAATAAATGGCAAACTAGGAATTTACCTATTTTGGCTATTTTAGCAATACTTTTTCAAAAATCTGTCTTTTGAGTCAATGACATATATATATCACATAGACCCCTTTTATATAAGTAAATTATAAAATATATTCTATAAATATACTTCAGTAGATCACTATAGATAATAAAACACAAATTTAAACAATTTTTATTTCAATCATTGCATTCTCAGTACACTTTTTTAATTTAAAAAACTAGCATAAAACCCGTGAAGACATGAATCCTACTATTAATAGTATCAAGCCATATTTATCAAAAAGAAATAAATAAAAGTTAATAACCGGGGGGGGGGGACGCTTGGACTTGGAGTTTCTTTGAAATAAATAATTTCTTGCTCAATTTTGGTGAAATAAATAAATATTCATTGAAAATAGCTCATAAAAAAGAATAACGAACCGAGCTATGGCAAGTAACGGAGTGGACAAAAAAATTGACATAAATTAGTGACACGTTTAATGTCCTTTATTGTATCAATTTAATCAATGAAATAAGACCAAAAAAAATTTGAATGTGAACTAAATATAAATTCAAAGTTATATTCTCATGAATTTTGCAAAGAAACTTTGAATATAATGGTACATTAGGAGGAAAATAAACACTTGATTTTGTCATGTCAGGTCCAGTGACAGGGAAAAACCATTGATTTTGCACGAATTCCTGTACATAATGCACAAAAAAAAGGTCTAATGAATGACTTTTTGTTCCAAATGCAGTGGTCCTAAATAGAAATATGAATAACAGATGCAGAGTGATGCTTCAGATATTAATCGCATTCAAATTAATGTCAGGGAGCTAGAGTGACGCAAATTGTCCCGAAATTTGAGAATGACCCTTCATTGGCTCCTTCCAAAAAGGCGTGTAAAATAACTGCAGTGAATCACACACTGCAAGCAGTTTGTATGAGAGGCACTGCACCTAATTGCTGCAGTGTATCCCGTACCCATTAGTGTTACGTACGCTTTTCCTATGCCCCTATCATGCTGACCTCTAGTTTATCTCCAGAATAATTTGGAGTTTTGAGGTCTGCTAGTGCTGTATGATAATCTTCCCTCTTATTTCAGATGGGTTATGTGTCAGAATTCATCTTGGCCGCGGCTCGTAACTCCCAACTGCTTGCCCATCAGATCATCTGGAATATGAAAACAAACGTCTTCAAGGATGAATATGAATTGAATTATGATGGTAAATAACTATGACTTGTTTATGTGATGAATTTATCATTTTTGCTGTGACACAATAATATATTATGGAGAATGTTTCCCACTTGGGTAGTATAAGTAAATTAAAGCCAGTATTTCTGAAAGCTATATTGAAGAACTAATGCACTGTCTATAATAGTTTTTCATTGCACTATATTGAGGCCCTTGTTGTCAACTATAATTTTGCATAATATATATATATATATACTATTTCTTAAATGGAATTCTTCTCCATTTGCAGATCAAATTGGCGAACAACTAGAAAATCTCATAGAGCTCATCAAGAAGTCACTCTCTGGTCCTGCTCTGAAATTTTACGAGAGAGAATTTGCCTTTTTCCATGACATTACCAAGATATCAGGGTTAATCAAGTGAGTGTTCTCCAAATATTTGTCAAGAGAGAAGGGTCAGCTCAGTAGACAGGGCTCTGGGCCTTTAATTGCCGGGTCCCAGGTTTGATTCCAGCTCTTATTGGGTCACCTGGCCCTATGTTGGACAGCACTTTCAAACTTTCAATCACCCTTGGCCTCATTGCTGTGTCCTCCTCTGCCAATTAGCCTACCAGAGTGCAAAATACAGGAACGTAAAGCCCTAATCATCCATCCATCCATGATCCATAATGTTATGCGCTGAGGTTGGTTTCATAAGTGGTCAGAATATTGATTGCTCTAGAATCAGAGGGGGGAGGGTTTGTCTAGTAGTAGCATGCATGACTGCCAATCGCTGGGTCCAGGGCTCGAATCCAGCTCTTGCCTGGTCACCTGGGCCTATGTTGCGTGGCTGTTTCAATCATCCTTTGCCTCATTGCTGTGTCGTCTTCCTGTCCTAATAAGCTTGCCAAGTGCATAAATAAAGGATGTAAAGCCCCAGTCATCCATCCATCCATCCATTAGTTTATCCTCCCAATAAAATGAAGCTTCAAGTAAAATATTTATCAATGAAAATTTCTGTATCAATTCCATTTCTTTCAGGGATTATCCAAAAGGCCCTGAGCGTAAAAAGGCATGTTTGTCAGAGTTGAGCAAGATCCAGGTTCGACCAGGGTGCTACTTGCCCTCCAATCCAGAAGCTGTGGTGCTGGACATCGACAAGAAATCTGGAACTCCTATGCAGAGGTATTCAATCTGTAACTTTCACAGTAAATGCATCATTCCGAGGAGTTGTATTACGGCTCAAATATAGTATCCAACAGTCAGTGACCACCCTGGACTGAATAAGCCACAGGATTGTCTGGCTCATGTTGTGTACTAACTTAGAGCCGTAACACAACTTTTCTGTAAACTGCGATACACATGCAAAATTGAAACTGTATGCTAAATTCTTACCCTAGGCCAAACATAATTGATCTTTAGCTTCTCGGATCTTCTTGAGGCACTTTTTCTAGGGTCGGTCAGTGGGACGATAAAAAAAGGAAGCTGAAATCTCAAATTCTTGTAATGTCAATGTAATAAAAGTTATGGGTTTGCTTTTTTTTCTGCAGGCATAAAATTTGTTTGGTCAGTCGATCCAGAACCTAAAAATTTATTGTGTCTAGCCTTAGATGATGTATAACCTAGCAAGCTTACTAAAATCATTTTGAACATTTAACTAAATTGTCCTATTTTATTTCAGCGCTGCCAAAGCCCCATACTTGGCAAGATTCAAGGTGCGGAAATGTGGCATCCAAGAATTGGAGCAGGTGGGGATGAGGGAGGGGAGGAGTCCTGGGCCCAACAGTGAAGAGGCTTACTCTATCACGCAGGAGTACTGGCAGGCCTGCATCTTCAAAGTGGGAGACGATGTCCGACAGGTACGGCATAGATTGGATGTGGCGATATTATGTTTGTAGGGAAATTATGAATGGTTTAAAGGCCCTACGAGGGACGACAGTGGGTCTGAACCGGACATAGTAGGATTGGGACAGAATTCTGAAAATTTTAACATTCTATTGTCCAGAAGGAGACCGGACTGAATCAGAAACAAGCAGGATCACTCAAAACCACAATGATTTCAGTCCCGTGCAGAGGCGTTATACGTCCAATCGACCCGTGGAGTCACAGAATTTGAGTTTGGTTATTGCAATGAGCCATGATTACAAAGTCATGTTCAGGACCTGTTGTCATAAGTAAAATCTTTCAGTCTGGTGTTGCTGATATTATATTCTCTCCAGATAGTTAAAATTACTGTCTTATGGTTTGCCAGGCACACATTGTCTCATTTTATCTCTCCTGCTTTGGCTCATTAAATTCTTGTTATTTTTACAGGACATGTTGGCTCTGCAGATCATCAGTCTCTTCAAGAATGTTGTCAAACAAGTTGGACTGGACATCTACCTAGTGCCATACCGGGTGGTGGCAACAGCGCCTGGAGTAAGTTTCCGTGAAAATGTTTGTTTCATACATGTGAAAGGTTTAGTACTTCTTCAGTACGTCAAATGATTGCAGAGTTACTCATTGGAACCTTGAGTTCTACAGAAATGCAAGAGGCATTATATAATTTTATTGACAACGCAATGTATCAACAAGATATTAGGCCTATGTGTGTCATTATAGTGACAAGTGAAAAAATGAAGTTGTATTATCTGACCAAAGAGTTAGGGCTACAAATCTATGATCTGACATATTCCACTCTGTAAATTGTATTAAATTAAATTTTATTGTGTGATTTTTCCAGAGTGGGGTCATTGAATGTGTTCCTGACAGCAAGTCTCGAGATCAAATTGGTCGCCAGACGGATATTGGGATGTACGAATACTTCATTACAAAGTATGGAGATGAAAGCACTCCGGAGTATCAGGCAGTGAGTACAACATTCATAAATCTCATCCTAATAAAAGGTGTCAGCATTCTTCTGTCAATCTATGAACAACATCCTAGCTGGATGTCGTTCAGATGAAACCATAAGACAGTAATTTTAGGCCGTTCCTTATGTTACTTAAATAACGTTGCATTACTGTAAGAGTAGCCAGATCCCTCAAGAAATTAGGTCCATTAATTGGGCATGATGTACAAGAATGTGATATTCTTCTAGTTAATTGCCTCTTGGGTGAGGGCTAGCTCAGTTGTTAGAGCATTATTAGGCTGCCAATTGCTGGGTACCGGGTTTGATTCCAGCTCTGGTGTGGTCACCTGGACCTATGTTGGACAGCAGTTTCATTGTTGCCATTTTCCTTCACCCCATAGCGGTGTCCTCTTGTTTCGATTAGCCTACAAAGTCAATAAATAGAGGATGTAAAGCCCAGTCATCCATTCATCTTCAACTTAATTGAATTGTCTTCTATCAAGAACAGCTGTGAAGAAAATCTCAAAATATTCTCTTTGCATTATTTACAGGCAAGAAGAAACTTCATCCTGAGCATGGCAGGGTACAGCGTTCTCAGTTTCTTGCTCCAAATTAAGGACAGGCACAACGGGAACATCATGCTCGACAGTTCTGGCCACATCATTCATATTGGTAAGTTCTGCATCCTCTGGCATTAATTCATCATACCAGTTGTCTGTGCGAGTCTGCTGAATTTGCTCTCACAATTCTGTACTGGGCCGTTATGTGTGAACTTCTTCTTATTTACTTTGGTTACTATCAGTTAGCCTTTCGTTCTTCTTTCCATTGTGTCTTTGATGTTTGAGTGAGGAACTTAAGAAATAGACTTTATCTTTCAAAAAATGTTGTTATTGCTGAGGAAAATGAGCATTCTTCCAGTTCCTGCGATATTGCCAAGTCAAATACATACAATTAGTGAATGATTTGCTGGAGATTAAAATGTCTGAAAAATCAAGTGTGTGATTTGCACTCTCCGGATCTCATATTATTTTGATTACCCTTCATTAACATGCTTGTTTGTTTGTTTGTGAATTTATTAATGGGCTCAAGAAAAAAGCCGAGGCTTATCTGTTGGAGCCTTTGATGCCTAAAGATATGTATACATAAAACAATTAAAATGAAGTATGAAATATGATAAGAAACATTATAAAGTTTGGTATTTGAATAAAAAAAAAAGATAGTATTGATGACAAAATTGAAAGACAGTAAGGTGACGCAACTCTTTACTTTGGCTAAAATATGATTTGAAGTTTATTTTTAATAATATTATTTGATGTTTATTCTACCTTCAGATTTTGGCTTCATGTTCGAGAGTTCCCCAGGCGGGAACCTTGGGTGGGAGCCCGATATCAAATTGACGGACGAGATGGTGATGATCATGGGCCAGATGGACTCCCCGCCTTTCAAGTGGTTTGAGGAGCTATGCATACAGGGATATCTTGCTATTCGGTAAGAAAATCCCAGATATATGCATTATTTATACAAGATACAAATGTTGTTTATTCTCTGATACCAGAATTAGGAAATATTAACTGTGAAGCTATTCCGTTTAATACCAGACAACAATGATCAGATGTTTCAAATATGTGACAAATTATAAATACAAAAAAAGGAGGAAAAATTAAGTGTGTATTATCAAACTTTCAGTTAAACGCTGCTAGTGGTGATAATGTGCATTGTTGGTGCAATCCTTGATAATGGAAAATCGTTTCTGTTGATGTCCTCCCAAGTCCTCCCGGGGCCAAAATGATTTGGGAGTCTCCAGTTCTAAATTCAGTTATTTTTATTAACCGGCCAAAGGCCGGTTATTAGAGGAGGGCTTAAACGGATTTTTGGTGAAATGGGACTCTAGTCCACTTGTCCATGTGTCAATGTGTCCTGTCCATGTCCATGTCCACTTTTTCACGTGCCTTGCCCCTCTGAACACAGTGCTGCAACCCAGTGAGCAATGGGGGCCAATGACAAATATGGACCTGCCCATTATGAATGGGGGATTCAGGTAGCTGTAAGGGGTAACCATGGTTACAGGTGCAATGAACAGCTGCAGCCAGCAGTTGGCCTTTGAGCCTCATTGGAGAAGGTGCCCCTGTGTCAGGATTGCTTATAATTCCAAAGCACTGTTAGAGTCAAACCATTTCAGTACTTGTGTTTTAAAATAATTGTTCATGCCTAGATGAGGCATGTTTGCTCAGTGGATCATTATGTTTGTATAACACTTGGCATTGTCTACTTCTTCACCAGCTTTCTGTACAGTGCTATGATGTAGACCAAGAGACCAGAGCCTTTCTCAGTGCATTTCTCATTCTGACATAATATTTTGACAAACTTTATCATTACAGCCTGTAAATTTGATATGCATAAAATGAGTGTTTGCTTCCCACAGATTTTGGCACTCTATGACTGTGAGTCATAATAACTGATGAAGTGTCATCTCCCCAAATTTAACGTCCATGGGAAACATAGAGGCTGTTTGATTAGTCATGATGAAGAGAAGGCTATTTGATTTGTCATGTAACTAATAGAGTAAAATTATCGTGACAAATCATCAATATGATGATTCATGAAGTGCCATTTTCACAGTGCAACAGCCCACTCTGTTTGGATATCAGTTTTAAAAATTGTAAACTAAAGTGGTGTTTTAATTGCAGTCTGCAGAACTGGTTGCAAAAAGACGCTTGCCACCACACATAAACGGACCTGTAAAAATTCTGGCGGTCCGGTAAACCATTTTTTACCGACCTGCATGCCTTGTGAAAGGTCAGAGCGAGTTTTAAAGGCTGCTAGTATTTCACTTGGATTTATATTTGGTGTAGGGCTTCACTTTGGGGTCTCCTTCAAAATTTTTTTGAAAAATCCAAGATGGCTGCCAAAATGGCGGCCATATTGTGTATTGCCCACTGTGACCTTAGTATTTCACTTAGATTTATGAAATTTGGTACAGGGATTCACTTAGGGGTTCCCTCAAAAACTTTTGGAAAAATCCAAGATGGCTGCCAAAATGGTTGCCATATTTCGAATTGCCCACTGTGACCTTAGTATTTCACTTAGATTTATGAAATTTGGTACAGGGATTCACTTAGGGGTTTCCCTCAAAAACTTTTGGAAAAATCCCAGATGGCTGCCAAAATGGAAACCATATTTTGAATTGCCCACTGTGACTTTAGTATTTCACTTACATTTATTAAACTCGGTACAGGGATTCACTCAGGGGTTCCCCTCAAAAAGTTTTGGAAAAATCCAAGATGGCAGCCAAAATGATCGCCAATGTTGAGAATTGCCCACTGTGACTCTAGTATTTCACTTAGATTTATGCAATTTGGTATACGGATTCAGTTAGGGGACCCCTCAGAAATGTTTGGAAAAATCCAAGATGGCTGCCAAAATGGCCACCATATTTTGAATTGTCCACTGTGACTTCAGTATTTCACTTAGATTTATGCAATTTGGTATAGGGGTTCACTTACGGGTTCCCCTAAGAAATTTTTTTCAGAAAAATGCAAGATGGCTGCCAAATGGCCACCATATTTTGAATTGCCTACGGCGACTTTAATATTTGGTTTGGGGATTTGGTTAGGGGTTCCCTCATAAATTATGAGAACATTTCCAATATGACTTACAATTCTGAAATATGGTATAGGCATTTGCTAAGAGGTTCCCCACAAAGTTTTTTATGGCCTGCAGCAAACACTATCAGTCTGGCAATCACTGCTCAATACAAAACAGTCCATGTAATAATATGTAAATCACCCTCTTCATGATTTCAATCCCGAATATACAATCGCCAAAGGCCGGTTTTGAATCCATGGATTCTTGTTGATGATTTACTGTGAAAATCTTAAGATTATCTCAAAAATCTTGGACCTGAAGACTCCTAGACTTTCCTTGAAATTCCGAGCAATGTCCTCCGACCTCTGTATCTGACATATTCTCATATTGATTTCTTGTACTTTTAATTTTCAGACCGTACCAGGAGGCCATTGTTTCTCTTGTGTCTCTGATGCTGGACACGGGTCTACCCTGCTTCCGAGGCCACACCATCAAGCAACTGAACAGCCGGTTTGCTCCTCAGGCCTCGGAGAGAGAAGCTGCTAACTACATGTTGAAGATCATCAGAGACTGTTGCTTGAACTGGAGAGGAAAGACATACGATATGTTGCAGTATTATCAGAACCAAATTCCTTACTAAATGCCAGTAAATAATATAATATAATAAATATAAATATATAAATAGTTATTACAGTGGTCCCTGTGTTGTAAGACCACCCTTCTGAAGTCATGAAGTGGTCTTTTGTGAGGGTGCAGTCTCTTCAGGGTGCATTATCTGAATACTACTTCATGCAGGAGGCCGGTCACACAAGGCAAAGTGGTCTTATAACAGGGAGATTGATTACTGCGGAAGGTGACAGGGTTCACTGTATCTGTTAAATTAATATTTGTTAATTTTAGACTTTAATACTTTGCTACTGGATGCTAGTATCATGAAAGTATCTTTGTAGTCCTGAGAAACTGAGAAAATAGGTGGTATAGAAGTAACTTAAAAGCTAGATTGCTAGAGTACTCGCGAAAGGGGCGTAAATGTTAGAGGTAAACGTAATGCCGTGGAAGGATTTTTTAACAAACAGAATAATTTAGTGTGGTATGGCACAGTAGAATGAACATTGTGGCACAACAGGTCACAATCTTTAATTGGCAATAATATTATTTTATTTTACTTATTGTCATCCCCAATTAATATCATGTGAAGAATATTCAAATGGTGCATGTCACAACTCTGGCATGGCATGAAGATTATTGCCTTAAAAATAAGAATATTAGTATAATGTATGAAATGGAAACTGGGAATGGTTGCTATGATTTATGTGACTTCATTATTGTGTTTTCATGAACAAATTTGTTTCTTGCATATATCTTAGATTTTGATTTTAAACTTAAAATTTTGTAATAATGTGATTTTATTGTCCCAAACTTTTAGTTTGTTGCCATATATTAATTAATTGTTATTATTTCAATTTTTTTCCCGTTGTTCTGTTGGTTCTATGGTTGAATTTGAGGTGCAATATATTAAAGTTACGAGGTATTTCTGAAATGTATTATCTTCATCTTATGGACTAATTCAGTTTAACGCTTGACTTATTCAAATGAGTCCTCCATAGCAGCCAACCTTTCTAATTTGAAAATACTGCATTTTTAGCTGCTTGAATCCTCGGATTCTTGTTTTCCGTTAAAATTTCTTATTTATTTCCAATTCTTGTTGCATTCCTAAATTTTATTAATAGCTTTGTTTAGTTAAATATAATTTTCGTTGATGTCTCCTGTTGTACTGAAATTTTTAGTGAATTGTTTTAACTGCCGTTGTACTGAAAAACGACTGATACTGTTTGTCAATATTAACTTATGAAATGATCGAGCTCCTTCGAACAAGACATTCTTAATTACCTCTCGGTTATCATGTGTATACTTGAACACCACTAGCTGCAGTCATTTCAGACATTCCAATGAAAATCATTTTTACAATAGTCTTAATTTTCTATCGCCATGTGCTTCTGAAAAGCTTTTTCAGGTATTTTTCAAATTTCAATAGTTTTCGTAAATTAATTAGATTCCATTTATATCTTTGTACCAGATATGTTTCTATGTATATTTATTATTCAAGACTAATTCATATTCTGACTCTTTTTATGTGAAGTTCTCCCACTTCTTATTAACATGTGTTTTGATAAAACTGGCAAAAATTAGCTGAGACCTAAACTCCCGCACACTAATTGTTGCATAAGTTTCTTTACTCATAATACAACCCCAAAACCACAATTAGAACACGACATCCGGAGTTTTCCATCTGCGTCATTATATATATAACAAGAAAATCTTTTTAAAAAAAAAGATATATGCTGGCTGTAGTGATTACGATTTCAAAATTTACAATAAGAGTATGTTTTGCCAAAAGAATTTTAAAATATGGTATAAGAGAAACTACAGATGAACCCATGATATGGTATAAGAAGCTATAAGAGGAATTATAGATGAACCCATGATATGTGTGTTCCGGGGGCATGCGATACTCCGGAGACACCAACTATACTTTTTCTATATCTCTCACTAACTAGGTCTGGAACACACATATCATGGGTTCATCTATAAATCCTCTTATAGCTTCTTATACCTGCTCTGCTGATCTACACTAACTTGTGTATTGTATTGACTGTTATTTTTATTCCTACTAGCAATAAGCCCGAGCTACCTGGAGTATGAGTAGGAAACATACATGTATATGGATTACTCAGATGCAGAAGGACCCCAGTTTCCCAGATAATTACCTGGTACATGTACTGAAAGAAAGGGAGCAAGTGGCAGATGCCTAGCAGGTGGTGCCCTCTTGTGTATTGTATATGAATCAGCTTAAAATTAATCATAATTATTACGAACATTTTGAGGAGTCTGATAGACTCCAAAAGGGGAGGCCCAAGCCTTGAGTGACCAGAGAATGTGCAGGGAAAATTTGAAGGTGTGACATTGAGTATAACTTGAGATAATTCCCGGATCTTATCATTTTAATTGTAAGATGACAGCTTAGCTGGAGTTGGCAAGTTCATATGGGGGAGCATAGGTTCAATATGACTCACTATTAATTAGTAAGTCACTATATATGACTGTCAATCCCTAACTGTTAATCAGGCATCCCTTACTGTTGTTCATCAGTTAGTCACTACCTGTTAGTCATTAAGTCCGTTGTTTTGGTAGTTACTATTTGTTAGTCACTATATGTTATTTAGTCACAAACTGTTAGTAAGTCGAAAACTGTCAGTCAAAAACTGTTAGTCAAAAACTGTTAGTTAGTCAAAAACTGTTAGTTTGTCAAAAACTGTTAGTTAGTCAAAAACTGTGAGTTAGTGAGAAAGTGTTAGTTAGTCAAAACTGTTAGTAGTCAAAACTGTTAGTTAGTCAAAACTGTTAATTAGTCAAAAACTGTTAGTCAGAAACTGTTGGTTAGTCTAAAACTATTTGTAGTCAAAAACTGTTAGTTAGTGAGAAAGTGTTAGTCAAAAACTGTTAGTTAGTCAAAAACTGTGAGTTAGTGAGAAAGTGTTAGTCAAAACTGTTAGTAGTCAAAACTGTTAGTTAGTCAAAACTGTTAATTAGTCAAAAACTGTTAGTCAGTCAAAGACTGCTAGTCAGTCAAAAACTGTTGGTTAGTCTAAAACTATTTGTAGTCAAAAACTGTTAGTTAGTGAGAAAGTGTTAGTTAGTCAAAACTGTTAGTCAAAACTGTTAATCAGTCAAAACTTTTAATTAGTCAAAAACTGTTAGTCAAAAACTGTTGGTTAGTCTAAAACTATTTGTAGTCAAAAACTGTTAGTTAGTGAGAAAGTGTTAGTCAAAAACTGTTAGTTAGTCAAAAACTGTGAGTTAGTGAGAAAGTGTTAGTCAAAACTGTTAGTAGTCAAAACTGTTAGTTAGTCAAAACTGTTAATTAGTCAAAAACTGTTAGTCAGTCAAAGACTGCTAGTCAGTCAAAAACTGTTGGTTAGTCTAAAACTATTTGTAGTCAAAAACTGTTAGTTAGTGAGAAAGTGTTAGTCAAAACTGTTAGTCAGTCAAAACTGTTAATTAGTCAAAAACTGTTAGTCAGTCAAAAACTGTTGGTTAGTCTAAAACTGTTTGTAGTCAAAAACTGGTAGTAGTCAAAAACTGTTTGTAAGTCAAAATGGTTAGTTAGTCAAAACTGTTAGTAGTCAAAAACTGTTATTCAATCAAAAACTGTTAGTTAGTCCAAAACTGTTAGTTAGTCAAACTATTTGTAGTCAAAAACTGTTAGTAGTCAAAAATTGTAAGTCAAAAAGGTTAGTTAGTCAAAACTGTTAGTATTCAAAAACTGTTTGTCAGTCAAAACTGTAAGTTAGTCAAAAACTGTTAGTTAGTAAAAAAAACTATTTGTAGTCAAAACTGTTGGTAGTCAAAAACTGTAAGTCAAAAATGGTTAGTTAGTCAAAAACTGTTAGTTAGTCAAAAACTGTTAGTAAGTTAAAAACTGTTAGTAAAAAACTGTTAGTTAGTCAAAAACTGTTAGTTAGTCAAAACTGTTAGTTAGTCAAAAACTGTTAATTAGTCACTACTTGTCACTAACTGTTAGTCACTAACTGTAAGTCATTCACCAACTGTTGGTCAGTCACCAACTGTCAGTCAGTCACCAATCACTAACTGTTAGCTGGTCACTAACTGTTAGTCAGTCACTAACTGTTAGTCAGTCACTAACTGTTAGTTAGTCATGCAAGTCAGCTAGTCCTTAACTGTTAGCAAGTAACTGTTAGTAAGATACTAACTGCTAGTCCCTGACTGTTAGTCATTTTGTCCCTAACTGTTGTTCATCAGTTGGTCACTACTGTTAGTAAGTCACTGTTGTTAGTCACTTACTGTTAGTAAACAGACTAACTGTTGTTGATTCACTAACTGTTTGTTAGTTAACTGCCAGTTAGTCACTAACTGTAAGTCACTAACAGTCTGTTAATCTACCCAAGGATGTGCCACCCAGAAATTGGACCTATAAATAGAACAAACTGCTCTCATTACTATTCACCCCCAATTGTTACAACTCACCCCCAATTATTTCAGGTCCTGCAACAATCGTATCTGCACCAATTGGTCGATTAATGATTGGCAGGTGTACTTTTACATCAATGCAACAATATTAAGTATTTGTAATCATAAGATATTTTGTAATGCTCTAGCTGATATTACTAAATGGTGGGGACCAAACCGGTTGACACTTTTCAGTATGGGGCAGCCAGTATAGTATGCTGGCTGCATAGCCAATACTGTACTATAACAAATCTTGTCCTAAAGTTCAAGAAGCCAGCATAAAAAATTACCTGGCTACCACCACGCCACCTACCGGCCACTCCCACGTGCGTGCGCACCTACTCGATTACAGTCATATTTTGATTTGACGCGGACGACGCACGACGTTTTCTTTGATTGATTGATTGATTGATTGATTGATTTATTCGGAATCACACACAGTCATACACTTACATTCACACAAAATGATATGAAGGGATGAGTGAAGGTGATCCCGGGATGACACACTAAAGTCTACTGACTTATTTCCAGTGCAGTCCCTGGGTGGTGAGGAGAAACATGATGGCGTTATTGAAGAATGATTAATGTGATGAGATGGCAAATAAATATAAATAAATATAATAAATAAGTTGAGAATAAATAAATAAATAATACAGAAAAATAAAGAGACAGTAGAGTAAGTTACATAAAAATAAATTCGTTAGCCTCTTCAGCCCGAGTTTGAGTTCTTAGGTGAGCCTTCAGTTTACGCTTAAAAGTGTCTTTGGATTGAATGGCTTTTAGGGTCTGAGGCAAGTTGTTCCAAAGTTTTACTCCTTGGTAGGAGAAATTGCTGATAGCCATACCCTGGGGCCTGTACAAAAAGAAATTGTGCTCAGCCCTTCTAGTGTTGTAGCGGTGGGACGTAACAGAAAATTTTTCTGTTAAGTAGGATGGGGCTAGGTTGGTGTATATGTTGAACATGTGGCCAAGTATCATTTGAGTTGCTCTGTCCTTGGTGTTGAGGAACTTGACCACATCTAGTTCAGACTGTCCAATATGAGCACGGGGCCCAAGATCTAAGATAAATCGTACCAGTTTGTTTTGGGCAACTTGAAGTCTCTTTTTGTTTGTTTTAGTTAGACCCATGTACCACGAAGAAACAGCATAATCAAAATGACATTGAACCAAAGCACAGGCTAGCGTAGTTCTTGCTTTAATATTTAAAGCATCTTTGTGTCTATAAAAGAATTTTAATCTTGAGGTGGATTTGCTTACGATGTCACTGACTACCGAATCCCCAGAAAGATCGCAGTCTATTTTAAGGCCAAGGTATTTGACACATTGTTTTGGAAGAATAGTGTTGCCATCAATGCAAATTTTGAATTCTTTTGTTTGGTGTTTTTTTCTTTTAGATGAAAAAATTATTACTTCCGTTTTGCCCTTGTGCATGGACAATTTGTTATTCGTCAGCCAGTGATAGCATGCCTCAGCGGCCTGGCTTAACTCCTTAGACACAACATCAACATTACGGTGCGATACCAATAAGATTGTGTCATCCGCATATAATATGACTTTACAAGTAACACATGATGGCATGTCATTGCTGTAAATTAAATAGCACCAGGGGCCTAGGATACTACCCTGTGGAACACCACAGGTAATAGACTTTCCTTCGGAATGGTAGTCGTTGACTTGGACTGATTGATTTCTATTACTTAAATAGGATTTGAACCATGCATTATCTATACCCGCAAGCCTGATCTTTTCACATAACATTGAATGATTAACACTGTCAAAAGCCTTTTGAACATCAAGCATCATCAAACCAACAAAATTGCCCTTGCTAATTTCTGATCTTAGAGTATCATGCAAGTGCAATAAACAAGTGTCAGTGGAATATTTTTGTTGAAAGCCAGATTGTAAAGGATAAATAATTTTGTGGAGTTTACAATGATTGTCAACTTGTACATAAACAGCTCTTTCAAGTATCTTAGATATCGATGTCAAAATACTCACTGGCCGATAGTTGCCAACTTCAAGTTTGCTACCTTTCTTATGTAAAGGAATTACCTTTGCTGACTTAGTACAATCAGGTACACATTTTTTAGTAATTGACAAGTTGATCAGATAAGTTACAACCGGTGCGAGACAAATTGCACCGTCTTTAAGAAATCTTGGACCAATGTTGTCCAGACCTGTACTTTTGTTAGGTTTCATGTTTTGAAGTTGTTTTAAGACAAAGCTACAATCAATTTCTTGAAGGATTAGATGACCAGGTGTAACCCCAAGATTTCTATAGTAGTTGCTACAGAAGTTTGTAAAAGCGCTGTAGACATCAGGTAAGTGTGGAAGATTTGAGACCAAGTTGTTTCCGACATTGATGAAAAAATTGTTGATGTGTTCAGCTATTGAGACAGGATCGTGACAAGTTGAGTCATTGATATTCATGACAATTTGATCTTTTGATTTTGATTTGGTTTGGTAACCAAGTAACTTCAGACTGTCAACTGGAGTTCCATCGTTTTTGAAGCATAATTCGTCGTATTTATGACTGAATTACTTCAACATGAATCTATGAAGGATTCTCAGCAGTTGAGATGAGTAATAACAACGAAACTGAGCCCGTACGAGACGTTTTACTTCGGCATCTTGGGCTTGTGTGCAGCTCGGGCGCCATTTTTTGCATGGTGGATATGCCCGCGAAATTCCTGGTTGATGCTTGATAAAGGTGCAGGTTCGTCAGAGGAATGATACAGCTACGAAATAAACCCTTCAAGGCTTCTCTCTAACATTTCTGAAGAAGCTGACAACGTTTGGTGACAACAGAACGAACATTTGAAATGACGATCCCCGATTTTCGCCCAACCGGTCGACATAATTTGATGCAGAAATCCCTCGAAATTGGCGGGAAACGCCATGACAGGGAAGTAGATAAGTACCTTTGTGTTTTAGACCAGGTTTACTGTCTTAAATCCTTCTGATGACAGTGTACAGAGAGTGTAAAGTGCAATCCACAAAATCGCATGGTGCAATTTTATTTATTTTGTTGTAGTGGTTATTTGTTCTCCCTGGACTCTGAAGTAGGAACTGCTTCTTCTTCTTCTCATGAGTTCATCCGTCCATTGTGGGGGAGCTCACTGCCTATGCCAGAATGTTATCAGTTCGCCAAACAAGAACAAGGTGATGACTACTTGGCTATACACTCATCATGTGGATTGGGAATCACCAATGATGGAAGAACCTAATTCATTCTGAAGGTAATAACGGATTCCAGAACAAGCAACCAAGACTCACCCAGGAAACTTTGCTGTTACGGAAGTGTGAAGAATGGGTCCATCACAAGGAAGATAAGTACCTTATTCTATTTTCTGAAAGAGACTAAGGATGTACAAGGAAGACCCAAGCTAGGAGAACTGTACCAGCATCACCTGACTTGCCTTTAATTACATACAGTACCTAATTACTGGGCAAATTGGTGGAAATAATGATGAATTATCTGTCACACTATTAAGGCTGGTAATCGGACTGCTTGGTCCTTTATATTGGGTCATCAGTCTGTAAATACCTAAGTGAAGTTGTGAGACATGATGTGGTAAATATTTATTCCTTAGTTTTGCAGAACAGCACTCAAAATGGGAGGAACTAATACCAAGGTGGAACTACCGGTGAGATAAAGTCATGGCAGGACATTCAACACCGCCAACCGAAACTGGTCGTATGTTTTGCTGGCCAAGCACCACAATATAACGATCAGGGTGAGCGGAGCAGTAACCATTGGTTGGAGTCAGGCGCGTTGTTCTGTCAACACCATCTTGACTCGTGGAACCACTTACTCTGCCCGGGTATTGGTGACAGCCACTACATCAACATGTAGCATCTTGACCACACACCAGATAAGTACTTTTGCTGCTTATAAATCTCCCATTAAGGTTGCCTCAAGACACAATACTAAAACTTTGGATGTTACTAGACATCTTTCTTCCTTGGTGATGATTGTCAGAATTACTGTCATAATTCCTAATTTCCCAAAATTTCAACTCGCAGTAAGACGGGAATATGATACACAAATTTTATCACTTCTTTATGGTTCAGGAATTATGTCTGTACATAAGTGTACTTCATTAGGTACCTCCTGGTTAAGTAGATAACTTTACTTCCAGTCTCAACTCCTTGCCGTCCCAGAGAAAAAGGGAGTCCATGGGCTCACACTCGGGTAGCCGACCAGAACAGGATGAGCAGACGTACTGAGGTGTTGTATACCATGTGAAGTTTTGCTGGCTTAACAACCACAAGACGATCAAGTTGCAGTGAAAATGCACCAGCCGGTACAGCTCACCGTGGTGTCTGGGATTATCCGCAGTGTAGTAACCGCAGGGAATCTTCTGACTGGCTATGGAGCATCCTATCTCGCAACGCGATCAAGGATGCCACTGAGAACAGGAGCAGTAAGAGATGAGTATATTTTTTCTTACTTATGGTAATGTTATTTGGTTATAACATACCCCAGTAAACATAGTGAGACAAATAAAAGTTGATTTGAGAATGACATGTCAACTAATACAGCTAAGGTGGACATAACCGAAGCTAAACAACCACCAGATGGAGCGGAGAGCCATCAAGAGGTGGAAAATTGGTTCATCATGTCGGAGAAGTGTATGATACATTCCAGATAAGTGGCGTTGCACTAATTGTGATCTGTCATAAGAATATTATAACAGAAAATAAAGATAACTATACTGCTAATCTAGGCCTTATGTAATGTTTTTGTATCATTTCAGCTCCATATGATACCTGCACAGCAGTGGACAGCCTTTATACACTGCCTGGTGATGACTATGTGGCAGATTGTGGTCAGGGCTTGACTGTCTGCTTGAAGACAAACAAGAGCTAATTTTCCGTCTATGAGGAATCGGCCCAATAGGAGACAAGCTGAGGAGCCCCAGGTGGATTCGATACACGCTATCTGCTGGAGGGATGATGGTACAGAAGATTGTTGAAACTACGGAAGAAGTCTCCTCATCCTGCCCACATGATTGGACAGAAGACCAGACCAATTGACGGGGGAGTTAGCAGGAGGACAGCACTACTATCCCAGGGGTAAAGGCAGTCTTGGAAGGTCTGTGCAAGACTCAGTCTATGGTAGTCTGATACTGTATTCTGACAGGAAGTCACGACACATGGTGGTCTGGACTTCAGAACATCAACCCATACTCTCTGTCTTGTGTGGACGACAGGAAGGCCTAACACATTCCAGTGAAGATCAATCCCGTGCATAGAAGTGCCCTGACCGGAAGGTTGAACACAGTCTACCTGGGGTGCTGGGTTTCAGAATATCACTTTAAGCCTCTACTCGGGGTTGACAAGAGGACTTAAAATTCTGCCTTTTTGTTGATTGTGCTTCAAGAAATCAAACCAACAGGCGGCAGTGTGCCGACAAACAGGTTTACCTGAATCTACCCATTGCGTTGATTGGGCTTCAGAACATCAGCCTCATGGTCAGCTATATGTGACAGGAGGCCTAGTACATTGTTCCGCTGATGGCTGAATGGAAGGCATGGAATTGCCTACACTGGGTGTAGATTGTGTCCCAGAACACCACCAATGTCTGTTGGGACTCCGGCAGGAATCTTCAACACATTCCAACGGATGTGTTGGATGGACCTCAGAAGATCTGAAGGTGCAGTGGTTTGATGGCAGGGAAGCTCAACACTTCAGTCCCTGATTTGATGGGACAGCAGAAGATGGACTGAAAGCACCGGCCGCACAACTGTGAAGTAGTATTACTCTCGATATATTCTACCCATGTGTTGATTATGCTACAGAACACCAATCCAGTGTTCTTCTGTGTTATTGCTGGAGCGCTCAACATGTTCCACCCAATGTATTGATTGGCCTCAAGGATCAACCCAAAGTGAGGTCGGGAGTTTGCACCCCTCGAGTTTGCTCGGGTTGGCAAGCATGAGGAAAATACGCTGGGTTAACGAAATGCTCTGGTTACCACAGGAAGGAATGCTCAACAGACTCTGCCAGTGTACTTGGAGGGTTCATGGCAGATCAGGAAAGATTTAGCTGTGTCTGGATGGAGATGCTCAGAACATTCTACCGGATGTGCTGGTCGTGCCTCAGAAGATCACACGAGTTATTCAGTTAGATTCGGACAACATGATCAACACATTCTACCAAATGAGTTGATTGGGGATTCAGAAGACATTTCCAGTGCTATGATGCTAATTAACAGAAGGCCTCCCAGTGATCGGACTGTTATGGATTGTTCACTCAACTCATCCGACCTGAGGGATTGAGGGTCAGAAGAGCAGGCCAAATCTGCAGGCTGGTTGACGTACAGACAGCCACCTTATGCCTGAACACTAAGGCAGATGTGAAAAGTCACATATTCTACCCTATGTGTGAAGAGTCACACATTCTACCCTATGGGCTGATAAAGATGGGAAGAGTCACACATTCTACTCTATGTGCTGACAAAGATGTGAATAGTCACACATGCTACCCTATGTGCTGACAAAGATGGAAAGAGTCACACATTCGACCCTATGTGCTGACAAAGATGGAAAGAGTCGCACATTCTACCCTATGTGCTGACAAAGACCCGGACGAGGGTCAGCCAAAAGGCTTTAAATTTTACAAGTTGAGAAAGAACTGCGACAATCCCTTAATTGGCGCAGGGAGGTCTCCTCTTGTCAGTCATAAGTGGAATCACTCATTCCCATACATGACTGGGATCTTCTACTGAGGCAGAGATAGTCACTCACTTTCTCTGGACTCATGGATCCAATGCCTGCAGTTCCTTGCAATGGGGCTCCAACTACACTCCGGCCTTTCCGAAGAAGAACCAAAGGTGCTGCCAACCTTTCAGACAGGAAGACGAGGTCTACAGCCGGCCATGGAGAGTTGGATGTCCAGGTACCTTGCCCACAACTCCCCTGGCTTTCTCAAGAAAAAGGGGGGGGGGGCAATCTCGGGTTTGACATTTTCCTGACACCTAAGTAACCCGAGGGGAGAAGGAACGAGGCCCTGACTGAGGATACGGATGAGGCCAAGACACCCAAACAGGTACTGGCCCAAGAACCGTAAGTAAGTCAGTCAGGTAAGAGGCTACGCACCACCACTTGAGGTTGAGTAGGTCATAAGATGCGTCCTCTGGACACTTGACATCTTGATTAATAGCCTGAAGGGGAACCAGGTTCCCTAGATGGATTATACTTCTGATGTAGAGACAGCTGTGCACAGCTGGTCTTCTGCGAAGTATCCAGCCACCATCCTCACCACTCTTTAGTTTACTTAAGTTATCCATTACAAGATCCCTCCATCCTGTTCTGGCCATTCTGTCCTAATTGTGGTTTTGGGGTTGTATTATGAGTAAAGAAACTTAAACAAATTTTAGTAATTTAAATGTTTCTTTACATCTAATACAAACCCAAAACCACCCAACATTCCCACCCAGCCTCCCCGCATCTCGATCTTATCTGGTCAAGATCAAAATATGACTGTAATCGAGTAGGTGCGCACGCACGTGGGAGTGGCCGGTAGGTGGCGTGGTGGTAGCCAGGTAATTTTTATATATATAATGACGCAGATGGAAAACTCCGGATGTCGTGTTCTAATTGTGGTTTTGGGTTTGTATTAGATGTAAAGAAACATTTAAATTACTAAAATTTGTTTAAATTTGACTAGTCCTAAGAATTGCAGATTTACTGTGATATGATGTTATTTGATGAGATATGGTATTCACTTTATCTCGACTTGTGTTTCTTGTTACATTGTCAGTACACCAAATGTCTACTCTGAATAAATGTTACTGAAAATGAAGTTACTCTCGTTATCTTTATTGCAAAATGCCTTAGTTCTGCTCAAGCTACGAGTATCTGTACAACCGTACTTCTGTGCACTAGATGAGAACGAAAAGTGAAAGTTGAGGGTCCATCTTTCTTGCGTTTATGGATGGTATTATAGCACAGTGGTTAGTGCCTGAGTGCCTGCTCTATATAGTTTCATTCGAATTGGGTTCCAATACTTATCTGGTCATTGCTTCTATCTACATCCGTTATATTTTGCATATTGGGTCTTTGTTGAAATAAATAATTAAGGCTGCCGTTACCATGAAATAAATAACTTCATGTCGAGGAAAACTCCTAGCCCCTCTGATTATCAAATGGTCACACCCAACTGTCATATTAATTCACCATTCTTTCTTCCAACATTCTGATACTCTAAACGGACTAAACTTGTCCCAGGCAAGATGTTTAAAGACTGCTTGATCACGGACTAAACTTGTCCCAGGCAAGATGTTTAAAGACTGCTTGATCACGGACTAAACTTGTCTCAAGCAAGATGTTTGAAGACAGGTTGATCACAAAGTTCTAATAACACTGAAACATCTTTTCAAGAGCTGCAATGAGAACCTTGATATGTCCAGAATATTTTTTGCTACAAACACCAGCAGAATTTTAGTTATGCTGTGGTTATGCAATTGATATTTTTTTTGGGTCGTCCTAGCCGATGGACCACCATTCTGCCTAAAAGAATACAGCAATCAGTTGGCATACTGTGTCACTCCATTCCTGTTGTAGCAGGCCTATTTGATTTATATACACGATACCACTGGCATACCAGGCATTTTAATTACAAGCACATAAAAATAAAATCTAGATGAGAACAGTTTATTTACAGAACATTACAAACTGCAAAAGCGATTGTCAGAATAACTATTAAATTATCTATGTACAATTTTTGCAACAACAAGAATATTCTCCTCTACTATGATTTGCTCAGCTGCTTGTATATCTCAGCATAACTCTCCAGTTTCTCTTTCCTCGTGAAGTATTCTTTGGCTGATATGCAGGCTTGTCTGCAAAGGAGAAAGAATAATATGTTAAACTAGAAATTCCCATTATGATAGGGATGAATGGATGGGCTTTACGTGCTGTATTTATGCATGTGAAGGCTGATTACGACAGAAAAATATGGTTTTTAAATTTTAAAAAATTTTGTTTGACAATAAAGTCTCATGATAATTTTATCATACACGTGTGCGAAATACACAATTAATACAAATTAACAAAAACTAAATTTAGGATTATGTTTGATGGATTATGATCACTAATTTAAAAACAGTAGGGGAAAGGCCCCCATGACTTCTTTGAGTTCCACAAAAGTGGTATTGAGGTCAGGCAGGAGATCATTTGTTCCTTCCTTTAAAGACATGAAATAGTAACTTTTTGTCATTTTCTGCCTCACCTCAATTCCACTATTGGAGATCTCACTGAAGTCATGGTGGCCCAGTTCTCCCTACGACTCAAAGTTACTTTTCCCTACACTTCAGCGAAAACTGAATATATTTTTTTCCTTTCAAATTTCCATACGCCTTCAAAAGAGACATATTTTCGGCTATTCTACTTACTCAACTGGATCGAATTGTGCAGGTTTACCAGCTTGGCCCAGCATTGAAAGACAATAGGTGAAGAACATAACCTGAAAAAAAAACAACATTTGAATATTACAATTATTCTCAACAGGAACGAATAAAATCTTAACAGATTTTAAAATATTTACGTCATTAAAGTTATTAAGTGCTGATGAGCAGTTTACTGAAATTAGCGCTTCATTAATCCATATTATTATTATCTCTTGTCCGACCCAAGAACCTGCACAGAAGACTCGCTAAAACATTAATTTACAAAATAATCATTTTCTTACAATTAGTATTTTAAAAGCGAATATATATGCCGAATAGTTATTTCTGAAATGATGCCAGCATGCATAAAGACCTCCTAAAGAAAGAATATCTCATTTTACGGTACAAAAAAGGAGTTCTAAATTTCAACTGATGATTTGAATTTGAAGATTCCATTGGCAAGTTGAAGAAAAATTCTTACACAGGCACAAATTTCGGCTTGAGCGGAGAAACACTCCAACTGTTGCTGAGAGACTTCTGGCTTTTTCTGTTTGACTCGGTTTGATTCTTCCAAGTACGACTTGAACAAATTCTGAAGAAATTCACTGCTCACTCCTTTGGCACCCTCTTCTGGCGAACACAACCCTGCAAGTGGGAAAACATAATTATATTTCATAGCGGCCGCAAATGGCAACAGTCTTAGCCAACAGAAGCTAACTAGCCAAAATAGGGCACTCTCCTCATGACTTTGCAAGGTTGACAATGCCAAGATGGCCACCATTTTCAAGATGGTCACCAGTGGCGTCCCTTTGGGGGGGGGGGGGGGGGGTAGGGTGTGGCTGGTGCCCCAAAGTTGTCAGATCCCACTGTACCATTTTTTGGTACTGCATCTTGGTCAAATAAACATTGCTGGAAAGTTTCATGGAAATCAGAATATGCTTGACTTGAGCACAATTCAGTTGAAAAATTTTGATTTATCTTTAAAAGCGCTAACCGCGGTATTGTATAACTTTGTCAATATTAATCCAACAGTCATATAATCTATAAGGTTGAACAGCTCTTAATTAGAGCTTCAATATGAATACCAACTTCAATGGTCTAGAACAATATTACGGGGTACAAAAAAGTTTTAATTCATGCACATTCAGGAAATAAATTACAGATAAGATAAAGACAAAGTTATGCAGGTAATCAGGGCAGAAAGTGCCAAGGACAACATCTTGACATATTGAAGAAATTTTGAGTTTATTGGGATTTTTTAAGTTTGATACACCAGTGTCGACTAATGTTAAAAGTTACTCTTTGTAAACTTTCAGTCAAAGCTCGCGAAGTTTCTGAAATCCTCATCAACAACCCAAAATCTATATTATAGACACACAATGATACATGTATATCTAAATAGAAAATTATAACTTTGAAGAAAGAAAAAAGTTTATCATTAAGTTAGAATGAGGTTAGTGAGACCATGGTCTATATACATAATATGCCATTTATGCATCAAACGATTCACAAGAAGTGAGATTATACGTTTGTCATGTATCTCATTATGAAGCTGATACCAAATTAGCTCGATTGGTATCAGCTTCATTAAGCTGGTCTTGGATTCAGCTCATGCTCTGGCCAGATCACCTGGATCTTTTTGGCCTATGTAAGCCTATTTGCCACTGCATCCTCCTGTCTCAACTGTCCTTCCAAGTGCATGTAGCATAACCGTGCACCAGTCTCAATTGTTCATCCATCCAAACTTATTATAATTTAGCACACTGTCAGTTACCTTCTTGTCTGTGTGTGCATACATATACAGCCATCTTTATGTTTTACAAATTTGAGTTGATAATGAATTGTGATAAATGGCCACAAGTCACATCAGAGATAATAAAGACAGGACTTACATGTGTGTTTTTATTCAGATATAACCAAATAAATTCACAATAATATTAACAGAAGTATAGCCTTTGTTTATCAATTTAACTTTCCTCAGTTAACCTTGATTTAAAATTTAGCTTCAGCAATCAAAAAGGTTTGTGTTAGAAGTAAAATGGTTAGCTGATCGATGTCCTCGTTGTTTTACTTTTTTAATCAAAATTACGCCTAGAATTGATGAGGACTGACAATTTCGTTGTCTAATTCACATAATATTAAAAAGGTGCTGCACCAGAAACTACTTCACATAATTGTGAAGCATTGTTAATATCTGCCAAATAATTTTTTTTTAAATTGAAGAATATTCAAACATTGTCATTGCTTCAAAAAATATCATAATTTATGACGAATCACTGATCATGGCAGGTTGCACTCAATCTGAAGATAATCACCCGAACTGCAGTCAAATTAAGAATTGATATAATGCTTAAAATTATCTGATACCATTGAAGTTGGTACTCAAAATGAAGGTCTAATTGAGCCCTGTCCAAATATGCATATTTCATTGTTGTATAATGTATATTGACAAAGTTACGGGAAACCGCGGTTTTGGTTTTTAATAAAACGCAAGAAAACTTCAACAGCATTGTGCTTAAGTTAAACGGTCTTCAATTTTCTTGAAACTTCTTAGGAATGTCTCTTAGATCAAACCACAATACCAAAAAATGGTACAGGTGTCTCCTCCAAAATTTTCCCATTTGATGGGCACCAGCCACACCCTAGGGGGGGGGGGGCACGTGCCGAACCATATATTGGACCTGTGCCCCCCTACGAACTTTCCAACCATGGCTAAAATACATATTTAGTATAGCGGGCGCCCCCTAGAGAATCACGTGCCCCCCCCCCGCTCCAGACCCCCTAGTTATGCCTCTGATGGTCACCACATCGTAATTCCAACCCTTAAATACACAACTAAATAGACAAGGGACACTTTTGATAAGTTTCTTAATAAATGATAAGCACAAATGAAATAACATACCTAATTTTCCCCATAATGGAAGCCCGTAATAATAAAAGATGATGTCCATGGCAGGATAACTATGGGAACACATTTCAAAGCTGACTAGGTACGTCAAATCTGAAAAGGAAATAAAATATTATGCATACACATAAAACATTTTCAGTGACATCATTTTTACAATTTCTTAAGTTGTCATTGAAAAATAGCCGAAGTGAAATCAAATTCATATTGGAATCTTAATTTGCTAATAACTTACAGACTTTATGAACACTAATTCATGGAAATTTTAAATTCTCATTGATCAAAAGCAATTCTATAGTAAAATACACACAGGAGTATTATTTTTTTTACTCTTTACAAGTAAATTATAAGTAACAAATGTTATAACATAAATAGGTGAAAAATACCGTTTTGCTGGTTGTACAAGGCATTGCGGTGATTAATGTCGTTGTGACTGAAGACTAGAGGTAGGCGAAGAGATTCTACAAGTTTCAACAACCATTTTCCTTCTTTTAGCAGGTCTGCTCGACTCCCTACGTTTTTTACAATTCTGAAATAAAGATAAGTTATCATCATGAATAAGTTAAGGTAATTTTCAAAATTTACACTGATGACTACCGGGTATGTTTCAATACTAGAAAGGCCCGTTGGGGCACATTAATAGGTCTATAATTCTGTCCATGAACACGCAATTCGGGAGTTAAAGCAAAATTTAGAGAAAAATTTTTGGAAAAAATTGGGGGTGAAAAAGAAATTTGAGAAAAGTAGCCCTGTAGCCTAAGTATGACAATATAAGTTCAATGTGAATTTGGTGGTCGTGGGTAAAAATAAAAATTTCTGAAAGAAAAAAATTAGCAACATTTCTTTTTGGAAGTTGGAAAAAAAGTAGCCTAGAACCCTTAGTCTGACAATGTCAGTAAAATCTTTGAACCGTGACCTTGAGTAAACAGAAAGACCCCCCTTGAGATGAAATTGTGGCCCCTTACCCAAACTACAGCATGCAACAACAATGTCAACAGTGTAGCACCAGATCACTGTCAGCATTTATTGTAGGGGCACGGCAGTGCTCATCAAGGTTGGTGGCGCCAATTTGGGCACAGGTGGGACTTCAAAACATGAAGAAACTTTTTTTTTTAATTGAATTATTATTGAAGGTAACTGATATGTATAATATAGGCCTACATACATTTTTCACCATGTCTAACGAAAATATTTCAAATGCAATAACTAAATTGAACCAAATTGATTATGTTAACCTTGACCATCAAATGCTAATCAGCCATCTTGGCATAAATTTGGCTTAATTCCAGACCACCGCAGATGCATTTTGAACATATCAAGGCCTTATAAGATTAATTGCCATCATGTCATTTGACCAATGAAAACTACTTATCGAAGGGTTGTCATGAAATTAAAAAAAGTTTCCATTTTTCTTGCAGATTTTTAAAAAGTTTGATGAGGAATTGGTTATATATAACTTTTATTACATGACCACTATGCTAGCGCATTTTTTTTTTCAGATTTTTTTCACATTGCATGGTTAGAGTGCAATTTGAGATTTTATTTTTAAAAAAAATTCCAAAATTTTTTTTTTAGAATGGATCATTATATTGGAAGCATAGTGGTCATGTAATAAGACAAATACGTCACGTATTATCGTGCAATATGAAAATTTATTTGCACTCGTAACTGCATATTGAACTCGGGCTGTGACCTCGTTCAATCTGAATTTCCTCATGCAAATAAATTTTCATATTGCACTCATATCATGCCGTATTTGTATAATATTCATCTTGGAGGTAATTGCTGAGCCCAACCAACAATTTTTATTTTATTTGAAGCTACCTCTTTTTAAATAGCTCCTTCCAGTCAAGGCGACATTTCAGTAAATTACACCATTTATACAATTGTTACTATATTACATACTAGTAACAATTGTACCTGCATTTCTATTCCTGTGTAGTGTAAGGTAGAACAAATAATTTTGAAAACATTATTCAAATACCATATTAAAAAAAAAACAACTCACTGATTCTGTATAATAGCTACAACTTCACAAATTGAAAAAAAAAATCAACACCTAAAAGTATGAAAAGTTGTCTTCACAAAATTGAAAAGAGTACTCTGCTTCGTGAGAAAACAAGTAACCGCTGTTGATAGTAATCATTTACTGATCGCAAACAAATGCCAGAAAACTATGCAAGATGTTTTCAACCTGTGCACAGACAGCACAGCAGTCCACTACTACCTTACAACCAACACATTGACTAAACTGTAGGTATGGCCTCAGTGTGTTGCCATTGTTTATGATAACAATACACCTTTCTTATTTGAGCAGTGTTTGTTTATACACCTGTAATGCGAGCAAGCATCTCACCTGTCCTGAACTGTGGGGTCCTTATAGCTGCTGGGTATGATATCGATGAGCATCTCCATAAGAAAGATGGGGTCCAACTTCTCGACCTCCTCTTGCTGGCCGTCCGCCCCCACTACGCTCACTTTGTCCGTGTCGATACAGTGGAATCTGGCTAAGGACCGACAGAGAGATCTGAAAACAGGATAAATGGCAGATTTATAGTGAGAGGACACTGTCACAAGGGTTGAAATTAAGTTCAAAAGCCTTGTGAGAAATACAATCTCCCACTTCAGGAAAAAGCGCGAAATAGTGCTACAATCTCAAAATACTTAGCTCGCAAGATATAATCCCACAATCTCAAAATAATTAGCTCTAGAGAAATAATCCCACAATCTCAAAATACTTAGCTCCAGAGAAATAATCCCACAATCTCAAAATAGTTAGCTCTAGAGAAATAGCCCTGTAATCTCAAAATACTAAACTCTCTGTAATCTCAAAATAGTTAGCTCTGGAGAAACAATCTTACACTATCAAAATACTAAGCTCCATCTCAAAATAGTTAGCTCTAGAGAAGTAGCCCTGTAATCTCAAAATAGTTAGCTCTAGAGAAATAATTCAACAATCTCAGAATACTTAGCTCTGGAGAAATAATCCCACTATCTCAAAATACTTAGCTTGCATGATATAATCTCACAATCTCAAAATACTTAGCTCTAAAGAAATAATCCCAAAATCTCAAAATACTTAGCTCAAGAGAAATAGCCCTGTAATCTCAAAATACTTAGCTCTAGAGAAATAATCCCACAATCTCAAAATAATTAGGAGGGGCAAATGCTTTCTCAAAATGCATTACCAAAATGAAAAGTTTCAACAACCCAATCATATAATTAATTATTTTTCCTTCGCAAAAATGTCAATCAGAAAATATTTAACCCACACCATAAAGAGTTCACCCTAGTTTCAAATCAAACATTCTTGTTCAAAGTAGAAATAAGTAGTCTTTGAATTGCATGACTAATTGCTTGTATAATGTTCATGTCAACTTTGACACCAAGGTCAAGTCAGTGACTTACTTCAAATCTATGTCTCAAATTCAGAAAAACATCATTTGTGACATGAATGATGTCATGTCTAACCACAAGCTACTCTTGCAATGCCAAGAAAAAGCATCTGCAAAAGAAAGATTTAAAATGTTTAGTGCAAAGTTTGAGGTTGAGCTAAGTTAGCACAGGTGCAACAAGACAAATGTGTGATGCCTGAAGAATGTCACAGGAAAGAAAAGGAGCATATTTTTAAACCTATGATGTCGCAGCCATTTATAATTTATAGTTCTTAGACTTTTTAAGATAAAAAGTTAATACAACATTTATGGAGTAGAAGAATTTAAGGATATACACAATTATTTTTCTTCATCCAAACAATGATATTAGGATTTTTTAAAACCTATCCATGGATCACTGCTTCCTGTACATGTATGTTGTACAACAAGATATTTTTATTCCTGAGACAAATGGATGGCAATTTTCTTTGCTGTATTCTAAGTTTCACAGTAATAATCATGAATATAAGTGAAATTCAATTGCGAGGAAGATTCACTTATTTATCAAAGATTTTGACCCATATGTTTGTAGAGCAAAGAAAGTTGGGAGTCTTTTGTGAAACCTCAAATATCTTCCTTTATAACACAATATTTTCATCTCATCGGAAGAGAATCCATTCTCTCACACGCAGAACTTATGGTTGACGATGTTTAGCATTGACCCAATGCCACACGTCACCTGTTATACCTACTTTCAAGCAACACTGTAACATGCTCTTTACTTTCTGTAAATTTGTTATGCAAAAAGAGTGCACTGTGAAAATGGCACTTTATGAGTCATTATGCTAATGATTTTTCATAATCATACTATACCAATACTTTCAATGTTCATTTGATTCAACAAGGCTAATCCCGCTTGTTGGTGAGTGGTGACAGGCAAACGAAAGGCTTATGCATCTTATTTTTACTATAACATCAGTTATGAAAAATCAAATGGCCTTCTCTTGATCATGACTAATCAAATAGCCTTGGTGTTTCCCATGTTGAATGCAGAGAAGATGAAACATCATCGGCTATCATGAGTCACAAAGTGCATTTATCACAGTGAACTGGTCCTCTCTTTTTGCATAACAAATGGATAGGCTGTCAACGGAATATAGAAGATATTCTGTAATAAATTGAGAAAATACCTTGATATATTTGGGTCCATGAAGTCGGCATGTGTCATAGGTCTTCCGCTGCAGTAATCCATGACGAGGGCATTGTCAAGGATGCCTCGCAGAGGGATGCCACAGCCAGCTTGATTCGCAATCTGAATTAAAGTAAAATTTTATTTATAAGCAGAAGAGAAACGACGATTCAAAACTTCTTGGAAGTTCTTTTACCCCTATTTCAGCATAATAGGAGTGCGAAAAATCTTAAAATTGACATTACTCTAAATTTCCTGACAGAATTTTTTCGTTTTTGTCTTAAAATGTTCTCCCGACCTTGCTCTACGATCGTGTACTTTTAGTTTTCGGACTTCATTTTGAAAATCTCCACCTTTCTTAAATGACACTCAGACTGTCTGTGCTCTGTAAGTCCGTGGTGAGGAATTTTGCAGGGGCTAGTGGACCACTTTCCAACTATTTTGATATTTAAAATGTCCTGTTACAGTCATGGTAGGATGAGTGACTACATTTGTCTGGAAATACTAACCTGCATTCCTACCACTTCTCGCGTCCTGGTCACAAGGTCTGAAGAGAAGTCGTCCACCACTCGGAGAGTAAGGGCCTTTTGTCGAGCGGAGTCTGAGACCAGGCGACAGCAGAACATGTCGTGGAGGGACCCGGCTTGGCTGAACTTTTCCTGAAAACATATAATATTCAATACTAAGAAATACGAAGTTTTAAAGCACTTTGAATTCTTATTCTTACATTTTGGTTGACTTATGTGTATATTTATCTGGAGGAATCAGTCCAATGTATACCATTATATAGTGATCGACTTTGACTCGAGAAGAAATATGATAACAGTAGGCCTACAATTTTGATGGCATCAATTTACCATCTAACTTGGAAACAATGAGTAACATAAGGTGCAATTGGAAGCTTACAAAAGAAATTTACCATCTAAAACCTCAACAATCTGTAAAACTGCATGCAACAGGGTTGCAAACCAATAGAAATATGTGATGGCAGCACAGAACAGGCTATCAAACAACACTAAGATTTTCTGCAATGGGGATGCAACTAAAAACACCTTTGCTACTTGCGCACACTGCAGAAAAATTGGTTCCAACGAATTCATAGCTGATGCTGTCGCAGTTTGCATTTAGCATTACTCTTGCCATCCAACAAACAATCCGAGTAACTCAGGAAACTGAAGTTTCAGAAGTTTATTAACATGAGTGGAAGACCACTTCTCAACACAAATGGGTCTTGCCAGAGAATTAGCAAAGGAAAAGGTGAAGTGAGAAATACACTTTTTAACTTCTAGACTGACCAGGTTACTTCATGTTAGAGGAAAAACTTTCTGAAAGAGAGATTCATCAATCATCAATAACCACAGGGAAGTAAAAGCTGTAAGACAAGGTCTGTCACAACAATCATGTTTCATATTTCAAGGTCATTTTATGCAGCCTGTAGTATTTGTATTGAAGTAGTCAGTTATATGGGCATGCTATGTTATACACTGCATAAGGTTATATATGTACATAAGGCATTATCATCCATGCCTACAGAATAAAATGATTATGCTACCCTTTCTCCATTTCTTCCTGAACATGTTACATCAAATAACAGCACAATTTGAACCTCAGACCCCGTACTGAAAGCCTGTTGTTACCTATTGTTCATCTAGTCAGCTTACGCAAATGTCATTCACACAAAAAAAGGCCTTAATGAGAACTGGTCAGGCAATGACTACATTACAATCACTTTTAGTGCCTTGATTTTTTGCCTGCGCTGTTGGACAGTGAAGTACTAGTACATGCATGGATGTACTTTCTAATATGACAATACCATTCCAGTATTTCCTTCTATAGTATATCAATACTATTGTTACACTAAACCTTGGTTGTTTAGACTTGCATGGTGGTTGCCTGTTTTTACAGGTTGATTTATATACCTTCCCCTTTTTACAGTAAATTAAGGACAAAATTGGCTAACGAGACTAAACATGCTGTAGACAACCAAAGAAAAAAAAAGCTAAAAAGAAAAGACTGCAATGGCTAGTTGAAGGGAAAATAGGTTTCATTATTGATCTACACAGCCGCCTATAAGTAAGTGAAATGCATGACATTGTGCTGTTGCATCAATGCTATGAACATCCGCAGCAAAACTGTTTGGGAGCATGAATTCTCATCCAATGAGAGGAAAACATATTGGGTCATAAAGGTCGATAAGTGAGGCATGTGAGATAACAATGGCAGCCAATTTTCTCTGCTGTAGTCAAAGTTAGGTATGGGTCAAAGTCTTTGATAAGTAAGTGAACCACCTTTCCATTGAACTAACATTGGGCCTGTGTTAAGTGTGTTTCACTTACTTATCAAAGATTTCAACTCTTGTAAATTAGGACACAACATTTGCTGGCAGTATATACCTCAGACGCTTTTTCATAGAAAAAGAAGATGCAACCCAAAACAAATTCAAGTATGCAGACCACAAAATAATTATGCAGATGTAACATGTTTTCCAGAAGCCCTTCTTGCAAGATTTGTCAACATATAAGTAGTGGAAAAAGCTTACATCTCTACTACCGGTAGACAACTTTCAGACTTTCCAGCTTCGGAAGGCCTGCATTGCTCATATATACCATCTCCACGAGAACAGGGCAAGCAATCCCCAATCCTTGTACTTGGGAAACTGAAGTTTGTTTACAAGAGTTGAAGATCACTTCTCAACACAAATGAGTCTTGCCAGAAAATTGGCAAAGGAAAAGGTGAAGTAAGAAAATAAACTTTTCAACTTGTAGACTGACCAGTTACTTCATGTTAGAGGACTGAATCTCTTTGAAAGACAGATTCAGAATAATTACAGGTTCCAAGTACGTGCAAAAGCTTCTGACAAACTATACCAATGGACAAGGTTTCATATAAATTTCAAGGTCATTTCAATACAGTATATAGGTACTTGTATGGAGCTGTCACTCTGATGGAGACATGTTATACACATTATATATACACATAATAAATGTACATGGTAACATAATCAGACAACCCCACAGGGTGAACCCAGACAACACCCTGTAATTCAAATTCAGGGCACAATGCCACATTTGTGTGGAAAGGTCTGATCATGTTCATTTGAACAGGGTCTCTACTGGCTCTCTCTACTATCATGATTTTATTACATCTTCTACATGAAAGAATCAGTTTAACAGTGGGGAAAGTAGGGATATTCAATTGCAACCATGTCTGCATGACTTTACAGAGGCAAAAAAGGGACAATCATTGCTATTTGTTTGGCATTGTCATTACAAGAAGCCTGTGAGTGCTAGAATTGCCTAGATTGGTATGTACTTATGTAATTGTCACAATAAGCATATCACCACAAACAGTAGATACTACAGGTGGGTGAGAGGGCTTGGGGGTCCAGAGAAACTTCTGTCTAACATAGGTTGCGCCAGCCGGGAATCAAACCACACTTCCAAGAACCCAGGTCGAGGGGCAAGAAGCCCAGTGCGCAACAATGTACCATTGGGCCAATACGAAGGATGCCTCGGAATACCCTTCGACGAGCCTCTTTCTAGGCACAGAGGTAAACGGAAAAATTACAGGCCTATGTATTGAGAATCATTATTCAGTATTTCATGGAGCATGGAGACTGCCTCACAGCCTTCATATGGAAACCTGGAGCATGGTTTGCATTCAACAAGTACATGATAGATGACTGGGCTTGAAGCTATAGTCAGACAGTTGACACTACATACATGTATGGAGTGTGAGTCAGAGGCCAATTTCAGCCAAAATCACCCAAACACAGCCTACAACTGAGAGACATATTTAGCACATGTCCTACTGAACATGCATGTCATCATCTTCATGTCATATATATATACTCATATCAATATACCAAAACACAACTGATCATAAGCTGATTCCACCATGTTTGGTTATGAGAGCTGGAAACTCCATAATATTACTTATTTTCCAAGATGATTGACAGTACAATAATCATTGCAAGTCAATATTTCATCATAAACCTGACATTATAGGCCTTTACTACATGCATGTGAGTCTTCAAGCCTGTATTGTGAGACAAATTCTGAGGAGTGTATAATTTCTTTCTGCAGTTCTGCAGTTCTGCAGTTCTGCAGAAAAAAACCGCAGAATTCTGCAGTTTCCAAAAAAAGTGCAGAATTCTGCAGTTCTGCAAAAAAACTGCAGAATTCTGCAGTTTCCAAAGGAATTGCAGAATTCTGCAAAAAAATTGCAGAATTCTGCAGTTCTGCAGAAAAAGTGCAGAATTCTGCAGTTTTCAAAAAAAGTGCAGAATTCTGCAGTTCTGCAAAAAAATTGCAGAATTCTGCAGTTCTGCAAAAAAGCGCATTTAAATTCTTCGTGCACCTGCATATTCTGCAATAAATTCTGCAGTTTGGGAGTGAAATTGCAGAATTCTGCAATAAATTCTGCAGTTTGGGAGGAAACTGCAGAATTCTGCAATTCTGCAATAAATTCTGCAGTTTTGGAGGAAATTGCAGAATTCTGCAATTCTGCAATAAATTCTGCAGTTTTGGAGGAAATTGCAGAATTCTGCAATTCTGCAATAAATTCTGCAGTTTTGGAGGAAATTGCAGAATTCTGCAATTCTGCAATAAATTCTGCAGTTTGGGAGTGAAATGGCAGAATTCTGCAATTCTGCAATAAATTCTGCAGTTTGGGTGGAAATTGCAGAATTCTGTAATTCTGCAATAAATTCTGCAGTTTGGGAGTGAAATTGCAGAATTCTGCAATTCTGCAATAAATTCTGCAGTTTGGCAGGAAACTGCAGAATTCTGCAATTCTGCAATAAATTCTGCAGAACAAATTTATTGCAGAATTCATGCAGTATTTGTGAACCTCTGGTACAAGGGACTTGTCATTACCCAGGAAACGTTGGTTGGGGTGCGGGGGTAGCAGTTCTGGGGTCGAGTGGGGAGGGGGGTTGCTTCAAAATAAACCTCCATGCCTCTATGGACATTTTGACACTCTGCTCGGCCAATTCTCAACCAAATTTCACTCTGAAAAAAGTGGTGGATACCCTGCAACCAGGTCTATTTACTACAGTTGTCAGTCTTTGTCTGTCGTTGTTTCTTTTTGCCGCACGGCACTTTTTTCGGCGATCGGTAAGCTCGTAAAAATGTCATTTTACAAACTGCTGCATCAAAATAAACCTCTATGGACATTTTGCCACTCTGCTCGGCCAATTCTCAACCAAATTTCACTCTGAAAAAAGTGGTGGATACCCTGCAACCAGGTCTATTTACTACAGCTGTCAGTCTTTGTCCGTCGTTGTTTCTTTTTGCCGTATGGCACATTTTTTGGCAATCGGTCAGCTCGCAAAATGCATTTTTGCGAGCTGACCGATCGCCGAAAAACGTGTCGTACGGAAAAAAGAAACGACAACAGACAAACACTGTCAACTTCAGTCAATAGATCTGGTTGCAGGGTACCCGCAACTTTTTTCAGAGTGAAATTTGATTGAGAATTGGCCGAGCAGAGTGGTAGAACAATGACTAATCCACAAGAAAACAAAACATGCAAGTGCTGCTCCCCACAATAGTGGCGACCTGGGAGAATGGACACCAAAAGAAGAAGAAGAAGAAGAAGAAGTCCATAGCAGTTCACTTTGAACTCCTGCTGTTGTTGTGTTGAAATTTTTTTGCAGAATTGCAGAATTCTGCAATTTCACTCCCAAATTGCAGAATTTATTGCAGAATTGCAGAATTCTGCAATTTCCTCCCAAACTGCAGAATTTATTGCAGAATTGCAGAATTCTGCAATTTCCTCCCAAACTGCAGAATTTATTGCAGAATTGCAGAATTCTGCAATTTCACTCCCAAACTGCAGAATTTATTGCAGAATTGCAGAATTCTACAGTTTCCTCCAAAACTGCAGAATTTACTGCAGAATTGCAGAATTCTGCAGTTTCACTCCCAAACTGCAGAATTTATTGCAGAATTGCAGAATTCTGCAGTTTCCTCCAAAACTGCAGAATTTATTGCAGAATTGCAGAATTGCAGGAAGAAATTTAAGTGTACTGCAAATTCTAGTTGAGTAAAAGAGCAATTCTTGTCTGGAAAAAGAGGTTTACATTCCAGATAAGACCATCAATTAACTTGGATACAAATTGGAATTTGGAAATATCTTCTACCTATCCATCCATCTCAATTTCATCAATCTAATTTAGGAATTTTTACAGCACCATCTAGTTTTCCAGCTTCCAGTATGTTTTAAAATCCACAAAATTCACAACATTCTAAAAACATGCATTGGCTCAACACCTGGTGACTATTCAATCAATGGTAATGCTTTGATCAAATATCAGCTCAGCTGCTGAGTCAGAACCAGCAAATATATGTATAATGTATTGCATAAATTATATTTCACATATCAATCATGTGCGATTTGGACATGTACATCAATGTATCTGGTAATAAGTTGCATACTCTTTGCATGTTAGTCACACCAAATGGGCAAAGCAATGCCCCAGGCTGTGTGATCAACATTGGCAGGAGAGATGGGGTTACCCAACTATACATTCATAACATGTCATCTGGTGATGCTCCAACTGGCAAATAAATTGCTTTCAGGTCACATAAGTTTCATTATTTTCATAAATATTATAAAGTCAAACTTTTAACACAAAAACTTCTACTCCAGCACTAGTTCTCTGGGTAAAAAATTCACTTAAATTATGTTCCACATGAAATGGTACCTTTAAAACAAAGTGAAATATAAAAACAATCTGGACACAAATACTTGAATCCAAGTTGCATGGCACTACATCTAAACTTGAGAATATATTGAAATCTATCAATATTTATAAATAAAGAATTGGATATATTAAAAAAAAAAACGTTCCATAAAATGCAAATATATACCAGAAGAGTCCTAAATCTGTGTGTGTCCAAAAACCTCTGAACAAGCTGGTTTTCATCAAATGAATATGGTATTTGTAATCTAGATTTCATGGATAGATAAGCTCATTATCACCCACATGCTACTAGTTACTCATTTGCTACTGTTGAAAAAAGGACAAAACAAAAAAGGTGCTGTGCTGGGTTTTTTAGCAATACAAAAATGAGCAGGGAAAGTGCAAAGAGGGGATAGATAAAGGGAGCCAAAGTGTTACAAAAAGTACAATGTATAAATACTGGAGAATGTGGAGATATATGAATTTGTTATCATAATAGATTAACTATATTTTTCCACAAAATATCCAGGTATGGCCACACATGTTATGAAAACATGCACTCAACATATATGATACTCTACACTCTAAAAAATTTCAGACAGAATTGGTTTTTTAGATTCAAAATGGTTTTTTGAAAAACCAAATTTCAATGCAAAAAACCAACATGGATTTTTTAAAAAATCCATGTTGGTTTTGCATTGAAATTTGGTTTTTCAAAAAACCATTTTGAATCTAAAAAACCAATTTTGTCCCGACATTTTTTAGAGTGTATGCAAAATGTATAACAAATGGCCAGAAAAATGGACTACCTGATGATGGATTAAACATATATATGACAACTCAAACTATATTATCCCAGCTGTGTACTCCACATACATATTCACTTTTTTGGCAATAAACAAACACCACATAAAAAACTCCAAAGGTTTAGTATCTAACACAGGACTAGAAATATACTCCCTAGTCATATCATGGGCCCATATCATCATAATATACATTCAGAAGTACCATTGGATGTCAGGATGGAAATGTACTGTATGCACAAATATCTAAATATATATTCTAAGTTGCATTCCAGTTATCATTTGACTAAACTGGCAGTGTTGACAGAATGTCTCTTTCAATTTTTTTCTAACCTTTTGCAGCATCTGACCAACTGACTATATCAGTATCAAGCTTGCTACAATTTTCAAACAATACATTACAGTCTGTCACTTCGATACAGAAAAAGAGTGGACTGTTGTACTGTGAAAATGGCACTTCTTGTGTCATCATGTTGAGGATTTGTCATGATCATACCCAATACTTTCAATGCCAACAAATCATGATCATACCCAATACTTCCAATGTTAATTTGATTTATCCCGCTTGTTGGTGACAGGCATATGAAAGGGTTAAGCATCTGATTTTCACTCTAAAATTAGTTATGACAAGTCAGATGGCCTTCTCTTGATCATGACTAATCAAGCAGCCTCTATGTTTCCCATGTTGAAAGTAGAGAAGATGACACTTTATTGACCATCATGAGTCACAAAGTGCATTTTTCACAGTGAACTGGTCCTAATTTTTTCTATATCAAAGTGACAGTCTACTCTGTAACCATACCATGATAGCTATATTACACAAATATCAATTTGCTAATTCTTTAACACTATGACTCATTTCGACCAGTATCCACATGGCCCAGGGCTACATGTACATCATGCCCCCATAAAGAGAATTACACAAATTATAAAGGCTAGAACATTTCATGTCATTCCACAGAGAACTTAATCAGAACACATCTTCTGACTGGTTGAAAACTAGGCTTTCATTAACATCCCAGACCATGATAATGAAATTAATTTGGGAGTTATTAGGGTGTCACACAACCATATCACTCACATTGGACTTTAGATATACCTGAACAGCTTCCTAAATATAATTAAATTAACACCATTCACTTATTTTCTATAGGAATGCCAACACTGTGACTATTTAGTTACTAAATGGAATGAAATTAAATTATAGGCATACAAACATCCAAAAGAGCACACCAATGAGCCAGAATGCCTTTTCTAGGCATTTCCAGGCAATTTCACCAACACTATCAAATTTTATCACCAGTCACCCTTCAAGCCACCATGTTATCATTTACAATATTTACTTGCAACAAACAGAGAACTTGAGTTACATCTGTAGCAAGTAGCTGCTGTTCATGATGTTATTAAAACAACTCACCACAGCTATCTCCTCCTTTTTCCATTGGGGCTGTATTCTGTTGATGGCAGTTTTGATGCTGTCCAGATCTGTTGGGTTGATCTTCAGGTTCAAGCATACAGGATGCTGTAAAGATGCTTGCTTGTCCATTCTGTGATCTTGTAATCTCCCTTTAAGTTTAAAACTAAGCTCCTGTTCAAAGCTCTTTCACTTACAACCAAGCTCCTGTTCAATCCTAGGGAACTCCAGGTTCAACTCCTAAGGATCCAACACAGGGTATACACTGCAGGATCTTTGGCACTACATGCAGGGGTGAACTGTGGGGGTAAAATGAAATGGGGGCAAACACTATACACTACAGAATGGCCAAGGGATCCACCCCCTCACATTACACTCCCACTGTGTGTACAGGCTACTGTGGTGTATGCTCTATATAATGGAGCAGGTCAATCCAATATTTTGATCCAGGCAAGTACAATTTAATTGTATAATAAACTATGCCCTATAAAACTTAATTAAATAAATTTAATAAATTCCTTTAACTGTAGTGATAAGAGTTCTTGCATTCACTCTAAACGTTCAATGTGTCAATTATATCACCTGTGATGTACAGGTCAATAATTATTATGCATAATTTCTGACACTAGAGCATAGTGACTTGGAGCTTTAGCATTCCCTTGCTGTGTAGTGTGCACTGTGACTGTGAACTGTCAGTGTATGGCAATGTCCAGAGGTAGAGATCCACCACTGCAGTCTGAAGGAGGTGCAGTTGTATATAACCAGGTAGCCTCAGGTGAGGCTTGCTTAAAGTGTCTGCCTGTCTCTATACATGTAGTGCAATGTCCCTGTGCACAGCTGCAATTGTTGTGTCTAATGTTGTGTCCAAGTGTTTTGGCCTCCTTTTCCACAGCACAGCCACAGCTATATAGCTACACTGTGGGAACTGCATGTAACTGCAGCTGGTCCTCTGCAGCAGCTATAAAACTACAACAACAGCTGCTGCAGCAGCAGCAGTATCAGCAGCAAAGATGTATTGAAGCTATCACCATGGCAGCCATGTCGTCATAGCAACATCCCTAGCAACCGAAATACGTCAACATCAACAACAAACATCAATGCCTGGAAACCAAAGTTTATAGTCCATCACTATGGAAACAGAAAAGGTCAAGGTCATTTTGATAACATCAAATCATTAAAAGATCAAGGTCATTGCATGATCACCAGCTGATTCTGTCAATCTCGATTTGAAGATAACATTAGGTAACCCAGTGGGATATATCAGGATAGAAAGATGGATAGACAGATAGATAGGCCTACATACACATGGATTAAATTGGTAGATAGACCATCATGTGCAGATTATGGAGATTAAGAGCCCTGTTTGTCCTTGAGAACTCAAGATGTTGCTTAATTGACAATGATGTTGACAAACAAGTAACAAGTGAAGGGCATCATGCACTTGGCCAGGAAAAAAGAGTCAATATTTTGGCCCACCACTGTAATGGTAATCAATAGAGCATAATTAGTTGCAGGGAAATCAAGGCCATGCTTGGCCACATGCAATTATTGAAGGACACAGCCTGTCAGTCATGCTGTGCAACTCTCACCAATCACCTGTAAAGGTACATGATGTAGTACTGATCAGTTGTTTACAGACCCCTTTTCATCCCTGAATTCCTTTAATCTCATATCATGCACTTTCCTTAGGCCAGAGATAATTGATTCTTAGCTTCTTGGATCTTCTCAAAGCACTTTTTCTAAGATTGGTCGGTCAGACCAAAAGAAAAAGCCATGATTTCAAATTTTCACTGTCAATAAATGAAATGAATTGTTCGGATGCTAATTTTTCATCAGCGAAAAATCTGTTGGTTCGGTCAATCGGAGAAGCTAAAAATCAATGATGTCTGGCCTTAGCATGTTCAGTGGCAAAACCACATCCTTTGCAAAGGTTTTAGTGACAAAGACTATTGATCCATGGAGCTTTCATCTTTAGAGGTGATGTCCACATTCATCTTTCATGCACTTAGCCAGCAGTCAGTACATTATAGTGGGGACTCAGGTGCCAAAATTAATACACACAGCTAATTTTCACTAACATTGAACCATGGACAAATACTGGAAGTAGATAAAGCCAGCACCGAGAAGAAAAATACAAGACTTGGTGTTGTAGTCAACGATGGTGAGGGGCGAGTACTTACATTGCTGTAGATTGACATCAGTGACCTCACAAAAACCCTATATCAAACACACTGAAATAAACTGCCAGTTTGTCACTGGCAGTGCTCAACTTGTGACCCCATTGATGAGTGGTGTGAAATATTAAATGATTTTTATTATTCTGCCCTATTGTTACTGTCCTTCTCTGGAATCTTGTTGACACATTTTGAGACAAAATACTGCAGCAATTTCATTCAAACTTTGCACACAGGGTTTAATTTGCCTTTGGTAGTGTTGATCAACTTTACAGGAAAATACAGTGCTTGAATACAATTTTAGAGACCCAGGAAAACCATCCTAGAAAAAACTGGAAAGAGGGAGTCCTGTGATGTCATTCAGGGGCTTCCCCACCCCAAATCTATTTATAGCTCACTGAGAATTTGTCAAAACAACAAGAGGTCAGCAATTAGGACAAAACACTGCTGCATGTTTCATCAATGTGTTGCTAACTTTTTATGCCCTGTTATATAGTAGCAACATAACAGTTAAACAAGATAACCAAGACTTCAGATCAGTAGTAAGATGATGGGCAGAATGCCCTTTAAAAAAGTTTGGGAAACTGTAAGAATCGGGCAAAAAGGCTTAAAAAATTTGGGCAGTAGATTAAATAAAAACTATTGAACATTACTGATTTCCAGGCAATATCTTTTGAAATGGTATCAAATTTAAATCTTGAAATTTGGGCAAATGCAGCTCACCCCCCCCTCCCAAAATTGCGCGCCATACGCCTATGACTTCACAAAACTGCATATGAGCCAAAGAGAATAACATGGCATGTGTGTGTGTGTGTGTGTTTGTGTTTTACGCCTCTGCAGCACCTTAATGGGCTATATCGAGGCAGGCTAGAATTTTATATGTCTTTGTAATTTTTCCTCATATTTTGTAATATGTCTGTGTTTGATGCAAATATGTAATTATGTTTTCTGGTTTGTGTGTAAGAAATTGGAGTGGGTTTGTTGGGAGAAGTGTGTCTCTTTGTTGTTGAAAGTCTCTACAGTCTTTTAATATGTGTTTAATTGTAAGAGGGCATTGGCAGTTATCACATATTGGAGCTGGATTTCCCAGTAGAAGATGAGAGTGGGTTAGTCGTGAATGTCCAATAAGACATCTGTGGATCACACAACCTGATCCCTCCGTGTTCTGGCTTTAACACTTTTAACCTCTTTGATTCTAGGTAATATGCTTCGAAGTTTATTATTCTCGCATGCGTTCCACATAACTTGCCATCCAGATTTGATGTATTCATTAATAACCGGACGCAGATCTGTGTACGGAATTGTGTCATCACTCATATCCTTCGAGAGGGCTTTTTTGGCCATAGTGTCTGCCCTTTCGTTACCAGCAATATCCACATGACCTGGAATCCAACAGAAGATAATCTCTTTATCTTCTATTCCTGAAAGAAGCATAAGTATATCCTGTAGAATGGGATGATCCATCTGTTTACCTGCAAGAGCTTGAATTGCTGACTTAGAGTCAGAACAGATTACAAATTTGTCTTTCTCTGACATTCCCGCAAGCCAGACAGCTTGATAGATTGCTAGGAGCTCAGCTGAGTACACCGAGCATTCATTGGGGATTCACTCACTATATAGATTTGCCTTACAGGAGGTAACTGCATAAGCAGTTCGGTTTCCGTCTTTGGAACCATCTGTATATAAGAATTTATGATCATGATGTTTCAGTTTGATGTCCTGAAACCTAGTTTGATATTCAATGGGATCCGTATCTGCCTTTTTCAGTTTATCTAATTCTAAGTTAATATTAGGATTTTTCATATTCCAATAAGGAATCTGTGGAACCCTGTTTTCAGAAATAAAAAATGCATCGATTCCAGCTGCTTCAAGATGAGGCCTCATCCTCAGTCCCAATGGCCGTATGGTGTTCGGTCGATTGTCATAACGATCTGTGATACTGGGATGGAAGACCACTGAATATGCAGGGTTCGACGGGTTGGCAGCCAATTTGACCATGTATTGAAGAGACAGTTTTAGACGTCGCAGTGACAAAGGTGGTTCTTTAGCAAGAACATACAGACTCTCCACGGGCGACGTTCTGAATGCACCAAGACTCAATCGTAGACCTTGATTGTGAACTGTGTTAAGGCAACGAAGATAAGAAGGTCGTGCCGATCCATAGACAATAGAGCCGTAGTCTAAGCGGGATCGGGTGATTGATCGATAAATCCGGAGAAGGACAGTAGTGTCACCTCCCCAGTTCAATCTGCTCACGACCTTCAGTATGTTCAGAGATTTCAGGCATCTTGCCTTAAGTGATGTAATATGGGGAATGAAAGATAGTTTTGAGTCAAACGTGACTCCGAGGAACTTCGTAGAATTTACTACTTTGATCCCACAATTGTCAATTTTAAGTGATGGCTCCGGATGGAGAGTTCGAAGATGGCAAAAATGCATACAGACTGTTTTTGCCTTAGAAAATTTAAAACCATTTTCTTGAGACCATTTATGAAGTCTGTTAAGACTTAGCTGCAATTGTCTCTCTATGGTAGACATGTGTTTGGATTTAAGAGCAACAAGAAAGTCATCCACATAAAGCAAGCACATGACATTATCTTGAATGGCTTTCATAATACTGTTAATTTTAATGTTAAAACAGGTGGGAGATAGGATGCTTCCCTGAGGAACTCCCATTTCTTGGGGGTACTCATTGGAAAAGGTGGATCCTACTCGAACTTTAAACCATCGATCTTCAAGAAAGGCCCCAATAAAATTGGGCAGTCTTCCCCTCATTCCCATTTCAAACAAATCTTTCATAATTCCATATTTCCACGTGGTATCATATGCCTTCTCCAAATCGAAGAAAACAGCTACCACATGTTCTCTGGTAATGAACGCATCTCTAATATATGACTCAAATCGTACTAAATGATCTGTAGTGCTCCTTTGCTTTCGGAAGCCACATTGGACTTCCGAAAGGGAGTCACTTGACTCAAGATACCAAACAAGTCGTGAATTTACAATTCGCTCCATAGTTTTGCATAAACAACTTGTTAAAGCAATGGGTCGATAATTAGTTGCATCAGTATGATCCTTGTTTGGTTTAGGGACAGGAATAATCGTCGCCATTTTCCATGAGACTGGAATGGTCCCGTAATCCCAGATTTCGTTAAAGATGTATAGTGCGGCAGATTTTCCCTCAAAAACAGAAAAACCCTGCACATTTTGATAAAGCTATGAAATTTGGTACATAGATTCTCAAGGTCATGAAGCTTAATTTAAGCATTGGGGGCATTCTGGAGAATACTTCTGGTTGCCATGGCAACCATTTTTTGTCAAGAATATCAGAATTTCATGAATTTCACATTTTATGATATATCTTAACCAGATTTATATACTGATTTCAACTGAACTGCCAAAAACATTTTCTTTTGCACAAACTTCATTTTTATCATTTGACCTTTCAGGTCAACAGTTGTTGTCATGGTAATAAGAGGCGTCAAAGTGAATTTTTCAAACTTTTTTGGTGTATCTTGATGTTAAATTTCACCCTATAGGGCAACAAATTGAGCTATTCGTACAAATTAGCTATCACATGAGAGCTCAACTTCTCTACTTTTACCGCTGTGAAATACAGACATAAGTAACCATGGTAACCATACAAACAGAGGCACCACAATATTAAAGTCATCTCAAGATATTGTTTTGAAAAAATAATAATTTATCAGGCTAAGCCAAGGAAATGAGTTAGGAATTCAAGAAAAACAGTCCTATGAGACCAAATTTCATTTTTTGCGATTTGAACTTTTATGACTAAGGTGTTTGTCATAGTGATAAGAGGGGTCAAAGTGAAAATATTTGCTTTTTAAAAATAATTTTGGACTTTAATTTTCAACCAGAAGGGCATGAAATGATGGAATTAATAGAAAGATGCTATCATGTGAAAGTCTTACTTTTCTACTTTAACATGATGTGAAATACAGATGTAAGTAACCATGGTAACCATACAAACAGAGGCATAACAATTTAAAAGTCCTCTCAAATTACTGTTTCGGAAAAATATTCTTTTATCAGGTTAAGCCAAGGAAATCACTAGGAACCTTAAGTATTGCATCAAAAACTTAGCAATGAGATATAACTTCATTTTTGCGATTTGACATTTAAGGCAAAGGTTGTTGTTATGGTGATAAGTGGGGTGAAAGTGGAAATATTTGCATTTTTTAAATAATTTTGGTTTCCCAAGAAGGTCATTAAATGCTTGTATTCACAGAATGAAGCTCAGCAAAGAAATTGTTCACTTTATTAAAATTTCATGAGGTTTTGGTTGCGGGTAGACATTACTAAGACCTTTCAAAATCGACCTACTGCCAAGCTGATTTCGCCCCCTGGTGGCCGTCTCCAAATCCAATATGACCAACATTGGATATGGGCGATTTCGTAACTTTTCAAGCAGGCATCGTAAATACTTTAGTGATACCTCTAATTCGGGGTTTTTCTGACTGAGGAATTTATTTTTGGCATCACTTTAGTGATTTGAGCTATCCTGTGGCCATATTGTTCATATTCAAGATGGCCGCCCTAATAATTGGCGTACTGATGTAACCTCTTAACTAAGAGTCACATATTCTCATATGATACCTCTATTTTGGGGTTTTAATGGGCAAGGAATTCATATTTTGCATTCTTTCTTTGATTGGAGCACCCCTGGTGGCCATATGGGATTCTAATAACATGTTTTTGCACTGACCTAAGTATTTATAGACCAAGAAGTGGCCAAAATTACAGGCAATAGTTATTGTCATAAATTTCAACAAATATATATCAGACTTGTAATTGTGAAATGTGGCCTCTAGTCTCTACACTGTTTTAAAAAATTAATCATAAACATATTTAAAAAAAAACAATGGCATAATTAAGACTTTCATAAAAATATAAAAAATATTATGCATGGAATCTTGAATCAATGGGAACTACAAATACAGGATTGTTTTGGAGGATGGCTCAGATTGAAGAGGTATCCAGAAGCATGGAAGCCTTATCTTACTAGCAAAGTGGCCACTACGGGGTGTATTTCAGCAAAAGTTCTGATCAATTGATTAGCCACACTTTGATATTATTTGTAATAACAATTTGGGCTGGTATTTCCTATTCCGGGTGTCGGACTTGAGGTCCCTCCAATGTACAATTTGCTTTGGAACTCCCAAAATGGCTGAAACTCAAATTCCTTTGTTACTTCATTTTTGCCTAATTTTGAAGATCTATATAGTTTAGTTCCAGGGATAATTGGGCGTGTATCTTCAGTTTCTTGTGCCAGCTTTGAGTTATCTCCAATGCACAAACAATATAAAAATTGGTAAAAACTCAAACAAATATTTTTTGAAATAAAGACACTGTAGTTTTGTTTTAATTTTAAGAATGGAACCCATCGGATATAAAGGCTGAAATTTTCCTCAGATCATCTTCTAGACGCATCTAATCTTATCATAATAACAGCCATATAGCAGGTGCATCATCTCACTCATAAGGCTTTTTCCCTTCAACCCATAACACCTGAAATTCTACTCCTAAGCCCATCTACTCACCTAAGGTTTCCCACTGGGCAACAAATTTGTCCACATTAAAATATTGGAGCTATAAGTTAATCTGCTACAACAGGGCCAGTAGTGCATTTCAAATTGAAGGCCATTGAAGGCCATTGAATTCCCCATCTTTTGGTGTGCTGATTGACCCTCTATGGCCAATTTTAGCAGCTGGGTGGCCAAGTGGTTAAGGTTCCCGCCTGCTCCGCTGAAGGTTTTTGCCTGCATGGGTTCGAACCCCGGGTGGGAAACTCAAAATTTTCAGTGGACCTTAACGAGCAAAATCCCAGCTGGATGGCATTCGGATGAGACGTTAAATTGGCGGCCCCTTGTATCAGTGTCTATTCTGGGCAAGTAAAAGATCCCTCACAAGCAGTAAATGTGTAACATGTTGAGGACATCAATCAACCCTCGTGAGCGCCCAGAACTGGGCTTAGAGGGCTGCACTTACCATATCTATCTATCTATCTATCTATCTATCTATCTATCTATCTATCTATCTATCTTACTACCCAGCTCCCAGAAATTCTTGGGAATTTGGCAAAAAAACACATTTTCCACATACAAATCTGGGAGCTATATATTTATCTGGGCCATCAACAGCGGTAATGCATATCACATTGAAGGCCATTAAATTCTGCATCTTTTGGTACACTCATTGGACTTCTGTGACCAATATAACTACCAGATTCCCAGATATTCAGTGACGGCATTTAGAAAAAAACACATTTCAATGCAAAACCAACATGGATTTTTAAAAAAATCCATGTTGGTTTTTTGCATTGAAATTTGGTTTTTCAAAAAACCATTTTGAATCTAAAAAACCAATTTTGTCTGAAGTTTCTTAGAGTGTATATATTGTATTGTATTGTATTGTATATACTATCAGTCATGCACTGCAATGCAGGCACGAAATTCGTGGTGAGCCTTCCACAATGATACTGATCAGGGCAGCCATAGTGCGGCGCCCGTGGGCAGAGACAAGGGGAACATAGCCCAAGGTTCCCATGCCTTAGCATTCTCCAGTGTTGGTGACCGCCGTATGATGATGAGTGATGAGAAGACTGTGAGTCTGGTACATACCCTATTAATTCAGGGATGTCCAGGGTCTTTCAGTTGCCCCAGCACAGAACACTGGATACAACCCACCCCCATTTAAAGTCCCATGGGTTCGGACCAAATTGAGTTCCAGGAGTGGGAGTTGAACCCACGACCTCACAGCCAGTGGTAGCACAAACAAGCGCCTTTAACCATTAGGCCACGGGGAACTCTCTAAAATTTTGCCACAGAAATCAGAGTGCTTGGCATTTGTAGTCCTTTGTACCACGCTCCATCACTCTACACTGGGTCCTGTCTCTGTAGACTGGGCCCAGTCACTACAGCAGTTCTGTTCAATCCAGATTTGAGTTCATCTAACTGGATGCTGACTGGAAGCTGAACCGACGTCGGAAATGGGACCAGGCTTTATTTACATTATGAAGTTGGGAAGAAGATGGTACAGGGTGAATTTTTGTAAACCATCAAACCCTAACGGGTTGACAGCTAGAATGAAAGTAATGTGTAAATTAATAATATGTTCCCATCAACTGTAAACATGTGATTCTAGCATATCAAATAAAGTACTTGGGTGAAAATGATAAAACCCATGTAACCAACTGGCCATCCTACTCCATGTAAAATCACTAAAATGCTACATTTTATTACAAAAACAGAGTTCTAGCCATGCATTTGTGAGATGTGGATATTCATGAATCTTGAAGTGTGAAGTGTGAGATTTCGTGAATCGGGCCTGAGAAAGGACTCCATTGTGTGAAATGTGAATTTGATGAAAAATTGTGGTTCTTGTGTTGGACTTTAAATATGTAACAAATTTTGGTTAAAGGTAGGTCTATAAAAAATAAAGTACCTCCAACCAATTTAGCAACTATTTAAAACTGGGACACAAGGCCACCCCTTATGGCATTATGCATGGATCCTTTCGTATCATTTTATTGTCTTGGTAAAACCAAGATTTCTATGATATTTTGAAATTATCTAATTTTCCTTGTTGCCATGGCAACATAATTTAATACATCATAGATTATGCAAGAAATCCATGAATTTGCCAATTTTAAAATGAATCTTACTTTTGTTTGATGGGGTATTACGTTCAACATGCTGTGTATTTTAATTTATAAATGGTGATGATCCAACTCAAATGTTTGACCAGTATCCATGACAACAGTTTCTCATTATATAATAATGCCTTGGAGTGAAAACACTTTTTGCACTGAGAACAGGTAGAGCAGTTCAAAAATGTAAGGTGCAAAATCCCTACCACTCTGTTTCTTTATCATACGCAGGATCTTGTCACCTCAAACTTTGATGATTTGGTGATATTAAAATTTGGTTTCTATGGCAACCTGCTTCAAAGATAAATTATCAAAATTCATAATAAGCAATATTCAAATTCGAGATTGATATGAGGCATATCAGTAACATTATCCTGTTATAAGCAATTAAAGTGGCATATTTCAGTTATTTCCTCCGTCTGGCCAATTTTCTGTGGTAAGGTTGCCATGGAAACTGATAATTTTCTAAGAAAAAATGTATAAACATGCAAACAATGAAAAAATTGAGCCTGAAACATCAGGTAGCACAAAGCAATAAGCTTTGCAGTATATGCAAAGTGCAATTTAGTTTGAAAAGTATGGTTACCAGGGAGCAGGAAGCAAAAATGGTTACCATGGCAACCAAAAGTATTCTCCAGAATGCCCCCAACATTTAAATTAAACTTCAGCACCTTGGGAACCACTGTGCCAAATTTCATAACTTTATCAAAAAGTGCAGAATTGTTTTGAAAATCTGCCGTACTAGTAGAGAAGAACCTCCAAACAGGGAGGGGGAAGACGTTTTAATAGCTGATAATGGACATCATCCGGTCCCACAGCGGAATCACTTGCTTTTTGAAGAGCTCTCTGGAGCTCTTCCATTGTTAGAGGATTATTATACTCTTCTAGGTTATTTGAACGTAAGTTCAAAGAGAGGCGTTCTGCCTGAGCTTTGAAGCGTCGAAATTCAGGAGTATAATTTTCAGAAGAGGAATTGAAAGAGAACTTTTCAGCAAGCTGATTCGCTATATCTTCTGATGTTGCATATTCTTCACCATTAATTATGAGGTGGCTCATCTGAGATGATGTGGATTTGCCTTGGATTTTTTTTATCATTTCCCATACTTTGGCTGATGGCGTTCTTTCGTTTAATTTAAAGATGTAGTTTTGCCATGTAGTCCTCTTTTTTTGTCTAATCAGGCGTCTAGTTTGAGCTCGAATAATACGGAAGCTTTCTAGGTTTTCCGTTGTTGGAAAGGTGTTGAATGTTCGAAGAGCTTTTTTTCTATTTTTAATGGCTACTTTAACTTCTGCGTCATACCAAGGTCTAGTTTGTCTTGGAAGACCTCCCTTAGTTTTAGGGATGGATAAATTGGCGATAGTAATTAGATCTTTAGTGAATTTTTCGATGGGAGAATCATTATTTACATATGAATTAATTTTTATAAGACTAGACGCTAATTTAATGTAGAGTTCCCAGTCAGCCTTGTCTAATTTCCATCTAGGATGGTTTGGTAGAGAGGAGCTTGATGTGGATTCAAGAACAATAGGAAAATGGTCGCTTCCATGGCAGTCGTTCAAGACATACCAATTGAAATCCAAGTAAAGTTCAGGATCACTTATACTAAGGTCTATGGGACTGTATGTCCCATGACCCGGATGAAGATATGTATAAGATCCGTCATTGTAAAGACAAAGATCATTGGAGGAAATAAAATCTTCAATTACAAATCCTTTATTACTTGTATGGGAACCCCCCCTCATGGGGTGATGGCCATTAAAATCCCCAAGTAACAGACATGGTAAAGGCAATTGCTCATAAAGATGATTCAATTCATGGATTGTAAGATTGTGACTTGGTGGAATATACAACGAACAGATGGTGAATGTTTTGTGTGATGATATTCGGGCAGCAACCGCCTGGAGGCTGGAGTCTATATCGACAAGAGAATGTATAACATCCTGTCTGATCAAGATAGAGGAGCCACCAGAGGCTCTATCATGATCTATATTATTATAATAATTATAGAATGTATAGTTTCTTAATCTGGGACTGTCCGTGGGCTTCAGGTACGTCTCCTGCAAGCAGAAGACGCAAGGATGAAGATCTGTAGCCAAGATGTTTAATTCGTCAAGATTGGCTCTGAAGCCCCGACAGTTCCAGTGTATTATTTTGTCCATTATTTGTGTTTAGGGCCTTTTGTAAAGTCCCTGTTGAGGGAAGGCTTAAAGAGTTTTTGCGCTAGAGATGGCAAGGATGATTGTTTTTTCCTTGCAGGCGACATTGATTTGGAAGAATGTGACGCTGATTGATGGGTAGTCTGGGATCTGTTTTCAGATGACCTTTTTCGTGAGTATGTGATGTCGTTACTTCTTGGAGGTCTCATGGGGGAAGATGTAGCCATAGTCGAACTAGATCCTGGAGGATGGTCTTCAGGATTTTGATGTGAGGGTGACCGATGTGTGATAGAAGGTTCCATGATGTCTTCAGTGCTTGTGTCCTGATGTTCCGTGATATCTGTGTTTCGTCGTTGATTTCTGCTAATGGAATGTCCATCAAGGTGGATCTTTGTTCTCGGCGATGAATGATGCTTTGGGCTTGGGTATCCCGCCACCGCTGCGTACGTGGGGATCCCGGAATTCTGTTCCACCAGTCGTCTGGCCTCTGGGAAAGAAATTGCCTTTTCGGTCTTTAGCTTGAGGATTTCCTTTTGCCTCACCCATTCCTGACACTTTCTACTATAGGAAGGGTGGGCCTCTTTGCAATTAACACAGAATGGTGTAGCATTGCATGGGTTCTCCTTAGAGTGTGTGTGGTCCTGTGCACCACAATGGCCACACAGTTCTTGATGCCTACACCACTTACTCAAGTGGCCGAAGCGTTAGCATTGATAGCATCGGCGGGGAGACGGAATGTAGGGACGGACCCTGCATAACTCAAAAGTCACCCACACCGAGCTCGGAAGACTAGTACCTTTAAAGGTCAGGAAAAGGAGCTCACTTTTATCCTTTTGACTTACTCTTTTAAAGTCAACAACTGTGGTCTCCTCCGAGAAATGCTGACGCAACTCGTCGTCAGTGCACGTCTTACTTTCTAGAGATCTGACTACCCCCTTGCACGTGTTTCGGGTTCCATGCGGGTCCACCGAAACATTAGTATCTGCAATGAGTTTGAGGCCTTTCAGCTTCAAGGACTGCTCATCATTGTTGGTGTGAATGAGGATGGTACCATCCTGGAGCCTTCTGATGCTGTCCGGCTTTCCAATAAGGTTGTTGACGGTCTTGTTTATCTGGTAAGATGACAATTGACTAAGTGTCCCTTCAGTACCCTTGATGACCTGGTAGTGACAAATGTGTTGAGAAGAATTATCCATATTAATTTGTGTAGTTCATCCCCCATGCTCTCCACCCACCACGGAGCCCAACAAGGGGAGACCATTGAAGGTAGGGCTGAGCCCAGTACCCCAGTCCCAGGGATACACGGAGGATATACTCTTAGAGGGCTAAGTCAGCAAGATAGCCTCAATCATGATAGTATAATCATGGCAGGCATATTTCCGTTACATAACCTCCCTTGATTGACCCATCAGCCATGGTCAAGTAGGACTGTAGTCCTAAGGACAACATGACAAGCCGATTGACTGGACCGGGCCAATCCAGCCTCCCGTCTGGGAGAAATCCAGGCCAAAGTAGTGTATTGTATGGGAGGGGCCAACTTAGTCCGAACCAACTCAACTACCAGGATCCCTTCATCCTCCAACACGGGTCGCAACCCATGGCAAACAGGTTGCCCCTTTTCCGTCGGGGAGACGTGTGCTTGCGCACTGTCTCGTGTTGGCCACTAAGGATACAGGATTTCACCTATAGTGTTACCACCCACCGCCACGAGGAGGCCCGAGACCTGCGGGGGCGAATAACATGGCATAGACAGGGCTATGACCTCACAAGGAACATGTCAGTCATTTGCCAGTGCAATTCTCTAAGCACTTATCATTCGTCGGCAGTAACTTGTAGTTATTGAAGAATATAGACAATGGGATTTTTCATTCTCAAAAAATTCACAAATATTTTTTTTTTTCAGATGAACAACATACTTTGCTGAACTGACCAATGTAGAGTAGGTCGGGGCATGCGGCCCCCCTTAACTTCGAGGTGTGATTTGACCTACTTTTTATGGGCGATTATTTGAATGCTTATGCTGTCAGGAAGGGATCACTTGACTCTACTGATAACTAGTGAAACAAACGACTACCAATTTCGATAAAGGAGTTACGGCCATTTTTGTAAAAAATTTAAAATGGCCTTCTTACCCCGCCCATCGGGCAAGAAGCCCCCCTATTATAATCCTATGGCAATTTTTTTTGCGAACGCATTCAGCCTAAAAGTTATTTCTTAGGGTTTATTAAGGCATTCTATTCACTTTTTCTGAATTTCAGAATTTTTCTGTTCATACTTTTATTTTTTAGTATTTTATGCCCTGTTTCAATTTCGGGTCAAATTTTTTCTATTTTAATTAGCTATTCTATCAAGATCTAAGGTAAAGTACCCATTATTAAAAGGTTCCTGAAGAAGCTTTGACCCCCCAGTGAAGGGGGCCTCATGCCCCATATCATGTGGGGCCTCTCGCCTCAAACCCACATATCTTAATTTGACCGCTATGTTTTGAACGATAATGCAAGAAACACGATCCAAACCATATTTATGTGATTGTCATAAAGTGAAGCAATGCAGATATCCGCTATACTTTTAAAAATTTCCCAGAGTTATTTAGAACTGACAACCCCCTAATCAAAGTTACAAAAACCATGCAAATTTTTTTGTTTCTTTAATTTCTACTATGGTTTGGTGCTGTTTGCCCTGAAAATTTGTGACGTCACCTAAAATGCCTCTAGCTTCAATCCTATCAATAGATAAACGCACCAAAAATGTAAGTTTAGATATAACCCTGGGGGGGGGGGGGGGGCTCTCACCTAACCCGGGCTTCTTGCCCCGACCTACTCTATCTGCAGCATACGTAAATCTCAAACAGTTCAAATGATGTGACAAAGCAACCTCACACACAAATCTACACTAAAATTCAAGATCACCATTCACATTGGGAAATTATAGGACTAAAAGTGAACTGAAAAAATAATCTCTCGGTCAAAAACTATAGATCCTCAGCTGCTGTTTAGTAATCCCAGTTTTATTTCCTAACAAGACTTTTTCTTCTTTCTCAAGAATTGGCAATGGCCACATCTCCTTCATCTTTGTATCTTTGTACCCTGGAGCAAGAGATTTCTTAGTCTTTGCCTGGAACCATCAAATGTTTCTGAGCCTCGAAACTTTTATCTGCTGTCTGCTTTTTCACCATCCTGCTGTACCACTTTTCACAGCAGCTTCCAAGTATCCTGTCTTGAGCAACATCAAAGCAACAGAGACTAACTTCCAGCAACAGAGACTATATTCCAGCAGAAGTTTAGTTTTACTGTTTACAAAATACATAATATTTAGTTGAAGTGTAGGAAGGAGAAGTGATCAGTGCTGGCTATGTCACTGCAATTCCAATCTTTTGCTGCAAATGCACTGAAATGGGTAGTAAATTCATTACACAGGGAAATGCGACATAATTTGAGTGATATATATATATATATATATATACGAACCGTTCATCCATTTGCTTATTATTGCAAGTATGGGGTAATCACTAATCGCAAGATTCGTAATAATTAAGGTATCGAGGATACTGACTGACGTGTATGTACTTTGTTATAACGAGAAAACCTTATAAAGAAAACATCTTTTAATATCAAAAAAACTTTTCATTACATCGAAAAGACATATCAAAATCATCTTTCTTATATTCTTATATCGAAAACATGTTCAGAAATTTTGTTTGTTAAAACAAGGTTATCATCAGGGCTTTGGAGTCAGAGTCGGAGTCTGAGGTTTTTGGGTGGATTCGCAGTCGGACTCTAACTTTGATTTTCAGATGGAGTAGGAATCGAAAATTAAACAGGTGACTCCTAAAATAATAAGGTATCTAACAAAAACAGTTACAATAATCTGAAATGTATCCCAAATTTTACACCAAACTTCCTAAACAAATTTGCATGCACAGAATCGTATGAAAACTTAATTTTTCTCCCCTTTTAACCAGGTAATATTTTTGTGCAATAATGCCGATAAGTGAAGTCGGGAGTTGTAGTAGAGTCGTAATTCAGGAGTCGGAGTCGCTTTTCAGAAAGTCAAAGGAGTCGAGAGTCGGAGTCGGTTCACTTATTACCCGACTCCAAAGCCCGGTTATCACCGACACCTAGTGGGTTTGATAACATATTAGCTATGACATCTGATGATTATCATTACAGACTCAAATGCTGAGCAAGGGATGTTATTATCGTTTTCATAGCTGTGTTTTTCGAAAACTTTGTTTTGTGGCTAAACTGTGACCTCATCAGGTATATGTGAATGTGATTGGTCTAATTTTCAACTTCTGACACTCACATTAAAGTTTGACATCACTGTTTTTGACAAAGGAATTTAAAACTGCCAGGCAATGTTATTGTGTGTGTACAACCACCACAAACAATTTTTGTATCAGCCAAATGTTGCACTTCACAAGAAGAGTCTCAATGTTTTGCAAACAGTGTGTTATTGTTTTTGACAAGAAACACTTCACAATTTTCATTACAGTCCTCATCATACTTACGAGGAATCTTAAGTTCTTTTCTATGCTGTTGAACTGTGATGTCAGAGATGACACTATTCTAGCATTGCAATATATTTAAATTAACTTCAAGCTGTGATGTCATTTTAAACTGGGTCAGATTCTCCAGCTTCTAGCCAATGCGAATCCACCGAACTAAGCATCACAGTTTCAACTCAAGTGTCAGAGTGAAAATTTGGTCTGGGAAAACCCATGCAAGTTTGACATCACAGCTCTCACCCAATGGGCGGCCAGAACAAATATACATAACATAAGCCGTGCGTTAACAAACAAATTGTCAAAGCCTTCTGTTTATACCAACTTCCTTTAAGGTGGCTCGATACTCGTGAACTTTCCAAGATAGGATTTCTTAAAAATAGTTTAGAATGATCCAAAATATAGTTTATAGCAAGGATATATAAACAAAAGTGGTCGCAACCAGCCTTTTTTTCAAAATATTTGAAGTTCTGTAAAAGAAAGTCAGTCCACGCAAACCTGAAAAACTAAATTTTTTTCTTAATTTTTTTACTGTGAAGTTTTCCTTGCCATTCAGTGGCCATTCATCCTATGTTATTAAATGAGGCATGGAATTAAAGAGGACAGTTTTATGGAAATGCTAATTGAAATTCCAAAAAGATATATTTAGTTTATAGAACTTTTCTGGGGGTTCGGATCAAAAGTTGTGATTTTGAAAAAAAATTTTTTTTTATGAACCATAGTGCTAAAAAAAAATGACGAGATAGGATTTTGTATTTCTTTGTTATTTGCTTCCAAATGAAGTCAGGAACAATATAATGACACAGACATACGGCCCTATGGGCCTTGAAATTGATATAAACATTTATTTGTGTTACAGAGACATTTTTGAGAAACTAGACATGCTTGCCGAAAATCGCCTACAAAATTTTCTACTAAGAGTAGAGAGCTAAGATTCTGGCAGGTCATAGTCATCTTCATGGCGCATCTAATGCTCCAAACGAGAAGTCTCTAACCGCATCGGAAGTGGCGCAAATGGCAAACGAAGCGGCCGCCGCATAAGATTCTCTGAATTTAAAATGATGCTGAAAATGTCTCAGTGGAGCTGAGCAGCTGTGGTGACGTAACGATAGATAGGGCCTGCCTGGCTGCGCGTGAATGTGCGCCAACAACCATTTCACATGAGTAGCGAGCCACCTTAATCAAACAACTCTGTGGGGATTTTAACAGTTGCCTACTGTGAATGCTCATAAAGCTGCCATTTGGTAGGATAAGACTGGTGATTGCTGTGATAAATCATCAGGATCATAAATGTAATGATTCCCTCAATATATCAATGTTTGAAATGTGATGCGTAGTTTACTGTCAGCCCATTGGCTAGAAGCTGGGGAATCTGACCCAGTTTGAAATGACATTACAGCTTGTAGTTAATTTACTTATATTGCAATGCCAGAATAGAGTCATCTCAGACATCACAGTTCAACAGCATAGAGAAGAACTTTAGATTCCACGTAAGTATGACGAAGAATGTAACTTTAAAAAATTTTTCAGTCATTGTTAGGGACCGTTCAGAATTTATGACTGGGGGGGGTTTGAGTTTTGCCCGAGGGGTACTAACTTTTCACATATGTCTCAAGGGAGCAACATATTTTTGTCAAGAAATTATAACAAAACAAAAACGTCAAAAAACGCTCATACACTCAGTTGATCAACACTTTTTTGCCCCGTAGATACATGACCACTATACTTGAGCGATTCTGATTGGCCGAAATCAGTCACATGACAATGTCATAAACTCATACAGCATGGTTTGAGCACAATGTGAGATTTTTTCCAAAATTCTTTTTTACAATTTTTTTTCCATATTTTTTCATATTGCATGGTTACAGTGTAATATGAATTTTTATTAAAAAAAAAAAAGATTCAATAATTTTGTTTCTTTAAAAAAATTTTTTACAGGTAATGTTTAAAAAATTATACGTTTTTTCAGAATTTTTTTTCCTAAAGTCTTTTCTCCCCCAAAATTTTTCGTTTTAATTTTTTTATCAAACCTTTTTGTTCCCAATTTCTTTTCATAAAAAAAAAAAACACTTCCAAAAAAATATAGAGGGCCTACATAACTTATATGACAATTTAAAAGAGTCATTTTTCTTTAGTAGATTAATCCGCAACAAACACTACATCTATGTCAGTTTCTGCTGTTGTAGAATGGAACATTATATTGAAAGCACAGTGGTCATGTAATAAAACAAATATCACACTTATTATCATGCAATATGAAAATTTATTTGCACTCGTAAATTCATATTGAACACGGGCTGCGCCCTCGTTCCATATGAATTTCCTCTTGCAAATACATTTTCATATTGCACTCATATCATACCATATTTGCATAATAGGGCGGGCCTGGCGCCCAAGTGTTTGCGGATCGAACCTAATTTCTTTTTTTTGCAGGTGAGGTTGGTATATGAGAGTATGTGCGTAAAATTTCAGCTCATTCCATTAATATTTAGAGGTGGCACATTTCACTTGAAGTTTATCAGGGCAGTTTTACAGTATTGGCACTCGGCCATTTTTTTGTCTTTAAGCAATTACTCTGACAAAAGTATGACAGGTACACAGAAAATTTCAACGGTAGCAGTCTTGTACTACATGGAAGTATATGTGTACAAAATTTTACCTTGCTACAATGCATAGTTTTTAAAGCAGCAAGCGATTTTTGACCAATTTTTGCACTTTTTTGTGTCTCACAGGCAGTTTCACATGTTATTATGGCAACACAGAAAAGCAAATGCAGGCAATTGTGATCCATGTTAATGATGCTTGTCTGGACCTATGTCTTGGGCATAAAACACAATAGGTTTCATGTGAATAAGTTATATACGAAAGGAGCTGTCTCTCAAAATGTGAAAAATGGCGTGTGTCAAAAAGTTTTTCTTCGACAGACCATTAATTACTGTATATGCTGTTGTGAATCGGCATTAAAGATTGTGTCTACTTTTTGTGTCAATTTTGTAGCTGGAGACATGACTCAAGGTAAACCAAAAAGATTCATTTTAGAATCTATACTTGGTTTTCAGAATTTAAGGCTTTAATATGATGTCAAAAAAATGTGTCCTCTCCAGTACTGAAGGAAAAACAAGCTATTTGTGCTTTCTTTGCTCGATTGTGTGCCTTTACATCGATGTGACAAATGCAAGTTGAAAAGATATCCAGGCCATGCACGTACATTTTCTTAGAAATTAAAATTCACAATGTCAAAAAATGTCCTCTCCAGTACATCAGAAGTTTCGCTTTGATTCAAGTCTTTTAACACTGGATTCATTTAGGAAAAGAACATGGCTGAACTAAATAATTTGACCCGGATGCCTAAAAAGGGTATTTATAAATATTGAAAATTACAGTATATGTTTTTAGATCATCAAATTGCACTTTTATGAGAAAATCAAACTTGAGAGTAAAAGGCAATTATTTTATGTAATACATCAATATAACTGCAATTTTTCATAATAACAGAATGACTTAACAAGATAATATGTAAATATCTTGTTTTTGGAGCAATTCAAGTTTATTTTTTTTCTGAGCCCGTGATTTTGGGTCATTTTCGGTGATTCTTCTCTCTTGAACATTATCTTTGACACAAAGGAAACACTATGAGTTCAAATCATACAGCAACAAAACTTGACTTTGGGTTAGTAGGATACCTAAGCAGTATTTATCTTGGCAATCAGGTGTCTATGGAGACTAGAACCTTACTAAACACTCCATAACATAAACTTTCAGGGTATGAAATGTCTAATGTCTTTACTTTCGTCATAAAAGTTGTTGGAAAAAAAGTTCTGCCATATTTCATCGAAATTTAAGTTTTGTATTTGTTTTGATGGTTCTATGCAACAATATGGTTGGATTTCCATGAAAAAAAAGGTTAAATTAGTATTCACACAAATATTTTTATTCTGATGAATTCTTTTTCAAAAATTCAAACCTTGCCTAGTTTCTGGAGTGGAATTTGGTCATAAACCAACAAATCACACGTGTCCTTGTTGATTTATGAATGTTTAATATGTTCATTTCATGATAGCATGAAGGAAATTCTCATTTACATACCTTTATTTTGACCCCCCATGAGACACTTTGAGTGCAGATACTGTAAAACTGCCCATCATGTAAATCCCCATTGGTGAGCCTTGAAAATTTTTTCCAAAAATGAGACTTAGAATCACAATTTTTCGACAATTCAAAATCCATGCGGGAGGGAGAGCAGCTCTAAACTGGCATAATTTTGTTTTTTGCACTTTTCATCTCTGCACAATGTCATGCCCAATATGACAAAAATGACCAAAAAAGACTAAATTTAAAGATTTTAGCTCCGTACAATGGCCCTCAAATATATATGTTATAGCAAAATCAACTAGTAAAGGTATTAAACCAAACAAGCGAAACATACATAATCCACAGACACTGACTCAATCTCTCTTTATTGAACAGCTTCAGCTGGGGGAGACTGATGGACTTCAATGACCGAACTCCATGTATGAGTAAATCCACTGATTTGCTGTGTAAAATTTGGCTGTGTTTGACGCATATCACTGACAGCTTAAAATCAGACAAACAATGCTATACAGATAGCTTTGGGTAAATCAGTGAGTACTTTTAACACTAATGTTGCAGACACCTTAAGCCAAACACACAATTTTATATAAACAAACGTTTTATCTACGGTTCTAGCAATCACAATCAGAGAATAGAAAGCTAGTGGGGTTTCCTGTAGAAGGAAAAGGTCCAGCTAGCACTGTATGGACAAACTTGAAGACTTGAAAGACATGTATTTTCAGGTGAATTTTTGGATAAAAATCTAATCTAATCCGATTTTGCCGCATGAACATTTTACAGGTCAGTGCAGTTCATGTGCAACTGAAAGACCGAACATCCCTGAATGAATAGGGCATGTGCCTGGCTCACAATATTCTCATCAATCGTCATCAAACGACAATCACCAACATTTGAGCGGAGGGCGCTACAGCATGACAACCTTTGGCAATGTTCAGGGGGGGTATATCCTCTGCCCATGGCACTGCTTAGTGGCTACCCGGATTTTCCAGACAATACAAAATATGTCCAAATCTATGTTGCTTCAAACATAGACCGAAGCGATTTGGTATTTCTCTAATCTGTGTGATAATTTACCACACAAGTGGCATATTTACAAATTTTACTAGTACGTAGGGTTGGTTATATAAAACCTATTTTATTGTTGGAAGTCTGGCATCCTCCAAAAAGTTGGGAAATATAATCAAGTTTGAGTTAAGTAAAAAAAAAATTTTGAAAATATTTTTAAATCCGGACCCTACCCTCAAGTTTATATGGACATGTTTTTCCCTAATTTTGGCGATTTCGCGCCTTTTGACGTTTTTTCATCTACCTTCTTGCAGCTGAATAGATATCAAATTAAACTTCCAACTTATGGTATTAATCAGCAACAGCATTGTACATATGTACTGACTGGAATTTTTTTGAAAATATGTTAAAATCCTGACCCTGCTCTCACACTTAAGAAGACACATTTTTCCCTAATTTTGGCGATTTTGCGCCTATTGACGTTTTTCCATCTGCCTCCTTGCAGCTGAATATGAATGAAACTAGTCTTCCAACTTGTCATTTTAATTTTTAAAAAAATTAAGTGGTACATATGTACTGACTGGAAAGGAAAGTCAACAGACCTTATTTTAAGAACTGTTCAAGCCCTGCTCCTGCAAAGGCCAGAAGTTATGCATTATCCAGGTCTTGTCATGATTAGTATATTTGTGGTTGTCAATTATTCTGTTAACTGCTTATGAGTCAATGAGAATAACATGAAATAGACAGGGCAATGACCTCACAAAGGAACATGTCAGTCATTTGCCAGTGCAATTCTCTAAGCACTTATCATTCGTCGGAAGTTACTTGTAGTTATTGAAGAATATAGACAATGGGATTTTTCATGCTCAAAAAATTCACAAATCTCTTTTTTCTCAGATGAACAACATACTTTGTTCAACTGACAATTGATCAATGTATCTGCAGCATACGTAAATCTCAAACAGTTCAAATGATGTAACGAATGAACCTCACATAAAAATTATCTACACTGAAATTCAACATCACCGTTCACATTGGGAGATTATAGGACTAAAAGTAAACTGAAAAATAATCTCTCGGTCAAAAACTAGAGATCCTCAGCTGCTGTTTATTAATTCCAGTTTTGTTTTATTTCCTAACAAGACTTTTTCTTCTCAAGAATTGGCAATGGCCACATCTCCTTCATCTTTGTATCTTTGTACCCTGGAGCAAGAGATTTCCTAGTCTTTGCCTGGAACCATCAAATGTTTCTGAGCCTCGAAACTTTTATCTTCTATCTGCTTTTTCACCATCCTGCTGTACCACTTTTCACAGCAGCTTCCAAGTATCCTGTCTTGAGCAACATCAAAGCAACAGAGACTTGAGATTCAAGCAGAAGTTAGGTTTTACAACATAGAATCTGCAGTCCAACAGAAGTTAAGTTTGACAACATAGAAGCTTGAGCGGAGGGCGCTACAGCATGACAACCTTTGGCAATGTTCAGGGGGGGTATATCCTCTGCCCATGGCACTGCTTAGTGGCTACCCGGATTTTCCCCCACAATACAAAAAATGTACCAATTTATGTTGCTTGAAACAGACAGAAGCGATTTGGTATTTCTCTAATCTGTGTGATAATTTAATTTACCAAACAAGTGGCATATTTACAAATTTTACTAGTACCGTACTACTACCTAGTAGGGCCTAACAATCATGGCGCTCACGAGAAAGTCATCAGGCAACAAAATGTTGTGTCATTAGTTGTCAGAACTATTGGAGCAAAACTGGCAGTGGCAGTGGGATTTCGTACATGAGGCTGCCCACTGAGCCTGTGTCACTGGCAGAGCTCTTGAGAAGATGTGGGCTGCCAGAACTGTCAGAAGTGAGTGAGTTGGTGTTTACATCTAATCAGCACCTGATTGGGCTATTTAGAGACATACTTGGTTTGTATCAAGGGTCAGGATATGTTTAGTTTGTGACGTGAGGAGGGTCACTGGGGCCAAACGGATGGGGCAACTGCAGTCGCCCCATCTTTCATCATGGCGGACGTTCAACAAGGTGAGGCAATCCTACCTCGTTCACTAGTAAATCACCTGTTTATTCTCTTGAAAACAGGTGTATATGGACTATAAGCTGTTGTAGCATGATCGTGCAGTGTGAAAAGCTGTTCATTTGCTGTCAATTTCTTAGAATTTAGGTGGCCTGGAAGCGCCGGGATGGGGAAACTCCATTTGCCAATATTGAAAAGATGGGGAAGCTCATTTCAAGAGATGGGGAAACTCGTTTATCTGACTGATTAATTTTGCTTGTTTCTTGCCAGTAGAACATGAAACAATTGATGCAGGGATGCTGGAAGTTAGTCAGGTGAGTAACAAACTAATTGCCATTAAATTTACATTTCAAAAATACTACTAACGTATTACATATAACATTACCTGATGATTATTTCCACAAAACCCTGGTGTAAAATACTTTAGATTGTATATCATCCTACAATTACTATAATATTAAATATGAATAAGTAAAAAAATTGGTCCTGTGACAGCAAGCACTCGACAGCGCAATTATTATAGTCATGATTATTTGAATAATTATATGCATTCCACGATTGATTGAAATTTATTTGATATTTTAAAATGTTCACAGGGTGAACACTTCCATTACTGCGTTTGTAACTATTATTACAGTATTAACCAATATTTACAGGAGCAACAAATAACGATGGAAGGTACAAATACCACATATAGGCCTACTGTGCATATTTACTGTTTAATAAGACTGTTGGACCATTGTTGGCTCTTATAGTTCACTGTTATTGTTGATTAAGTTCTTATATTAAGCAATTCTGTTGAACATTCATTTCATTTAATTTTTTTTCTTGGCAGTTTAATGCCTTCTTTGGAGTTTTGTTCTGGTTAATTGATCTGGATGATGCATATTATTTATTTGGAATTACCCCTATTATTATTGTTGAATTATGACATATCATTCGATATATAATGCAAGATATTTATACTTCAGAGACTATCATTACGGGCAAAGATGGTTCCGTGTTGGAACCAAAACTTCAAAGTACACCAATAAAAGGTAAGTATTCTGAGAATTACATGTAGGCCTATTGTCAGCAATTTTTTTGTCTTAATTGAAGTGTTTGTTTTCATGTATTCTTTTTTTTTCTTCAGGTGCAGTTCACGTGGTATGTGATGTCTGTGGCCTGCTCTTCCGTTCCATGACTGGCCTGAAGGGACACAAGGCCATGGTCCAGTCTGGTGAAACTGAGAACTGCATGCTGCTGCCACCTGGCACAAAAGTTGATTTCCTATGCTACAGCATTGCTGTCCCAAGAAATAGTTCCAATTTCATCGCACATTCACAAAATTTCTATCCAACATTGATGTATACCAGAGTCAGACTCGGCAATCACATTCTCTAAGGAAGTAGACAAGGCCATCAGCACACTCAGAAACAGCCCCGGTGTCTTCCAGACAAAATTGTGTGTGTTCCTCTGGTCGAAAGTAGTTGGACGCTCGCAGGAGCTCGCTGAATAGCACACTAGTCACTAGGTGGCAACACAAGACAGCATATGTTCTGATCTGTGGCAATGCAAGAGCAGTCCACTTGTAGACAGGACGCCACCAGTGTGATTACACAGGTTGCAAAAGGCAGTTCATGTCAAAAACGGCCTTTTTGAGCCACAAACTGAACCATGTCAATGTGAGTTGCTTTGAGAGTTAACTTTACCATATATGGCATATGAGTAGGGTGGAGGGGCAGGAGGAGCCACCAGAGTGACTGGACCCCTATCTTGTTATATAAAGGCCAAAAGGCAGCATTAATGCATTATGCGACCGCACTACTTTTGGTAGTTTTACAATGCTTCCAATTTCTATGCCGATTGTCTACAATTTTTCTTTTTATATCCATTGTTATTTGATGCTGCTATCTTCTAATACACCAGTTTCTGATTGTATGAACACTTAAAACAGGTTATCCTAAAGGGATTAACTCCTATAACTCATCTTCTAACCAGGTTACTGTCAAAAAATGTTACCATGTTGTAACATGAGTGCAGTTAATTAAAACTAGTTGTAAAAAGGGAACTCTACTGTCTACCAAGTAAAAAAATATTCAGGGAATCACAAGTTGTTATTTTCCAATATTGCATGTGTTAAATGACGCTGCCATTTCCGTAAAACCCAATATTGGGTTAAATGTCCCTCACAAAAATAAAAAGATAACCTTAACCACTTTTTTATTGATACAACACAAGCTAACACAATTTTGTAAAACCAGTTAACTAACACAGGGTTAGAGTTAACCCAGTTGTTGATACAATCCGGTACACTGATTATCATTGCAGAATGAAATGCTGAGAAATGGATTATGTTGACATGCTATGTTCGCATATTTTCATCTTGGATTCAATCAGCCATGGTGAGATTCATGAATGTTTGGCCATGGTCCAGCGCATTGTCATCAGTTTACAAACTCTGAGAAGACGTTTTAAAAGACTCAACCTTTATCGAAGGAAAAACAAGTCAGACATTCTTGATGAGGCAATGTTTATCAGTGTGGAATTAAAAAAGCATGGACAACTAACATGCATGGCTATAAAGTCTTGCACCTAAAATGTGTACAGCATGGTTTTGTTGTGACACGAGAGACTGTTAAACTTTTGCATCATGTGCTTGATTCTGAGGGGTTATACCTATATAAAGGTAATCGTTTGCGCCGTCGGCAGTATTCCAAACCATATGGTCTGTGCATAATTGGTGTTGATGGGTTTTCTCACCATAATTAATAATCATATGGATGCATGTTCACAGCACCAACAGTGACCCAGCAGACATAGACAGGTACTTCATGAATGAAGCAGATAAGAGACAAGCTTGTCCAGCACAAATGAGAGCAGACAAGGTAACTGAAAATATGAGAATTGAAAAAGATGATCTTTTCATGGCATGAGCATGAAGATGACCATGTAGGCAGATGTTTTATCTACGGTTCTAGCAATCACAATCAGGGAATAGAAAGCTGATGGGGTTTTCTGTGGAAGGAAATGGGCCAGTACTGGATGGGCAAACTTGAAGACCATGTATTTTAAGGTGACTTTTTGGATAAAAATCTAATTTAATCTGATTTTGCAGCATGAACATTTTATGGGTCAGTGCAGTTCATATCGTTGCGTTGCTTGACACTGAAAGACCGGAAATCCCTGAATGAATAGAGCATGTGGCTGGCTCACAATATTCTCATCAATCGTCATCATACGACAATCACCAACACTGGAGTGGAGGGTGCTGCAGCTTGGGAACCTTGGGTAAGGTATATCCTCTGCCCATGGGCGCTGCTCAGTGGCTGCCCTGATTTTCCCCACACCAAGCTTCCAATTGTATACTTACTGCTGTGTGTGTATAGTAATATAGGAGAGAAGAAGAAACATCGTGGCTCAGCTTTCACAGAAAGTCTGTCTCTGCTTCCGCTTTGTAAGGGCTTAAGATTTTCTGGCTCTCTGATTGGCCGTTGGGCGCACGTAACTATGACGTCGTAACAGTAATGTAAACAAATCGTAGTAGTTAGGCCTGCCTGCAGCAGGGCTTATGTGACGAGTCAAGCTCTCTCTATCTGTATAACGCTGTGCACAAGATCCTGTTAAAACTATGTACTGTATGAATCTGATTCTTTGTAGTATTCTTACTTGTGGGTCATTGAAGGCTCTTTTCGAATTTGGCTGGTCTCCGTCACTTATTTGGTTATTTAATTGAAAATAAAACTGGCTATAAATAAAAGTATTGTTGTATTGTATAGATAGATAGATAGATAGATAGATAGATAGATAGATAGATGGATAGATAGATAGATAGATAGATAGATAGATAGATAGATAGATAGATAGATAGATAGATAGATAGATAGATAGATAGATAGATAGATAGATAGATAGATAGATAGGCTGGCAGGCCTACGTATGCACTCTCTGAGTGTTCGTTCTTGTTTGTAATGCGATACGACACAGTATGGATGAAACACTTTCGCTTGTTACAGAATGCGTTACCAGTGGCCATAATGCCACAATTGGAGGCCAGGCAGGCAGTAAAAGTCCAGTTAAGTCCACTGTCCTGTCTGGCCTGCTTGACAGGCTCATTAAAATGGGGAAACACGTCCAAATCACTGGCACAACCGGAATAGCGGAAGCAGGGCTGAAACAGATCAAGGCATTGAATGAGAATGCTCAAACGCTACACCAGTGTCTGGGGCTTATGGATGGCACTCTCTCTCTCCACAAGAGAGTTTCGACCTTTTGAAAAGCAAAAAGACAGTTCAGACCATCAGGGAAATTGACACCCTAATGGTCGATGAAATGTCCATGCTTTCGCAGACCACCTTGGAAAAGGTATGTATAATAATATTTTAGAATAATGTTACATGTAGATCTACACTGGTACATTGCAGGCCTAAAACCAATGTAAGGGACCATTAAGAATTTATGGCTGGGGGGTGGGAGTTTTGCACAAGGGGACACTATAATTTTCCACTTGTATTTCAAGGGGGGTTCCCGAGTGGGGGGAGGCACCTGGGGAGGGTATGTGATTCTCTGGAGGGGCATCCACTATACTGTGTGTGACTGTGTGTGACTGTGTGTGACTGTGTGTGGCTGTGTGTGTTGGTGTTTTACGTCTCATCAGCACCTTATTGGGCTATTTAGAGACATCCTCCCACTATACTAATTGTGTATTTTAGCCCAAGTTGGGAAGTTCATAAGGGGGGCACCTGGGGGGTACGTGCTCCCCCATAGGAACGCCACTGTGTTTAATAATTGTTGCATGATACTCTTATACATGGACCAAGAAGTTATACAATATAAAACATAGGCTGCGCAGCAGCAAACCTTCAGCGAATAACACATTTAGAAGATTACAATTACATCATAAAATTGGTGTGTTTAGCAAATTCCGTATATCATAGGTATGCAACAGTTGTCGAGTAATGGCATTCTATTATCGGTTATTTGCCTGCTGCCCTGCAATCTACCTGTGTGCTTGCCAGGGTTTGTAAACGCAGGAAAGGCCTTATTATACTAATTTACTTATATTATGGTACGGTTTTATGCATGCACCAATTTTTTTCCGATCATTCAAAAAGTGTTAAATACAAGTTAAAAAGCACTGCTACATTTTATAGGTGATACGGGTAGGAATTGGCATTGCTGTATATGCAATAGTGGGCACGTTTTGGCTCCTATAAGAAAATAAGTATTTTTAATATTTTTTCTCAATATTACAAAAAGTGTAGAATACAGTATCAGACGAAAGTTTAGACCGCGTCAGTATTTTTTCAATATCGGGGCAAATAGTGGCTTAGCTGAAAAAATTCTTCATGGACTTTCTTGCCTATGCATCAGGGAAGTTCTACAATAGAGCAAACTTCATCTATTTTTATCACTTACTTGAATATGTGTGATAAACAACAATTTCAGGTGGTCTAAACTTACGGTCTGATGTTGCCTACATCCAAAAAGGCCCTTAATGGCATTGTACAATGGAGGAAAGGTTGGTAAATAATTCAATGTTATTTTAGACGAGTTATTCAACCACGTCTCATGTGATTTAAAGGAAATCAGTCATGACACAGGAAAAAACATGCTTTTTAATATATTTTTATAATTTCACCTTAGGGGGTAAAAAAGGTGATCCAATGAGCCAAAATTGTTAATAAATAAAAGGTCAACTTAAAGGCACCAAGAAAATATATGTCTGACAAAATTTCATCCTTCTAATGGTGTATGAATACACTTGACACCCAGTCACACTGCAAAAAATGGTGTTTTTTCCTGGGTTTTGTCTAATAGAAACTATTTGAAGTATCATAAAACAATGACCGGGGTGTTTACATTGACCTGAGCATGTGTCCTGATAAAATCAAACAACTTTTGTTCTTTTTCCACAGTACAGACGCAATTACAGACGCCTCTCTGGAAAGTGTGTTGAAACGTAATGTTAATGAATGGACCAGTTTTACGCCTTCCTTAAAAGTGGCTGTAGTTTCATCATAAGTAAAGCGAACGAACAGAAGCTGTTTGATTTTATCAGGACACATGCTCAGGTCAATGTAAACACCCAGGTCATTGTTTTGTGATACTTCAAATAGTTTCTATGAGACAAAACCCAGGAAAAAACACAATTTTTTAAATTATGACTGGGTATCAAGTGTATTAATGCGCCATTAGAAGGATGAAATTTTGTCAGACACATATTTTCTTGGTGATTTTTAGTTGACCTTTTATTTATTAACAATTTTGGCTCATTGAATCACCATTATTACCCCCTAAGGTGAAATTATAAAAATATATTAAAAAACATGTTTTTTCTTGTGTCATGACTGATTTCCTTTAAATCACATGAAACGTGATAGAATAACTCGTCTTAAATAACATTGACTTATTTACCAACCTTTCCTCCATTGTACAATGCCATTAAGGGCCTTTTTGGATGTAGGCAACATCAGACCGTAAGTTTAGACCACCTGAAATTGTTGTTTATCACACATATTCAAGTAAGATGTTAAAAATAGATCAAGTTTTCTCGAATGTAGAACTTTCCTGATACTTAGGCAAGAAAGTCCATGAAGAATTTTTTCAGCTAAGCCACTATTTGCCCAGATATTGAAAAAATACTGACGCGGTCTAAACTTTCGTCTGATACTGTATGTATCAGTCAGACCATGAAAAGGCACAACTAAACCACATAAGTCATATGTGTACCAAACATCATCCATGTACATGCAATAGTGACCAAGTCTTGGGCCAGAAACAAAAAATATTTTTTTTCTCTTTTTTTCAATATTTGAAATAGCATTTAATATTTTCCACCAGACCTTTCAAAGGGCACAACTAGACCTTATAGGCCATGTGTGTACCAAACCTTATCCATTTACAAGCAATAGTGACCGAGTCTCAGCCCAAAAAACTAAAAAAATACATATTTTTCTATTTTCCAAATTTTTGCAAAAAGTATAGAATATCCATCAATGAGACCATCAAAAGGCACAACTAGACCATATAGGCCACATCTCTACCAAATTTCATAAGTGCACATGCAATAGTGACTGAGATTTTGCCCGGAAACGAACAAAAATGAATTTTTATATTTTCTCAATTATTTCAAAAGGTATTGAATATCTATCAATTAGACCATCAAAAGGCACAACTAGACCATACAGGCTATATGTGTACCAAATTTCATCCATGTACACTCAATAGAGGCCGAGTGCTGGCCCGGAAACGATCTATCCGCCCGACCGCCCGCCCGCCCGGCGGACGGACAACATTTTTACCCAAGTGATTACAATACCTTCTTCGAACTTCGTTCGCTGAAGGTAAAAATGTCCCAATTTATGTTGCATGAAAAATGGACCTGAATGATTTCCTCAGTTTATGTCAAATCTGTTTGATAATTTCCCACGCCCAGTGGCATATTCACAGATTTGACTAGGGCCTGACCGTTCGCTGACAATCATGGCGTATATGAGAAAGTCATCAGGCAACAAATGTGTTATTAGTTGCCAGAACTATTGGAGCAAAACTGGCAGTGGCAGTGGGATTTCGTACATGAGGCTGCCCACTGAGCCTGTGTTACTGGCAGAGCTCTTGAGAAGATGTGGGCTGCCAGAACTGTCAGAAGTGAGTGAGTTGGTGTTTTACATCTAATCAGCACCTGATTAGGCTATTTAGAGACTTACTTGGTTTGAATCAAGGGTCAGGATATGTTTAGTTTGTAACATGAGGAGGGTGCTGTTTTGTCGGGAGTGCTTGTCTGCTGCATACCCGAAATCAGACACATGCGCTATGACATTAAATTTACCTGTGCCAATCAAGTACGACTTTCTCAAGACCGTACTAAAATTCATGCGAAATGTGTACCACCTTTACTACCAGTAAGTTTGGTATATGTATGTTTTAGTTAAGGGGAGGTATGGGTCAAACAGGCATTTTTTGCAATTTTATCAAAAACTGCCGGCATTTGTTATCGGTAGATATGTTCTGGCTAAATAAGAGGATTTCTGTCAATTTCATTTTCCAGTGCAAAATTTCTTTTTAAGGTTTCCATGACAACATTAGTGACTTTTTGCAAAAACTACATTTACCACAGATATTATTAACAAGCAATCTTGCCAAGTTTCATTTTTTCAATTCTGATGGGTTGCTGCTGTTGGCACATTTCAAAACAAGACATTTTGGCATTTCACAGAAAAAGGCTAAAACTGCATGAAAATTAGGACCAAAAAAGCAAGTAACATGTTTTACTCAATAGATTTGAGCAAATTTAGTCTCAAATGATAGGTTTCAGTTATCTGAAGATGATCCAAGCTTACTAGATGCAGTCACTCATGGTTCCCATGGTATGTGATGATCAGACAATAAAATGTCAGTTTTTTCTAACGGGTAATTTTCCACTCTTCAAGTATAAATATGCCTCTAGACCTGCTCATGGATGTTGCATTTAGATTGCTGCCCTGGGTAATGGTTCAGGAGAATTCAGTGTTTCTTCTTTCTTCAGTCGGTCTGTTGAAGATGTTTTCTGCAAGACATCCATGAAGAGGTTCCTCTTCAGTTGAATCCTTCTTCTATTTGGGCCGAGCTCCACATTTGTGGCTTCATCTCACTGAAGTTATCAAAAATAAAAATAATCTAAAGAATTTTAGAAAAATCATTTACCAAGATGAAAGATGAAAATAGATTTTTATTAAAGTTATCTAAAATGAGAAAGGGTTTGATGTCACATTCAGCTTAATGCGATTGGAGAGAATGAAAATAGTATATGAATCTAAGTCCAATATTATAATATATATATATATTACTTTTTCAATTTGAAGTTACATTCGCTGTTGGAAATTTTCATTATAGGCTAGTGTGTAAGAGTTTATAACAGTTCTGTTTAGAGTGACATATTTTGGACAATATCTCTGACACAGAATAAACTGAGGGATGACTTATTCAAGCTTGCTTTTATTCTTCCAGATATTTCTCACATTCAGGCGGTTAAGGCCTTGGAGGTGAGTGAAAGTGATATTGCAGGTGCACCAGCAACCAGTTCACCAAAAAGTTGAGAGAGGCACACTTTGGTGAGAAATTAACACAATGTCACTCCACCTGTTGTGCGCTGATGAAATGAGCTCATTTTTATGATTAGGCATTGAATCAAAACTCTACTTTACCAAAGGTGGCCTAAAAAAGCACCATGACACTTCCATCTTCAGACATTCACTAAGAAATTTCGCTTGTGTGGACAAGTATTTGCGACAACAACGTTGTTGAACTGCACATGAATATGGACGCCTGGAGGTACTTCGCTATCTTTCACTCAATTTGTTTCATGGCAGCTTCATTACATTTAAGTGGATTATTGAACTGTAATACAATTATTTTCACTTATTCAGTCATATCAACTGACATTTGTTTCATAATCTAATACCTATGTGTCATACCGGTGGCAGTCATTAAAGCTGTTTGATGTGTCTTACTGGGGAGGAAGTTTGTCACTTCGCTTGTCACTTCGCCTGTGTAATTTTCCACTCTTCAAGTATAAATATGCCTCTAGACCTGCTCATGGATGTTGCATTTAGATTGCTGCCCTGGGTAATGGTTCAGGAGAATTCAGTGTTTCTTCTTTCTTCAGTCGGTCTGTTGAAGATGTTTTCTGCAAGACATCCATGAAGAGGTTCCTCTTCAGTTGAATCCTTCTTCTATTTGGGCCGAGCTCCACATTTGTGGCTTCATCTCACTGAAGTTATCAAAAATAAAAATAATCTAAAGAATTTTAGAAAAATCACTTACCAGGATGAAGGATGAAAATAGATTTTTATTAAAACACTGTTTGCGTCGGAAACAGATTTTGTGATTGGCCAACGACCTAATTTTGCCTTGACCTACTTCCGTTGGGCATGCGCAACACCCTCTTTCTTCTCAATTCTTTCAACCCACGCTGTCATCTTACCTTTTCTCCGTCAAATACTTTTAAAAAAAACCGAGTTTTTGGTGCTTCCTACTTCGTTCTGTTGCTTTGAGTTCTCACTTCAGGTAATCTGCTTGCTATTACGTTACCATGACAGCAATTGGCGCCGTCTTAGGCCATTCCTTTGTCATTTCATTTTACGATCATCTCTCGCGTGGGTTGTCACGGCAACATGGCCACGTGCCTGCCACACTCATTCTTCTCATCTGGGCATTCAATCACATGTAAACACCCTTTTCCTAAACGTGGTGCCACCCTACAAAATGTTCTTGAACAAGCCAGGTTCAGTCTTATCATTCCTGATTTCGTCATTATTGACATTGGCACAAATGACTTGTCAGACCCTGCCTCAGACCCTCTCCACGAGGCTACTGCCATAATGGATCTGGCCCATCACCTCATTTCACAATATCACATTTCACATGTCATTGTCTGTTCCATACTCTACAGGCAACGTGGCCTGTCAGGACAGACTGTTTCTCAATTTACAACTAAAGTTACAACATGTAACACTTATTTGAAGCAAATGGCAGAGGTTGAACCAAATGTCACCTATCATACCCACAGGGGTTTCTGGCACTGCCACATCTCCACATGGTCTCATGACCTAATTCATCCCAACACCACCCAGGGTCGTCGTAAATATTCCAAATCCCTCACCAAGGCCGTCTTTGACCTTCTCAGGCTTAAGCCTTCTATATTTGGCCTTTAATACCATTACCACATTTTCCCCATATTCCCACATTTCTTCCCACTCACATCCTATCCTCCCCATCTCATCACATCATCATTGACACTTTCGCATCACATAGGTACACATTCCTCACTGCTCCGCAGTGTGCATAGATTTGACGTCACACGTCATTATATGCTTTCGTGTCCACTAAGATGCATAACTTTCGTGTCACATTGTATGCACTTCATTCGTGTCACTTCATCATTGACACTTTCGCATCAAATAAGACACTTTCGCATCACATAGGTACACATTCTTCACTGCTCTGCAGTGTGCATAGATTTGACGTCACACGTCATTATATGCTTTTGTGTCCACTAAGATGCATTCCTTTCGTGTCAAATTGTATGCACTCCAATTCGTGTCACACCAACCACTTCCTCTACTTATTTTACTCATCCTATTGATCACTTTATCTTATTATCCAACATTTCATATATTCTATGATATTGTCATATTCGATGATTTGTCACATCTTACAAGTAAACTGCACAACTTTTTTTATGCATCTTTCTGCTCTCTAATTTCTTGTCTTGCAGGTATGCCTCGAGCAACAAGAGCATCAGTGGCCCAACCTACCCGCCACTCCAGCCGCGACAAACGGCCGTCCAGACGGCTACTCGATGCTCACCAACCTGCAGCAGCGCCGACAACCCGGCATTCCCACCGCTATCGCTCACCTCTATCTCATCATGACCAAACTCCTACTCCACCTCTTGCTCATCCATCATCCAACCAACCATCATCTCTACAACCTGACCTGGGAGCTCTCATCTGAGAGCTGGACATGGCTGCACAATGGATGAGGTGAAGGGGATCCTTGCAGGAGTTAAGCTTTCTCTTGTAGCTAACCCCAGTTCCCAAGACAAAAGGGTGGCTGAAAAGGCACCTATAGTCACTGGTGGACTTCAAAGAACAGCTTTGAGGTCAAAGGATCAAGTCAGGAGATCAAGGAAGAGAGGCAGAAGGAGGCATCCTAGCAAGCCCAAATTGCCTTTTCCTCAGCATCTCACTGTTCCAGCAGTAACTGTGGCCACTGTCAGCTCATTGGAAGCGACACATGAGGCTACAAGAGTCACTGACTGTGCATCAGAGATCCAAAAGGATCATACTTTTGGTTTGAATCCAGCTAGTGGGAAGTTGGTTCAAATGGGGGAAAATTGGCCATTTCAGGTCCAACCCCCAAGTTATGCGGGTCAACTTGGAACTGGCAAAGTTCAGAGTGACCTTGGCATGTCCTTGAACCATGAGAGATTCAGTGGTCACCATGGTCAAGGGAAACAGAGTCTGACCAAGCAGCAACAAGTGTGTCCATTGCTGTCTGCATGGTCAGCAGGCCTAGAACTCCATTATGGGTTCAGGCAGAATGTGCATTGGCCGTATTTCATCTTGAATGAACCATTGCAAGAACTTTGTATAAAGGCTTCAAGTATTAGTTAGACTGAGGTCTTTGATCCTTGCCCTGTTGGTCTCTCAGCTAATATTAAGCAAGAGTCAGGGGAGGAGAGACTTTCTTGTATCATTCCAAGAGGATGTTTCAAGGGCCCTTCCTTTGATTTGATGTTTTATCAATGGAGGAAGGAGGGAAGCTCATTTAAATTGAGCTTTTGCCAGTACTGATCTAATTGTAAATCAGTACTGGCTGTTTGGACCCAAATATTTGTTCTTTGAGATTCACCTGTTGTGGATTGTGAAGATCTGGTTGGCATTATCTTGCCATTTGCTGTGTTGACATAGACTATGATTGTCATGAAACACATGCATGTTCCATTCAGTCTCGATTTAAGATCCAGCTGGATTGGTATTGATCCAAGGGATCCATAGGCGGATTCATGGATGGTTAAGCATTGTTCATCTATGAACATGCTTTTGTCATTGTGACTTTTGGACAGGCCTTGGCCAGGCTTTTTGTCTTTCCTGTACTGCTTTCCATGGAGCTACCAGGATGATATTATGTGCAGTGTATAACAGTACTGTACATGTGTATATATACTTGGTGTATTGGTACCTGGTTACTTTTGGGGTTTTGCTGTGTGTTTATGATTTACATGCTTGATTGGTTATTGTTGTTTTGCTGTTTGATTTTGTCTATTTGTTGCTTTGTCATGTCATTGTTGGTTTCAGCCATCAGCATGATCATTGCGAACATGATCTGCTCGAGAATGGAAGTGACTGCCAAGCTGGCAATGCCTTTATCCAGTGAATACATCTGCAGATTAAGGATATAGTTTTAGCATTGTTGCCTGTAGGAACATGTTTTAGTCATTGTTCCACTTGACTGTCACTGTCATATTCTATGCATGGACCATTGCGAATATGGCCGAATCACTTGTCGAATAACGATCATTGCGAACATGATCTCATCGCCTAGCATTGACACCAATGAAGCATAACAGTTCATGCTTTACTGCCGCAAGGAAACATTGTTTGGTCTTAATTTCAGACAGCCTTCAACATAACAATCAGGTAGTGTCATCCTTCACACAGGATATCGTCCACTTCCTTAAATAACGTCAATTTCCAAGAGGAAAGTAATGTGAACATTTGGACAGACGGACCAGCTTCCCAATACAAAAACCACTACATATTTGCATATTTGTTAATTTGAAGTTGTTGTCCAGGGAGATCAATTAACAGACTTTTGGGAGGAAGAGCAAAACGCCCACAATGTGTTATCAATGGCCATTATACCACGATTGGAGGCCAAGCAAAAAAATAAAACTTACAGCATCAGCAGACTTGGGAGAGAGTTGAGGATATTTGGTGACAATGTGCCTAAATCTCAAGTCAAGATTATTAAGGAACTTAAGGTTCTTCTTTTAGATATAATTATGTACCAGCCCATCAGTCAAGAGTAGAGCATATCTGCATTCGTCCTTTCACGTCCATTCCATACATAAGACAACTGTACTATACTTGTATGGGGGAGGAGCAGGCAAATCAGACAAGTTATAAGGTAATAGCATATATCCTGTTGTGTCAGTCCCATTGTGTCCACCCATTCTGTGAGGGTTTGTGCCATTGCTTTCATCCTGTCCTGTATCGTTTTCATTCACTTTATCATCATAATCTGTATTTCAGATGCCATCAATTAAATGCCACGAGTGCTCTAAGACATACGTCCACAAAAACCATCTTGTTGAGCACCAGACAGTTGTCCATGGAGTGGGAGAGGCACCAGAATGTCCCTTTTGTGGTATATGAATCTCACATGTCTGAACATGTGAATGCGCACAAGGGAAAAGTACAATGCGCTTTGTGTTGAGTCGAGTGAGTGAGTTTGTGTTTTACACCCCATCAGCACCGGTGTGGGCTATTTAGAGGCAACCTTGTGCTGAGTCGAAGTTGCCCACAACCTTCTGATTGGCTCTCAGTGTGTCATTCACAATGGGAATGTAAACAAATCATAGCAGTTTATAGTAGCTCGATGTGACAGGCCAGATACCACACAGTATGGATGAAAGGCTGACAGAATGTGTCACCCATGGCCATAATGCCACAACTGGAGGCTAGGCAGGTAGTGGTAAGTTCACTCTCCAATCTGGCCTGCTGGTGAGACATCACTGAGAAAAAGTGTCCAAATAACAGCAAAGACAGGCATTGCTGTAGGCAAAGTAAGCGTAAACTATTAGGATCAGAAGAAAACCACCAGCTGGCAACATGACTTTGAAAAAGATATTTAGGTATCAGAGGCTGATTTGGATTCCTGTTGCTCCTGCTCCTCTCTGAGGATATAGAGATAAATTCAGACAAGAAATAATTTCCTTAAGTAATATGTAAATGGCACTGCCATGAAATTCGAGCAGCATTGTCATAGAACTAATGCATTATCTACTGGGCAAATGGGGAGATAGATAGAATAGATACATGTAGATAAGATTAGATCTATAGATAAGATTAGATAGATAGATAGATAGATATATAGATAGATAGATAGACAGATTGCACTGACAGCTGTGTAATTCAAATCTGTATTAAATTTGGATCTATTATGTTAAATTGTTGATGTTACATAACTGAGATCAATAAAACCATAGTTATTCAGAGATGACTGTTTACTATTAAGCTGTTACATAATTTGTTGATAGTTAATGAAGATTATCTAGCCTTAAGTGTTGTTATGATTTCTTACTTGGTGAGCTATTTCAGTCATTAGCTTTTGTGTTGACTTTTAATTTTCAGTCACTTCTTACAATCAGGGGTATGGAAATAATTATTTCCAATGTTTATACACGTGTTGATTTAAATCCCTGAAATATGTCATTGGAGGTTGTTATATGACAAGACTGCATGTATCCAAGACTAAAATTTTAAAGCCATTTTGGAAGATATTTTAATTATTTACCAAACTAAACTCTGACTAAAATACTAGCTCCACTTTCTTAGCAACTACAGGCACTTCCTGTTCAGGCACTCACTGTAGACAGGAGCACCACAGATAATGAGCTGCCCTTGTGCTAAATGAGCTTCGCTCATATGAAAATGCTTTACAACAGTGGCATATCACTCAACTTGTAATCGACAGTAAAGTCATCCGTATCCGTCCCCATTGCCATCTTAATTGCCATAATAATGTGAGGAGGAGAATCAATTCTGATGGATGAATAAATGTGAGAATTGCAAAGAAAAAAACAAAAGAATGGATAAATTGTGTCTTGAAATTGTCCCTGTTGACCTCTTGCAGAAGCAAATCACAGCATGGTGCACCTGGAGCATCAGAGCAGAGGACTACCGTACTAAAGAGGTTCACCGTTCATCCACCCAACACGTAATAAATGAGCTGACATCAAAAACACTCATTTCCTGTAGCGTCGTTGTGTCAAAGATAAACAAAACAATACAAAATGCTCATGAGAAATGGTGCAAGATACAGACTGCAGCACAGTTCTTGTGCCAACGGAGTTTGCCGCCACAAGATGAGGTCAATTCTGCCCATTGACAACAACGAAGCATAAAAGTTCATGCTTTACCATTACTAAGTACTGCAAGGAAACAGTTTCTCGGGTCATAGTTTCAGACAGCCTTCAACATGACAGACAGGCAGTGCCATTCTTCACATAGGAAATCGTCGTATTTGAACATTTGGACAGATGGGCCTTCCTCACAGTACAAAAACCTTCCTCACAGTACAAAAACCACTACATTTTTGCTCGAGCTTCAGTTGCTTTTCAATGAAATCAATTAATAATGCTTAGGGAGGAACAGCAAAACTCCCACGATGCCAGGATTGTTCTTACAAGAGCATGAAACTGAGAAAGACACTGAAAGTTACGTTGAGCTTTTGTCAAGGGTAGACAGGTCTATTCTTTATGAAATAATTTGTGCACATATTTTTCTTGTGTTGCATTTTACTGCGACAGCTTTGAATATATTGTTATTTTTCAGATCAACCACTGCTTCCCATAGGCCTACCTCTACTTCCGCCGTGTCATCTACAATTGCGGTCAACGGAACAAGGCGAGATGCTTTCAACATCTACAGGTGATTTTGCAAGCAGGTCCAATTTCTCAAAAATGACTTGGATATATATAAATACATTTTTTAATCATTTTCCATCGCAGAAGGAAACCTTCTTTTATGCATTACATTGTTCCTCGCCATTTTTGGAAATAATGACAAAAAAATAAGAAATTCTATCCCGTCAATTCATTTTAGCACCATGCCATGGTTCCTAAAAAAAAGTTAAAATCTGAGCCCAATGATCTCCACGTCTGGATACCATAGCAAGGCGAGATGACGTGGGCCCGCAATGTTTTGGGAAGCCATGGCCCAGCCTGCCAAGCGGGCACAGAGCAGCAAAAAAAAGAGAAGAGGCCATTGGCAATGAGTGCTTCACTATCAATTGTAACTCTTACTCCAATCCTACTACCAGGCAATCTGGCCTCACCTTTCACAAGTAAATTGCCTGTTGTTGATATTTTCTGAGAGCATCAAGGATTTTGTTAATATATTGGAAAGTGGGGTCAGCGGATTTGAGCCAAATTTGGTGGAGATGTTACCACAACTGATCGGAGAAAAACCCGACTATCAGTTTTCATTTGTATAAGTATACCTTTCCAGGAGTGCCATTTAAGGTGGCTCGATACTCGTGAACTTTCCAAGATAGGATGTCTTAAAAATAGTTTAAAATTATCCAAAATATAGTTTATAGCAAGGATATGTAAACGGAAGTATTTGCTACCAGCCTTTTTTCCAAAATATTCAAGGTTATGTACATGAAAGTCAGTCCACGCACGCTTGAAAAACTCAATTTTTTTTCTTAACGTTTTTACTGTGAAGTTTTCCCTGCCATTCAGTGGCACTGAATCCGACATTATGCAATTGAGCATGAAATTAAAGAAGACACTTTAATGAAAAAGCTGATGACAATTTAGAAGAGATATATTTATTTTAAAGGACTTTCCAAGTGCCTCGGAATAAAAGTTTTGATTTTGACAATTTTAACTTTTTTTATAAACCATAGTCCCAAAAAAAATTGACTAGATAGGATTTTTTATTTCTTTGTCATTTACTTCCAAAAATAGTGGGGAACAATAAGATAATATAGACAACCCTTGCTACCACACTTGAAATTGATATACAATTTTTTTTTTATAACCAAGTCATTTTTGAGAAATAAGACCTGCTTGAGGAAAATCGCCTGTAAAAATGTTCTGTTCTAAGTATCAAGCTGAAACTCCGGCAGTTTGTAGTACTCTTCATAGCGCATCTAATGCTTTAAACGGGAAGTCTCTAACCCCAATAGAAGTGGCGCAAATTGCAAACGAAGCGGCCGACACATGAAATTCTCAGAATTAAAAAAAGATGATTAAACAGTGACAGTGGAATGGTGACGCTACCATAGATAGGGCCTGCCTGGCTGCGCGCAAATATGTGCAGGTGACGTAATTTCGTGAGTATCGAGCCACCTTAAACAAATTGGCCGACAACCCCTTTTACACCAATTTTTGATGTTTTCAATTCAAGAATAGAGTGCATATTTGAGGATTTCCACCTCTTTTTGGAAACACACTATAGGCAAAATTTAAACTAGTCTTTCTCTAATTTCACAGTAAAGTAAGATGTACAACCTTTAAGAACATAATCTAATACATATACATGTATTTCACTTACACAATAGGTTGTCACAAAATTCAGACAGGATCACGGGTCTGAAAAATAAAAAGATTCTAACCATAGGAGCAGGAATTTTTTCAACTTGTTTACAATTTTTGCTTACTTGAAGTGAAAGAAATGTTTACTACTATAGGCCTGTATAGCCTACAGGGTCCAGTATATACCACACTCCAGTCTGTCATATCGCCTGTATTTGGGAATAAATATACAATATCTTGAAGTGCCAACGATCAGCCGAAGAGGCCCCATACCACTGCAAACTAGGTGGATTCAAGGCCTTTAATTGGGACCGGCTGGAGCAACATACCAGAGATTTTGCAATGCACCAGCAGAAGGTACGCAAGCATGGCGAAAGTTCGACTTGCGCAAGAAGGACCACCCAAGACCCATTGTGGAGCAAGTGGATTATGTGATTGTCCAAGGAGAGTGCGGAAATTTGGAAGGCACGCCCGAAGAGAAGGGTCTCTACAGCAACAAAGCCTACATCTACTGTAACATTAGAAAAACTGAAAGACAGCCTCTTGGTGGACATCCAGCAGCAGGTTATCAATAACTGTGGACTCGACTAGGACAGAAACAGCAACCGCCCAGCCGATCATTTTCCGACTCCAACCCCCCCTCGAAATTACCCTCGAAACGCCCACGGAATTCTCGATAACTACTCCTACCTCTTGAAAGATGCTGACTTCCCGTTCAGCACCCAAGATGCCAACCCCGCACTCAACGCCCTAGATATCAACCTCCCATTGTATGCCCATCTAGATCTACAGCTACAAAAATCTCAATGCTTTCGATACCGACATTTTCAACTGACACAACCTATTCTACTTTCCAGATGCCGACTTCGAAACCATTTTTGACTGCCACTACAATGACCTCAACCATAATTTCAATGATGTTCAACCTCACCTCATCAACCGCCCCATCGTCTCTGCACGAATTCAACCCCCAAGCCGTCCTCCAACTCCGTCTCTGTCCTCTTCTTCATCCTCATCTTCGTCGTTATCTTCCGCTAGTTCCTCAAGATCGTCTTTCCCATCACCTGTAAACACGCTTCAACAACAAGTTAGACAGGAACCACCATCAGACATCAACTGTAACTTCATGAATCCACAAATGGCATCATTTATATTATTCAGAACATCATCACCTCATCCATCACCTCAATACTCCCTTTCCTCCAGCCCCCAGACGTCTCCTCAGAATTGTTGGCCCAAATGTCATCAGTCACAAACCAATTAACTATCAACAACCAAAATTTGTCAAGGTTAGCAGAATGTGTTCAGGCTCAGCAAAATCATATATTAGATATCACAGACTTTCGAAATTTAACTGCAGAACTCACGGAAATTAAGGAAACATTAAAATCATCAGTGTGTGATGGATGGATGGAGTATTGAGGCTTTACGCCCTGTATTTATGCACTTGGTAGGCTAATTAGGACAGGAGGAGGACACGGCAATGAGGTCATCAGTGTTTGACTCACTGGGTGTGTTATCATCATCTCTCTCTGATCAGAGGAAAAGTTTCAGACTGTTAACAAACAACATCGCTTCCACTTTCATATACCTGCAACATGCGGCACCCAGCCCAGACGGCTCAATAAGTCACTATTGCAGAGGCCGCTGGACGGGTGTCAACAGTGACCCCGGCTTCAAAACGTCCTTTGTTAGATGCCCCATCTGGCCCTGCCAGTCAGGCCCCAAAGCTCGCTTGTGCAGCCGGGGCCTGTGGCATTAGCCATGTGCCGTTGAAATCTACACTGCGCTACCATATGCAATCTGAGCACCTGCCGTGGTTCTTCTTCAAATCCTGATGAAGGAATGAGAGAATTGCAAAGATGGAAAAAAAGATGGCTAAATATGTCATGAAATTGTCTCTGGTAACCTCCTGCAGAAACTTACCATTGCAAGGAGGACATGGAGCAAAAAAGCACTTGGCGTGGTTCTTCTTCAAATCCATGGCATGTTTTTCTTGCCGGGTTGCATATAGCTCCCATCCAGCATTGATGCGGTACAGCGCCCGTCAACATGACGGAGAGGCCGAGGACGAGGACTACCTGGTGTGGCTCCATGGTATGATGGACGTCCTGGGGGTCTGCACAGGCCTCCTGGGTTTAGTGGCCCCCACATGCTAGTTACCCTCTGCTAGCAGAGAGGTATCACCAGCTAGTGGGGGCAGCCACTTCCAGCATGCCATGGTCGCCAAATACCAGGACCTGGCCGTCGTAATGGGTAACCCCTTGAACGTTGAAGGGCCCATTGCGAGTACCCAAGTCTACTTCACCAAAGTGGTCATGGATTGATGGATGATTGGGGCTTTATGTCCTGTATTTATGCACTTGGTAGGCTAATTAGAACTGTAGGACAGAGCACTGAGGTGAATGTTAACAAATCATAGTAGTTCATAGTAGCTCGTATTGGCATGTCTGATATGCATGAAAGGCTCACAGGTTGTGTCATCAATGGCCAAAATTGGAAGCCACACAGTGGTAAGTCCACTGTCCTGTCTGGCCTGTTGGACAGGAACTGCACAGAAAAAAGGGTCCAAATCACAGCAACAATAGGAATAGCCATAGCTGGGCTGAGCAAAGCGAACAAGGAATTGCATAGGAAAAGTTAAGCACTTCACCAGTTTCTAAGATCGATGGATGACACTCTCAAGCCGCAACAAACATTTTACAAAGCTAGAAGATAGACAAGGCCATCAGGGAAATAGACATCCTGATGGTTGATGAAATTTCAATGTTATCACAGGACACCCTGGAAATGGCATGAATAATAATAGTTAGACAAATGTGAGATACTGGTACATTGTAGGTTTCCTGTTTGTATTGTAAGGACTTTCAAAATAATTTTGGCTCTCTGATTGGAAGTTGGGTACACGTAACTATGACGTCGCAATATCTACAACCTCCGTCCTAATTGCCATAATAATCGTAGGTGGAGAATCAAATCTGATGAAGGAATGAGAGAATTGCGAAGATGGAAAAAAAGATGGCTAAATATTTCATGAAATTGTCTCTGGTAACCTCCTGCAGAAACTTATCACTGCCAGGAGGACATGGAGCAAAAAAGCTGAGGGCTTCCCAAATAAAGAGGTTCACCATTCATCTGTTCAAGAGGTTATAAATGAGCAGTCTCTGATAGTTAATTGGTTTGTTACCCTCATTTCTTGTGGCTTTATTATTATGTCACAGATTATCAGAGCAATACATTATGTACATGACAAAAAGGAGGCACAAGATATAAACTGCAGCACGGTTCTAGTGCACATCGAGATGGACTTCGGCGAAATTAGAGCGTTATATATATCAAAATGAGGTCAAGTCTGCCCATTGACACCAATGAAGCATAACAGTTCATGCTTTACTGCCGCAAGGAAACAGTATGTTTGGTCTTAATTTCAGACAGCCTTCAACGTAACAATCAGGCAGTGTCATCCTTCACACAGGATATCGTCCACTTCCTTAAATAACGTCGATTTCCAAGAGGAAAGTAATGTGAACATTTGGACAGACGGACCAGCTTCGCAATACAAGAACCACTACATATTTGCATTTTTGTTAATTTGAAGTTGTTGTCCAGGGAGATCAATTAACAGACTTTTGGGAGGAAGAGCAAAACGCCCACAATGTGTTATCAATGGCCATTATACCACAATTGGAGGCCAAGCAAAAAAATTAAAACTTACAGCATCAGCAGACTTAGGAGTACATCTCAAAATACCACCATACCCATTTGGTCTTATTATAATTAGAGTTTCAAATGAGAGCGAGAATTCTCGAGAAGTCTCGAGATCAGCAATGACTCAGCATTTTCTCGTCTCGCTGCGCGATTCTCGAGAATTGAAGTGTTGATCATTGTTTGACATGGTGTTCATGTGTTTATGTTTATAACGGTTACCAAGCATTGGATTATCGTTTTGTTTCGCTTGATATTATTGTTATTGTGTACTTGCTCCATTGTTCAATTTAAATATCTGTTGATGATAATCCCCATTGCATACCTGATAAATGCTGAAGTCGAACTTGTACAAATGTTTTAAAATTGTATAATATCTGGATGTTTAGCTGTGATTTATAGGAAACAAAACACACAGATTAACATTAAAACTATAAAAGATATCATAAAGGCCAAAAAAATTGATCCATTGCAAGATTAAATCTCTCTTGTTTTATCATTGTGCCAATGGCAGGACAGTGTCCTAGATTTCTTGAGAAATTCCCGATTCTCATGCACTAGACCATGACCATTCTCGAGAGGTGTTGATCGAGACTCATTGGAAACACTAATTATAATACCAGTATATCAGTCGAGAGTTGAGGATATTTGGTGCCTAAATCTCAAGTCAAGATTATTAAGGAACTTAAGGTTCTTGTTTTAGATATAATTATATTCCCAGTGCATCAGTCAAGAGTAGAGCATATCTGCATTTGTCCTTTCACGTCCATTCCATATGTCAGACAACTGTACTATACTTGTATGGGGGAGGCATCAGACAAGTTATAAGGTAATAGCCTATATCCTGTTGTGTCAGTCCCATTGTGTCCAGGGTTTGTGCCATTGCTTTAATCCTGTCCTGTATCATTTTCATTCACTTTATCATCAAAATCTGTATTTCAGATGCCATTAATTATTTGCCACGAGTGCTCTAAGACATACGTCCACAAAAAAATCTTGTTGAGCACCGACAGTTGCCCATGGATCGGGAGACGCACCCAATGTCCCTTTTGTGGTATATGCATCCCACATGTCTAATCATATGAATGCGCACAAGGGTAAAGTACAATGCGCTTTGTGCTGAGTCGAGTGAGTTTGTGTTTTACACCCCATCAGCACCGGTGTGGGCTATTTAGAGGCAACCTTGTGCTGAGTCGAAGTTGCCCACAACCTTCTGATTGGCTCTCAGTGTGTCATTCACAATGGGAATGCAAACAAATCATAGCAGTTTATAGTAGCTCGATGTGACAGGCCAGATACCACACAGTATGGATGAAAGGCTGACAGAATGTGTCACTCATGGCCATAATGCCACAACTGGAGGCTAGGCAGGTAGTGGTAAGTTCACTCTCCAATCTGGCCTGCTGGTGAGACATCACTGAGAAAAAGTGTCCAAATAACAGCAAAGACAGGCATTGCTGTAGGCAAAGTAAGCGTAAACTATTAGGATCAGAAGAAAACCACCAGCTGGCAACATGATTTTGAAAAAGATATTTAGGTATCAGAGGCTGATTTGGATTCCTGTTGCTCCTGCTTCTCTCTTAGGATATGGAGATAAATAATTTCCTTAAGTAATATGTAAATGGCACTGCCATGAAATTCGAGCAGCATTGTCATAGAACTATTGCATTATCTACTGGGCAAATGGGGAGATAGATAGAATAGATACATGTGGATAAGATCAGATCTATAGATAAGATAGATAGATAGATAGATAGATAGATAGATAGACAGATTGCACTGACAGCTGTGTAATTCAAATCTGTATTAAATTTGGATCTATTATGTTAAATTGTTGATGTTACATAACTGAGATCAATAAAACCATAGTTATTCAGAGATGACTGTTTACTATTAAGCTGTTACATAATTTGTTGATAGTTAATGAAGATTATGTAGCCTTAAGTTAAGAGTTGTTATGATTTCTTACTTGGTGAGCTATTTGAGTCATTAGCTTTTGTGTTGACTTTTAATTTTCAGTCACTTCTTACAATCAGGGGTATGGAAATAATTATTTCCAATGTTGATACACTTGTTGATTTAAATCCCTGAAATATATGTCATTGGAGGTTGTTATATGACAAGACTGCATGTATCCAAGACTGAAATTTTAAAGCTATTTTGGAAGATATTTACATTAATTACTAAACTACACTTTGACTAAACTATTAGCTCCACTTTTATAGCAACTACAGGCACTTCCTGTTCAGGCAGTCACTGTAGACAGGAGCACCACACAGAATGAGCTGTCCTTGTGCTAAGTGAGCTGCGCTCATATGAAAATGCTTTACAACAGTGGCATATCACTCAACTTGTAATCGACAGTAAAGTCATCCGTATCCGTCCCCATTGCCATCTTAATTGCCATAATAATGTGAGGAGGAGAATCAATTCTGATGGATGAATAAATGTGAGAATTGCAAAGAAAAGAAAGAGATAACAAATTGTGTCTTGAAATTGTCTCAGGTGACCTCTTGCAGAAGCAAATCACAGCATGGCGCATCTGGAGCATCAGAGCAGAGGACTACCCCACTAAAGAGGTTCACCGTTCATCCACCCAACACGTAATAAATGAGCTGACATCAAAAACACTCATTTCCTGTAGCGTCGTTGTGTCAAAGATAAACAAAACAATACAAAATGCTCGTGAGAAATGGTGCAAGATACAGACTGCAGCACAGTTCTTGTGCCGATGGATTTTGCCGCCACAAGATGAGGTCAATTCTGCCCATTGACAACAACGAAGCATAACAGTTCATGCTTTACAATTACTAAGTACTGCAAGGAAACAGTTTCTCGGGTCATAGTTTCAGACAGCCTTCAACATGACAGACAGGCAGTGCCATTCTTCACATAGGATATCGTCCACTTGCTTATGACGTCAATTTCCAAGAGGAAAGTAATGTGAACATTTGGACAGATGGACCTACGTCTCAATATATACAAGAATCCGCGGATTCAAAACCGACCTAGCGCAATGAAATTGAAGGTGCAATTGCTTAAACCACTGAGCAACTGATATTGGAAGATAGGAGAAATAGTTGATTGGAAGATGCTAGACTATTAGTATCTTGGATTTCTCGACATGGTCCTCAACCATACCCACAGGCCAATACCTGTACCAAATTTCATATCTGTAAGTGAAATATTAAGGTCACAATGGTCAGTTCAAGAATGACAAAAGATGGCTGCCACAAAGTGGCTGCCATCTTGGATTTCTCAACATGTTCCCGACTGATACCCAGAGCCCCATACCTGTTCCAAATTTCATAAGTCTAAGCAAGATATTGAGGTCACAATGGGCAGTTCAAGAAATGAAGAAAGATTGCTGCCAAAATGGCCGCCATCTTGGATTTCTCAACATGTTCCTGACCCAATATTGAGGTCACTATGAGCAGTTCAATAAATGAAAAAAGATGGCTGCCACAATGGCCTCCACAAAATGGCCGCCATCTTGGAATCTTGACATGTTCCCATACCCAGGGTTCCATACCTGTACCAAATTTCATAACTGTAAGTGAGATATTAATGTCACTATGGGCAGTTAAAGAATGGAGAAAGATGGCTGCCAAAATGGCCACCACAAAATGGCCGCCATCTTGGATTTCCCTACATGTTCCCAATCCATACCAAGAGTTCCATACCTGTACCAAATTTCATAACTGTAAGTGAAATATTAAGGTCACAAAGGGCAGTTCAAGAATGAAGAAAGATGGCTGCCAAAATGGCCGCCATCTTGGATTTCTCGACATGTCCCTGATCCATGCCCATAGTACCATACCTGTACCAAATTTCATTAATCTAAGTTGAAAACTAAGGTCACAAATGGACTTTTACACACAATCATGTTGACAAGAAATGTTGACATGGACACATGGACATGGTTTACATGAGTCCCCTTTCACTACCCACCCCTTCTAATAACCAACGTTAGGTCGGTTAAAAATCTAAAAGCCTTTTTTTAACAGGATTAGGCTGTCTGCAACACTTTAATTTCTAAAAAGTGAAGGCTGAAGAGCCAATGGGAGTCAAGATATCGTCCTAGACCATTGATGTTGGTATGCAAATTGTAGGTTTTTTTGAGAGCTTTACAACCATGACAGGTAAAATGTTGTATGAACCGCGGATTGGCGAAAATGAAAAAAACATTGAAACTTCGAACCAAAATTGAAGTAGGTAAGAATGGTCCTATCAAATTTGGATTCCCCAGCTCAAAACGCACCTTTTAGGCACTAGTGCTTTTTAAATTTGTATAAAAATTAAAATTGACACATCCTACTGTAGTAAGGTTCAAAATTTAATATTACTTCAGCAAATCTGCTGGCCCGCAGAACGCAAACTATTATTCACATTTTGTTTCAAGTACTTTTGCAACAAAAAAATCACCTGATTGTCACCTAAATTGAAATGAAGATTATGTTAATATGAAAACACTCCAGAGAATTTTTTGTTTTTATTACTATATAATGAAATTTCCAATGCTTGCCAGCTATTTGAAAAGGTTCAAACTCAGTTGAGCTGTCCTGAGCAGCATCCATGCTACTCAATGAAGTGCTGAGGCTGAACAGCCTGAGCTGTATTTTCTGACCTCATGTATATAGGCAGGGCTGATAAACTATCCATTTCAATTTAATGGAACAACCATTTATAAATTAATCTATTATTTGACTTCAAACAATGTGCAAAAAATGTTCCAATTGAATAAAGAATAATTTGATAAAATCAACATCCAAAGAAATCGACAACATCCACGAGGTGGCAGGTGCTCCACTAGCTATAATCATGATAGTGCTGGACTTCATTAATTAGTACTGAGGCCTGGGCCCACAATTGGCTTTCACTATAACTCTGGTTGTCCTGCACATGATTCTGGGAAAATGGTTCCACTCCAGTGGTTCCAAAAGTCAACATCCAGTGTTTTGGGAAGGGCAGGGCAACACTTGCATTAACTTGGGAGAGTTCTTTCATTTCATGCTATCAATACTAGCTTCCCAAAACTAGTGTGGCTTAATGTTCCCTAATAACTTCTCAACACAAAGCAGACCTCATGAAATTTGTGTTTTTAGGTAAATTCCCTCCATTCACAAGATTGTGGAATCCTACCCTCCCCCCCACCCAAAATGGTAGAGTCCATGTGGCTACAAGTTGGTGTCACATGACCTACACCCAGTTCCCTCATTGGTCAGCCTACTACTACTAGGTAAACAGCAAACATGGCAAACATTTGAAGAGGCAAACATTTAGATGTTCCACAGAAATAACTAAGAAACTGACGAAATAACAACATACACAGATGTCATTGCTATGCCAGAACTTTATCTGTATCACATATAAATGGTCACATGAAAAATTTACACAGTTTGTTGGTCATTTGCCAAGTTTCAGGCCAATCTCATAATTAGTCAAAAGCAGACAACCCACTTTCAATCCCCTTTTCCCTTACCACTTCCCAACCTCTTTGCCCCCCTCTAAAAACCGCCGATAGGTCGGTTAAAAAACCACTACATTTTTGCTAGAGCTTAAGTTACTTTGGAAATCAATAAACAATGCTTAAAGAGGAACAGCGAAACTCCCACGATGCCAGGATTGTTCTTACAAGAGCATGAAGCTGAGAAAGACACTGAAAGTTATGTTGCGCTTTTGTCAACGGTAGACCCATTCTTTACGAAATAATTTGTGCACGTATTTTTCTTGTGTTGCATTTTGTTGTGACAGCTTTAAATATATTATGTCTTATTTTCCTCAGAATTGTTCGCCCAAATGTCATCAGTCACAAACCAATTAACTATCAACAACCAAAATTTGTCAAGGTTAGCAGAATGTTTTCAGGCCCAACAAAATCATATATTAGACATCACAGACTTTCGAAATTTAACGGCAGAACTCACGGAAATTGAGGCTTTACGTCCTGTATTTATGCACTTGGTAGGCTAATTGGGACAGGTTGAGGACACGGCAATGAGGTCATCAGAGTGTGACTCACTGGGTGTGTTATCATCATCTCTCTCTGATCAGAGGAAAAGTTTTAGACTGTTAACAAATAACATCGCTTCCACTTTCATACCTGCAACAAACCTCACACAGAGTAAATCGCCACCAGCTGCATCTGCCATTTCACATCTACTACCATCAACTGCAACATCACAATCATCAACATTACCCTCAACCACACGATCCATCTTGACGGAATACAATTTACAACAGTTCGACCAAATTACAGACGACTATGACAGACAAGTGAGGATGTGAGTTTGTGTTTTACGCCCCATCAGCACCGGCGTGGGCTATTTAGAGGCAACATTGGTTTAGTAGATTATCTTTATTCTAATTTCTCACAACTTGTAGAAGTAATCTGTGTCCCTGAGGAACTGAATAATACTTGATGCTGAATTCCCTAAGAACAAATTTTTAAGGTTATCTGATTGAAATGGTCGTTGGTGTTGAATGTTATGCTATGACCGACAAACCGCCCCACATCTTGACCCTGGAAGAGCGAAAGGAGAAACGTAAAGGAAAGGAAAACAACGCGGAACCAAGAAATCCAAAAGGAACGAATAGTATGGACAATATTAATATTTTTAGACTCTTCCGTTTAATTTTTGTATTTGTCTTCGTCATAAATATTTTTATTCTGTAAAGTAGGCCTTATACTTTGTTTGCTAATTGTCGTTAAAACTTTAAGAAGGGTAAAATCTTAATGACCTTGTATTGAATGTAAAATTTTACTGAAATTTAAATAATTGTGTTTTGCAATTTTTCAGAAATTTATGACATAGCTTGGATTGTATGCCATACTTTAAAATTGTATGATTTATGAAAATTTTATGGTTCATTAGGACATTTCACTTAAAGAAGGGAGTAATGTAATTTTTTGCTCACTCACTTTGTTGAATCCCACCAGGTGTGCTACAATCAGCTAGTATTGCTTTGAGGCCTAGTTTCGTAGTAAATTTATTAAAATTTAACTTGCATTTAAAATTACAAGATGCCATTGATAGCGGTTTAGAGGTGTACAAAATATTATCAAGGATGCGATGCTTCATCAGCCATGAAAAGCCAACTTCTCGAGCCTTAAGAGACACTGGAGGGCTCGTCACAAGAGGTTTTTTCATACCTTCAGATATATTGCATGACCCGACAGCCATGTTTCGTACAAAAGAGAGGACCCAAACTCTCATGAGCTCAAGAAGCACACAACAACAGAGCCAGAAAGTTCTTTGAGATAATCGGAAAGTGTAAACCCATGCTTACGGAAAACCAGGACTATGTAGACCCAGGTTTACTCATCATTTCGGAGGTTGACTCCGAAGACGACTCTACTTACACAGTGTTTTTTTTATTTTTCGGAGGGGACAGAACCCATGATGCAGGAATAATGCTCGTACAATAAGCCAGATCAGTTGTTGGTGAGGCACTCGTGTTGACTTGAGCAGAAAAAAGTCGCTTAAAATCAAAATTGATTAATGCCAGCCTCGGTAAAATCAGTTGGGGAAAATCTTGATTCAAATTGGAAAAAATCCTAAGCCCTGCTTAACAAATTCTTGTTCTAAGGAGGCAAAATTATATATTATGAAATGAAGGATTTTCCCAGAATGAATAAAATCTCAAAACTCAATCAAATGCCTACTAATTTCTTACCCAAGTTTTCAGATTTTAAGTAATCAAGAGTTTTCTAATCGTCAACCAACTGACATCGATGTTGTGAGAGATGAAATGCGTTCAAGAAAAATTAATTACTTCATTCCTGTATGATAGAGACAGCATACTACCAACACTAAGTTGTTACATACAGAACTTTACATCCTGTATTTATGCACTTGGTAGGCTAATTAGGACTGAAGGAGGACATGGCAATGATGCAAAGGATGATTGGAACAGCTGTCCAACAAGGCCCAAGTGACCCAGCAAACCTTTTGATAAGATTTCCAAGTCTTATGAAAGACAGTTTAATATCATCCTGATTCAAAAATCTTGCGTTTCACGAGTTGGATAACGGAAGCCAATAAAATAAACGGTGAAAAATAATCACTCAAGAGCACTGTTATACTTATTTTTCTAAACCTTTCGATGACATTCACATGCCTCATTACGGACATTTTGAAATTAGTATCCTTCATGTTGAAAATCTTACTAAATGAAGTAGGATAGAGATATCATTAGACACATTCTCAAATACCAATCAAGAACATTTTCATTCACGGGATATGTAACCAACCGAGGTTATCATTGCTATAGGACGAAATGAGACAAAAGCATACTGAACCATTCAAATTACATAGAGAACTATGGAATGAGAGACTTGGGTGTTTTTCGTGTCATCAGCACCTGATAGGGCTATTGAGAGACATGCGAACAATAGAGAATAATCTCCGAGGGCCCAGACCTTACCCACAAAGCTGAACATTCTTTTTGGTTCGCACTGTCACCGAACTGAAACAAAAACATCTTTGCACCATCATAAAAACATTGCTACATTTATTTTTCAAAATCTTTTAATGAGATTCACATGCCTCATGACTGACATTTTAATATCATCCATTAAAGTTGAATCCCACACTTGGCAAGAAATCTAAAATCCATGAGATATTCCTGAAACTTTGCCAAAAAGTTCATCAAAAAGAAAGCTTTCCAGTGCAAAAAAACAGGCGGGCTATCCAAAATAATTTTCGAACTATGATTTTTTGAAAATCTTATGTCTTTACAGTAAAATACTAAAAAAGTGTGGGAGTTATAATGAAAAACAGCGTCACTCCAACAATATCCATGAGACATTTATGAAAAATTAAAGGAATATAGCTGAAGATACACTTAATTGGAAAACGTGTCTTTGAAGGGGGGTTACCGATGTTTTTTGAGAGTTACTTGGTGTACAATATGAGAAAATTATGAAAAACAGTTCAACAAAAATAAGTCCCCCTTAAGATAAACTTGAATATCTCAAAGACTCCTTCTTCAATTTTTATGAAAGTTGGATTGGATTATGGGCCTGTATATCGACCCAAAATGTGTGCATTTATAGAGCTTGAGCCATTGTTCCTGGCTGAGCCAGCAGCCTTGGAGTGAGCGTACCCCTGTTTTCAAAACTCTGTGGCTTTTCCAATGCATATGAACAATCGGGGGAGCCACCAGCTAGGGTATTTTTGCTGAACTGTGGAGTACAATAGGTGGAGCAGCTGTACTCTGTAGCATTCAACTTTAATTATGCATCATTAACATTCTCAAATACAGTGTACCAATCATCTAAACAAATCCCGATTTTGAAGATCAAACGGGTTGATCAGGAAGATTATCATTACCACAGGAACAAATTAGAAATCTGAACCGAAGCCCATCAAACGACATGGACAGTCATGATGGTGAACAATAGAAAATTATCCCAGAGGCCTTATCGCTGAAAACCGAACATGGACATCTTGGGTTACACAATACCACTGAACTGAAACTCACCACTTTTTTAACCAGGTTTCATAAATTGTTAAATTTCTTTCTTGAAAACCCTTTGATGAGATTCACATGCCTCAGGACAGACATTTTAATATTGTCCTTCGAAATAAAAGGTCTGCTAACTTAACAAAGTCGGACGCCAGTCACATTCTCAAATACCAATCTAAAATATTTTTGTTCATGAAAATGAAGGGGTCAATAAGACTCTAATCAAAACCCCGGGTCACATTGCCACAGGACTTAACAAAAAAGACCCGGAGTCCGGAACAGAAACCAACCAAATGCCTAATAATAGCCCAGACTTAACACATAACCTTTTTATCAAACCATTTGATGAAATTCACATGCCAGACAGACATTTTAATATTTAATATCTTCAAAATTGTTAATATCTTCAAAATTGTTAAGATAGGAGTCAGAAATAATCTCTGCAACCAGCCAACCACAAACTCTTTGAAACCCTTGGATGAGATTCACATGCCTTATGACTGACACTTTAATAATAGGCCTACACTCCAAATTTGAAAGAGAGGAGTTAAGTAATCCCTTCAATGTAATCCTTGAAACAGGTCACAAACATGATAAAACAAACAACTGAAAATAAAATTTGTAGGTCAACTACTGCCTCTTTTTAATCAATTTTTAAATATTTTTTATAGGCACCATTGGTAGAAAGTACAAAGGGGCACTCAATTCCCTGTATAATTTTCATGTAGCGAAAAATGCGAGGTACAAAATATGACATTATGCACAAAATCGCCTTTCAAGTACCTGGCTTTAAAAATCATAACAATCAATGAATAAAACTACCTTTACACCTACTCTATAATATCACATAATACTGCAGATCTTCTAAATCATCTTCATAACATTTAAACAGAAGCGAATAACTTACACCTGGTAAGCTTCCATTCATAAAATTACATGAATTTTAAGTTCATGCAAATATACATACGAGTATAGTGTCCCAAATAATTATGCGCCCAAGCTTTTTCATATTTTTTTAATTGTAATAGTTTTAAGCTAACAGTAATTGTAACTGTAATTGACTGCTGAGAAAGTGTGATTAGTAATTGTGAAAGTAATGAACCCAACCTCGGTTGCGCACCTAACTTAAAAGTTTTCAATTAGGACAAGAGGATACTATCATTTTGATTCTGAAAGGGTGATCTAATTATTACGACCACATCATTCAACCATAAAAAAGGTTTATGGCAAGGCCTGTCAATTCAAAAAGCTATAACAAGTCTTCAACTGCCATCATTGGCCTAGCCGTTACAAGTCTCCCAACTTTCTAATAACTCCTATAATCGGGTAACATGAATGTGCTCCTATAATCTCTAGCTGGTGGTACCATGAATTTGCTCCTATAATGATGGTAATATGAATATGCTCCTATAATCTCTAGACATGCTCGTTTTGACAGCCAGTAATGTGCTCCTATAATCTCTAGCTGAGGGTAACATGAATGTGCTCCTATAATTTCCAGCTGATGGTAACATGAATGTGCTCCTAAAATCTATAGTTGATGGTAACATGAATGTGCACCTATAATTTCCAGCTGATGGTAACATGAACGTGCTCCTATAATCTCCAGCTGATGGCAACATGAGTATGCTCCTATAATCTCGAGATGAGGGTATCATGAATGAATGTGTTCCTATAGGGGAGAGGCAGGTTAGTTGAGACGCAAGGTTAGTTGATACGCCCCACCTCCTGGTCAGAGAAATGGTCATTTGAGAAAGTGTTGGCATTTGTAAGAAGCAGAATAAAAAAACACATCTTCTCATCTTGGTCAATGTAGAATCAGAATCAAGACTTTGGAGAAAAGTCAAAAAATTCAAAAATCACTGTTCCTAGTAAATTTGTGCTGAAATCTTGCGATTTTTTTTCTCTCGCTATAGTGAAGGATGATTCAGAGTAACTCAGTATATGGATAAGGTTTGTGAAAAGGGTTATTTATAAGCCATCAAAGATGACCTAGGTTAACCTGTGGTCAAGAGACCTGCTGTTTTCTGACATAATCGAGTGGATGGGTTTGTTGATACAGCAGATTGGTTAGGTTTTGTTGGCTGGCCTGGTCAAAATAACAACCCTGACCTATTAGTACAATCATAATGCTAGGTGTTACTCAGTAGTTTACACGAAAAAGCTCTATAGATGAATCTTAGGTTGAAATAATCATGAGATCTCCCCCTCCCAACAGGTCGACCATCAGATCAGACTCACAATGGTAGCAGATATGCATCCATGGGAACAGAAAGTAGATCGGTGAAGGCGTATGGTTTTATAGTATCCTACCAAGGCGGAATTATGTGACTTTTTCTTTGTATTGTCCATCAGGCTTTGGTGTATCAACTACCCTGCCTGGGTGTATCAACTAACCTTACCAGGTGGGTTAGTTGATACATTTGACATGACCTATTTTGACGCCATCTGGGGTAAAAACTATCCAACAGAGAAAGTCAAGTTTCCCCATATATTTGAACAATGTATTTCCCCATGCACATGACTATTCGTCATTCCAATATCATCGTTCGTTTAGCTTGGAGGCGAGCTTTTCTGAAAAACGTCTCAACTAACCTGCCTCTCCCCTAATCTATAGCTGATGGTAACATGAACATGTTCCTATAACCTATAGCTAATGGTAACATGAATGAAATTGAATATGCTCCCACAATCTATAGCTGACGGTAACATGAATGTGCTCCTACAATGTATAGCTGATGGTTACATGAACGTGCTCTTTTTTACAGCCAGTAATGTTGACAAATATACATATCAATTACCTCAACTTCGAAGTGAAATCGACAAAGGATGCACCAAATCAGAAATTATAATTTCAGTCAATGCTCAAGAAAAACAACTAAAATTCTGAATTGCTAATTATAATACTTATCCAAATCGCTAAATCTATGAGATTAAATTCAAATTTGAGCATCAGGACACATTCAATACAATAGTTTATAACCTCAAATTTGAAATACAATACAATATGACCTCCTGTTTGAAATACTAAAAATATCTAGCTTAAGAAAATTGGACCTTTTTATAGTATTTCTGAAAATTATAAAGAGATCAAACCAGCTCTTACTTAAAAATCTAAAATAAGTATACTTGCATCAATGACAACTGAAGTCAATATAAAACAAATATGATATGTGCAGTCTTGCATCTGGGACTTGAAAGCTTATTAAAAGATAATGAACTACTTATACAATGATAATGAACGACTGTAAGATGACACAATCAAATGAAGAAAAACAGTTTTTCTAATAGAAGTAAACCCTAACTAATGGTGCCAGCCATTTTTAACTTAGCCTGCAGTTTGAGAGTGAATTTCTGGGCCCTTTCATCTCCGTTGTAAATCTCCAGGGCATCAAGGGCGTATTGCAGAGCATTGATGAGATCGCCTTCCTTGTACAGAGTCCTGAAAAGATCACAATCATGTTGAAACGGAAGCCAATGAACAAATGAAGATAGAGTTAAATAAATTAGACAGAAACTCATATCAGAATCCTTATATAATAGTTACCAGTATTAAGATATATGCTAATTATAATTAATATGCGTGCCAATGAACCACTGTTTGGTGAAATAATTGAACAGATTCAGATTTTTTATCAGGCCAACTCAATAAACTCATGATTTGATGTTGTCAATTTTAACATACAAGCCGCAAGAGATCTTAATTCAAGATCATTGTGATTTAATCTCAGTTGGTGGTGTCAGACAAGGACCAACTTTTGAAAATGTGTTGCTGACTAAGAAAGAAACGAGTCACATAATATATACTTACTTGCTCTGTGTAAGAAGTCTAATATACTCTGCTTCCTCCTCTTCAGTTAACTCCTCCTCCTCTTCTTCCTCTTCTTCCTCCTCCTCCTCTTCTTCCTCTTCATGCTCTTCTTCTTCTTGTTCATGCTCTCCTTGCTCTTCCTGCTCTACCTCATGCTCTTCCTCCACTTGTCCCTCCTCTTCCTCCATTTTTTCATGCTCCTCTTCATTTTCTCCATTCGCAATTTCTTCATTGCTTCTATCATTGTCTGTTTCCATCTCATTATTCTCATCATTGTCACTTGCAGCAATGAAAGATGTTTGGTTGTCCGGCACTTGCACATTCTCATTACTGACATGAGACACATCCGCTGTGTTCACCTCGTCATTCGTGGTACGGTCAGCATTTGATTCATTGGTCGTTCCATTGGCAGTGGTATCCCGCGAACTTGTATTGACAGTCGAGTCGAAATTCAACTGCCGTTTTTCTGCAAGGGACAAAAATAATAATTAATTCAGGAATCTCTAACAGCATTGATTCAATTTGATGGATTTATTGCTTATTTCGTCAAATGCATTTTGTAGAATACAAGTTTTCTTTCCATCATATTAATAACTTCTCAACGCAACATGTTATTCATTTCATTGGGTAAAAGTAGTTAAGACAAAGGTATTGCATTCTTGACTTATAAACTTCAAAACCATGACGATGTTCCGCCAGTTCTGGTGGGTACATAAACAAGATAATAAAGAATGGAATAAGCCCAAAATAGACACCATCACGAATGTATTGAAATTCCAAATTGGAGAACATTCACTACTGCTCTTTGTGTATAGCAGACGCAGGGTCCATAATGGGATTCTGCTTAAGAACTGAGTCCTTGACTTTACTCACAAATAGCCATTATGAAATTTAATTTGCTAACCTGGTTCAGTGTGATTTGAGAAAGACTTTTGAACTGCCTCTTCCACGGAATCCTAAAAGTAGAGAAAAAATTAAGATTCAAATGTATAAGAATACAGATGACATGTCAAGTTTATACACAGAGTAAGTCACCTCTGATTACAAAACGTTATATACCAATAGCATGCTGGGAAAAAACGCTCGTTTATCAATATTGTTTCTGACAGACTGACACACATGTAAAACAGTGACAAATATTGAGACACGGGTCGCACCAATTTGTCCTCACACACATGCAAACGGTCTGTTGCATAAATTTGAACTGGGACATTACAGCAGTGCAAAAGAAAATTCTCTAGATTTGCATCAAATGTCAACATAATAAAAAGTTATCTTTCAATGAATTTGCAAACTTTCAGCGTTAACAATACTTCAGAAGCAAGAAAAGTTTATGAACACTTACAGAAGAGCAATGAGCATATTTGGCAGGATTATATCTGCAGGCTGAGAAATATTGTGAACAGCAAAAAGCTAGTATTCGACTGGAAAGGCAAAACACATAACTGAATGGAAAACTTACAACAGAATCATCAGAGGCGATGTAATTGATGGGTCGCAGTTTCTTGGTGGTCCCTATGGGCGAATCATCGTCATTCTCGTCGTCTGCATAAACGGAGAGGTTTCGTTTCGCAGAATTTGCTGTCGACCTGTCTAAGTGGATTTCTGGTTGAGTGACTTGTGGAGAAAACGCTATCTCTTCCTGCACCACAGGAGGGCTGTATTCGCGACCTAAATGAGAGCCCGGAGATTTAGGAGTGTGAGCAACAGACCTACGACGATCTAGCCCAGCTTTAGCGCCAATCTTGGCAGGAGATTTGTAAGGTGATGATACAGCAGGCGACTTGTGGGTACTAGTATGGAGGGAAGACAAATCTCTCATCTTCGGAGGGCTACGACTGTACCTGAAACAAATAGTACCACATCACATGATAAACATACCCAAGTTCAGAAGCATTACAGCCAGTGAAGGAAAAGTGATTACATTTGATTACTTGATCAAGGATGTCACTACTGCTCCAATCTTCACATTCAAATTTAAATGAGTTTTCAATTTGCCATTGGAAGCCTCTGACCTCAGTAGCGAGTGGCATGACTCATTCAATATTAACTTATTGATGGATGAATGGGGCTTTACGTTCTGTATTATGTACTTGGTAGGCTAATTTGGACAGAAGGAGGACACGGCAATGTGGCGAAGGATGATTGAAACAGCCGTCCAACATCGGCCCAGGTGACTGGGCAAGAGTTGATTTTCATTCAACAACTTACATCAACTGATAATTAATATAGCAAGCGCTGAAGTGTAGGACTGTGCTCGGACAGAACAGAACATGACCTCACTTGGGTGCATACGAGTCAAGTGAAACATTCCTAGTACAGCGATATGACCTAACAAGGAGTGTCTTGGTACAATTTGGTAATCACTCATACTTCCACGGCTGTAGCAATCTTAGAACGTTTCTTTCAATGGAGAAATTTCTGTATCTTTCTTACCCATCATCTGAGTCTTCCTCATCACTTGCATCAAATATTAGTGACCCGTCGACAGTTCCAGGTTCAGGAAGAGGTGATTCTTGATGAACAGCAGAACCGCTTACAATAGGACTATACTGAGCAGGTTTGGCATTAGATTTCGAATCCTCAGCGTCATAGAAGTCATCCTCATCATCTTCATCACCAGATATTATCACCAATGAGCTTTCAGACTGGTTGGCGTCCTTTGATGGAGGAGGCTTCATGGATGATGCTGCTGTTTGTAAGCCTCTCTGGAATTAATTAATTTTAATCAGGAATTGTATTTTAATAGTTCTTTACCACGAAGAGTATTTCTGTCTCCGGAGACTAAATAAAATATATCATTATCGTAAACATTCCAGCAATCAATCTAGAATACACCAAATATTCCTTCTTACATTTTACCATCAATTTACTAGTTATAACAATTACTGACTTCCAACCTCCACAGACATAAATAGACATTAATGAATAATTGTGTACCATCACACCTTTTATCAAATAACCTATATATCAAATAACCTATATGTACGGAGAATGCCTGAATTCTTGGGATGAAGTAACTAATTACCAAAGAAGCTAAATTCTACACACAACCTTACTTAATGACTAGACCTTCAGCTGTTAACAAAATAAGGTAACATTATACATGTCAACACATAACATTTCCAATATAATCACGCAACACCACTAACTAGTCTTGCTCACTGAGGCTACACTCTAAACCTTCCCCCTCACCTGCAGAAACTTGGATGGCCCAGATGGTTTCGAGGGTGCATTGAGATCAGGCAGGTCATCATCATCTGCATAAGTTGGTGCCGATTCTTCGTATCCATACTTGGACGATGGATCATAGTCGCCTCGATCCTTCTCATCTTCAAAATTTGATGCCGAGGCTTCATATCCACTTTTGGACGAGTGGCTGTTTCCTTTCTTTGGGTTGTCGTAGGAATCTCTCGAGTAGTTGTCCGATAATTCAGGAGGAGCGTGGGCATCGTACGGTTTCAAGTCATCTTCGTCTTCATCATCAAATGCAGACTTCCAATTAAGAAATCAATCAAATTGCGAAGATATATTATAGTAGTTTGAAGATATGAACATTTACCGAACAAAACATGCCATATGACTTTCAAGCATTGGTACTTTAAGAGAGTCCCCCAAAGTCTGACAATCATTCAGTCCAGTCCTATGCGGGGTAAAATTAGTTTCATGCAGATAATAGAACCTTACAATATGTTCTAAGCAAACAGGAGTATAACGACAGTACTGATAATGAAGCAGCAACTTAACATTAAGCAGAAATTGGCCTGAGATGGCTGCTAACCTTAGATTAAGTTTACCTTAAGGAAAACAAAATTGTTACAAATATGGGTTTTCACTACTCAAAACATACATAACATTCATGCAAGTGAATCAATTAAATTGGTCTATTCATCCCCCTCAGTCTCACCTGCTGCTCATTTTTGCCATCTTCTTCCAGCTGCAGGAGATTCATACTGGCTTCTAGGACTTTCTTCACATTGATGTGGTCTGGATCTTTAAAACCTCCGCTACCATAACTGTCATCCTCATCATCATCAGAGTGTGAGTTGTAATGATTGGAATTTGAATCTTGGTTAGGGAAGTTCCAGCCCATCATGGGGCCGGGTATATTAGGCCTATCGGACTTCTTCTCAACATTTCCTGCCCCAGGGTAGTGTCCCAATGTCTCTGATATGGCCATGTTGCTCTGGTTGTCCATTTGGATAAGGGTACGAGCTTTGTTGACCTGAAAATTAAAAGAAACTCTTAAATACATAATTCCAGGTTGATTAGTAATTAAATCACTGATTCACACTCAGGGAAATAAGACTCAGGAATCTATTTTTTGTAAACCAGGATTAATATACATGTATATTTCAAAAGCCAAAGTACATAGTTGGTTGCAGGTGATGCAAACATTTGTTGTCACAATCACAGATTCTCTAAATAGTTTTCACAATGTTTGTAAAATGTTTTTAACAGAGACAAGAGTACATGGTTAGCAGAAAAATTCAGGAAATCTCCAACTTAGCATAAATATACTGCAACTTACTCTCTGGTCAATGAAGTCTTGCTCATGAGCATCTGTGGAGTCGTCAACACTGTCTCTGCTGAACATCAAGTCGTGGTCACTGACACCATACATAGCTGAAAAAGCATCGAATAAGGTCATCAGAATGTCTTACAGTTGAACACCAGTAATAACAAACATGAATCTATTAACTAATCAGTCAGCAAACAAAAAATAGATAGAAGTTTTCGAGAAGTTCATATGAATGGTAGGTACACTGGTACAGTCATTCACTAATTTCCAAATTAACAACATGATCATTATAAAGCACTTTCACCAAAACTTTGCTCCAACATTTACATCATTATCAAAATATATTTCAAATCTATGACAATAATGCTACTAGTCTCAAAACCATAATACTCAAACATTTTCAACATTCATTTTTAACGTTTATGTAGTACTTACCCAGACTGTGAATGTAAGCAATGTGAGCATCCAAAGTGGTGTCTGTCTTACGCTGAGCCGCGCTGTGTAGTTTCACCAGTTGCTGTTGAGTAACTGACTCACGAGGATTATCTAGCGCGAACAGCTCTGCTAATTCAAGACTACTGAAGTATCTAATAAAAAGAGAAAATATCCCATCAATACAAATCCTCTAAATGTCAACCAAGTATCTTGACTCTTTGAGATTATAAAACCGTCAATGGTCAAGCTGCTGCAGAAAATGCGCACCTACATTATCTAACAGGCTTTAGAACACATTTATTCAGGTACAAATCCTAAAATTCTGTCACGTCAAGACAAAAGGCTAGATTATTGTTGAATGACCAATTGATACTGTTGAATGTGATATTTTTGTGTTTCTTCTGGAGTTATAAATACAATGCCATAATATATTGAAGCAAAGATGACAAAGACATTAATTTCATCTAAAAAATGTATGTACTCATTCTCAACTTTCCATTTTTATCATCACCTAAGATTTAAAATCTAAGAAATACATACCGGTAAGGATTGTCATTGGACCCAGTGGCTAAACGAAAGATGGAATCCTTGAAAACCTGTCGACGGTAGATCTTTTCTTCGATCGATCCACAGGTGATGAGTCTGTACACCACAACATTCTTGTCCTGACCAATTCTGAACGCTCTGTCGATGGCTTGAGCATCCGTGGCAGGGTTCCAGCTGGGATCAACTGCAAGTAATCATGACAGATATTCAGTTTTTGGTTTGCTACATTTTTGAACAGTAGGAATTGTTACCAAGTTACATACATACCTATTCAACTTAAAATTAATCCTGATTCAAGATGATATACAGTTGCTCTCGAAAGTAAGTACACCCTTGCAGGATTATTGCATTTGGCTCATTAATTAATATCTGGTCATGATTATCCTCTCGTTTTTGCAATAAAGTGTATCTCTTTGAAGTCTTACATAATATGTATTTTGGATTTCTTGAAATATCAAGGTCATTTTGACCTTTGACCTTAAATGAAAAAATAACCAATTGCAAAAGTAAGTACACCCTCACAATAGTTGGCCTTTTATCGCTTTATTCCCTCTGTTTTGGTCAATCTGCTCTTACCTTGCAACCCTAAAATGTTTGTTGTTCCGCCTGGTTGATTTTGACACCTTTATTTAAACCTCCATCCTCCTTAGCAGTACTTAACAATTGATTATCCTTAAATTTGCTAAATCAAGTCATTATGGTGTGGTTGATGGGTCAGTCACCATGCCAAAAACTTAGGAAATGTCTAAAAGGCTAAGAAATACTATTATTTACACCTACAAAGACAAATTTGAATATGTAAGAATATTTCTGTACAGCTAGGGGTTCACATATCTACTGGCAGGAAGTTTTATTCAAATGGTAGGAGCAAAAATACACAAACTCATCAAGCAGGATGGGAATACCAACAAAGGTGTCTTGCAGGACATCCAAGAAATTAATGCAGAAAGCAGCAAAATACCCTATGGTTACATCCACAGAATTACAAGAGCAACTGACATGGTCTGGAATACATGTCAGACCCATGTCTACACGTTAACTATGTGGAGGCATTTGAATGAAGAAGGCCTCATTGCCAGAACACCCAGAAACAAGCCCATGCTGATGAAAAAACACAAGGAAGCAGGCCTACACTTTGCCCAGAAGCATTTTGATTAACCAGAAGACTTTTTTGGCTGATATTCTTTGGACATATGGTCATAAAATTGAATTCTAAGGTCAGAGGAACAACCAATACATTTGCTGCAATGGGAACACAGCTTTCCGAAAGAACCTGGTGCCAATAGTGAAGCATGAAGGTGGGAATATCATGCAGAGTGGGTTTTTTGCTTCATCAGAAACTGGCAAACTTGTTCATGTTGAAGAAATCAGGAATTCAAAGCTCTATTATGAAACCCTAGGAGATAATGTCGTCCAATTGCTGAAGTATAGCTTGGTCTAACCTGTCTTGGGTGTTCCAGCAGGACAACAATCACAAACATACAAGCATGGCAACTAAATCCTAAATAAATTAAAATAAATACAAGCTTTTGGAATGATCTAGCCCAATCCAAGATGTGAATCCTATTAATATGTTGTGGTTTGACAATAAACAAGAATCCGCGGATTCAAAAACGACCTAGCGCAATGAAATTGAAGGTGCCATCACAGGCACTCTCCTGGACTGACTGTACAGTCTGTTAGAAATAACACAAGGTGACTGACTCTGCAGAAAACCCGCTCATCCAAGCTGGCAGTGATGTCATAAGGCAGAGCCAATCAGCTTTGGTATTACAAAATTTCTAGTTCTGCAATATCCAAGAGAGGGCTCTGTTAATATATGAGGCACCATGTGGGAGCCTCATGGAAGATTAAAGTCTGAAAATTTGGGCAAAATAACCAAATGTAAAGTTACAAACTACTTCTATTTGTTGAAATATAATATTTCCAAGGATCTATGACAAAATCCTTCTCATATTTACAGTTTTTCAGTGAAAACACTTGTGGTGTAATACCCCATAGGTACCTCTCCTGCCAGCTTGGGTGAGCGAACTTGCAGTTGTTCATTAAGCTATAAATCTGCAAGGAATTCCCTTAATTACAGGTAAATTAGCTATAATTTGATAGAGTTGAGGTTAGGAATTCAGAGTTAATATATCTGGCAAGGGATTTGACAAAAATTGTGGCTGTGACACAATGTTAGATGCTCGAAATTAGACCCAGAAAACAAAGCTGTTATTTGCCTCAGTTTTGAAGTCATGCACCTTGATGATATTTATACTGAGTATCAATTGACTAATACAGGAGTGTGCCTGTGGTGCCATTGCTTAAACCACTGAGCAACTGATATTGGAAGAAAGGAGAAATAGTTGATTGGAAGATGCTAGACTATTAGTACAGAATCAATGCAGTTTGAACAGATTTCTAAAAAAAGGAAAGATGGCTGCCAAAATGGCCGCCATCGTGGATTTCTCGACACGTCCCCGATCCATGCCCATAGTACCATACCTGTACCAAATTTCATTACTCTTAAGTTGAAAACTAACGTCACAAATGGATTTTTACACACATGTTGACAAGAAATGTTGACATGGACACATGGACTGTGATGGACATGGTTTACACGAGTCCCCTTTCACTACCCACCCCCTAAAAGCCTTTTTTTAACAGGATTAGGCTGTCTGCAACACTTTAATTTCTAAAAAGTACAGACTGAAGAGCCAATGGGAGTCAAGATATCGTCCTAGACCATTGATGTTGGTATGCAAATTGTAGGTATTTTTTAGAGCTTTCCAACCATGGCAGGTAAAATGTTGTATGAACCGCGAATTGGCGAAAATGGTCGAAAACAAAAAAGACATTGAAACTTTCAACCAAAATTGACGTAGGTAAGAATTGTCCTATCACAATTTTGATAACAGATTTGGATTCCCCAGCCCAAAACGCACCTTTTAGGCACTAGTGCTTTTTAAATTTGCATAAAAATTAAAAATTGACACGTCCTACAGTAGTATGGTTAAAAATTTACTAGTCCTTCAGCAAATCTCCTGGCCCGCAGAACGCGAACTATTATTCACATTTTGTTTCCAGTACATTAGCAACAAAAAATCACCTGATTGTCACATTGAAATTGAAAAGAAGATTCTGGTAATTTGAAAACAATCTAGAGGATTCTTTGTTTTTATTACTAGATAATGAAATTTCCAATGCTTGTCAGCTATTTCAAACGGTTATAACTCAGTTGAGCTGTCCTGAGCAGCATCCATGCTACTCAATGAAGTGCTGAGGCTGAACAGCCTGAGCTGTATTTTCAGACCTCATGTATATAGGCTGAGCTGAAAAACTATCCATTTCAATTTATTTGAACAACCATTTATAAATTTATCTATTATTTGATTTCAAACAATGTGCAATAAACATGTTCCAATTGAATAAAGAATAATTTGATCAAATCAACATCCAAAGAAATCCACAACATCCACGAGGTGGCAGGTGCTCCACTAGCTGTAATGCTGGACTTCATTAATTAGTACTGAGGCCTGAGCCCACCATTGGCTCTCACTATAACTCTTGTTGTCCTGCTCATGAATCTGGGAAAATGGTTCCACTCCAGTGGTTCCAAAAGTCAACATCCAGTGTTTTGGGAAGGGCAGGGCAACATTTACATTAACTTGGGAGAGTTCTTTCATTTCATGCTATCAATACCAGCTTCCCAAAACTAGTGTTCCCTAATAACCTCTCAACACAAAGCAGACCTCATGAAATTTGTATGTTTTTAGGTAAGTTGCCTCCACTCACAAGATTGTGGAATCCTACCCTCCCCCCCACCCAAAATGGTAGAGTCCATGTGGTTACAAGTTGGTGTCACATGACCTACACCCAGTTCCCTCATTGGTCAGCCTGCTACTACTACTAGGTAAACAGCAAACATGGCAAACATTTGAAGAGGCAAACATTTAGAAGTTCCACAGAAATAACTATGAAACTAATGAAATAACAACATACACAGATGTCATTGCTATGCCAGAACTTCATTTGTATCACATATAAATGGTCAAATGAAAAATTTACACAGTTTGTTGGTCATTTGCCAAGTTTCAGGCCAATCTCATAATTAGTCAAAAGCAGACAACCCACTTTCAATCCCCTTTTCCCTTATCACTTCCCGACCGCCTTTGCCCTCCTCTAATAAACGCCGATAGGTCGTTTAAAAATGGGAAAATGCAGGACATTCACTGGTGACACAGTTTTACATGTAGGCATGGCCGCAAGTTCCAGAGCTAAGATGTTAGAACCTTATTCAATGGTAAAGGAAGCATCTACAAGCTATTTTGGCCACCCAATTAGGAAACACAAGGTATTGACTGCCTGAAATTAGAAGGGTGTACTTACTTTTGCAATGACCATTTTTTCCATACTCAACTGTATTAATTTAATGGGAGACTGAATTTATGAATTTGTAATATAATCGTATGCACATGTATTAAGTTGACACTGTTTTATTGTTAGTGTGTCAATATATAATAATTTGAACCTTTGAGAGACAGAAGTTAAAAAAATTGCATGGGGTGTACTTACTTTCGAGAGCAACTGTATACTATTTACACGGTATGTACACCTTTCAAAGGCAACTTCCAGAAAATTTGTCTAAAACTGTAGCTGAATGTATCCAGCTCATCTAAACTGTGGTTGAATATGGCAATAATCAGGCTTATAAGGTAGTATCTGAACAATTAAGGTTGTTTTAATGCATTTTCATCCAAGTTTTGAAGATCAATGTTTGCATACTGTACACTTCTAAAAAAAATATGAAAATTCATCAAGATATCGTTATGTGCATACAAAAGATCCAAATGCACAGAATATTTGGAAATGTTGATAATAAAGAAATTAACTTTAAAGGACACAAATCAAGTGGGTGAGTTTGTGTTTTGGGCCCCATCAGCAGTGTGGTCTATTTAGAGATAAAGGACATGAATTAAACTTACAGATTACTACTCGATCTGCAGCTGTGATGGTCAATCCAACGCCACCAACCTGTAAATTGAAAGTAAATAACAAATAGAAACTAATATTAAGAAATGCATACAGGTCAATTTCACCACACAATTTATAGAATCAGACCAAGCTACTAAAATGCACAATATGGACCAGATAATTACCTGAGTAGTCAACAAGAAGACATTATAAGATTTGTCATGGGTGAATTTCTTGATAACTTCTTCCCTCTCATAGAAATTCTTGATTGTACCATCGATTCTGGCTACTTTGTGGCCCTGAAAACATAAACAGACTTGACTGATAAGTTCAGCCTAAAAACTTCCAATATGACAGCTCATGCAATACAACACTAAAGCAGTAAAGCCAATTTTCATAGAGAACATGTCAGATAAACCTGAAATTCATCAATTATTAAAAATTTCTTAACAAAAAAGTGAAATTGTAACTTTTCAGCGATGGTAATGAGACTCAAATTCAGGGATATCCAGAAGCTATATATAGCAGAGAGCAGGGTGGCCCAGTTCTCATTATTTTCCCCTATACAATTGTGGTACCACCCGCCGACAACGATCCTTCCAAATTGAAGGTTGATGATGATGATTGGGGCCTTACGTCCTATATTTATGTACTTGGTAGGCTAATTAGGACAGGTGGACACGGAAATGAGGTGAAGGATGATTGAAACCGTTCAACGTAGGCCACAAGAGCTGGATTTGAACCCTTGACCCAGAGATTGGCAGCCCGGCACGCTACCACTAGACTCACCATCCCCCCTTCCAAACTGAAGGAGCGACCACCCAAGCTAATTAGGTGCTAATCACAAAACGATTACTAACCTGGTTATACAAGACCTTCTGGATGATATCCAGAATTTTTCTTGACTGTGAAAAGACTAGAGTGCGGTGGCCCTCGCTGCGCAGGTTATTCAGAAGTTCCACCAAAAAGACCATCTTGCCAGATTCTTGAATGAGCTCCTGGTCGTCTATGTAGTCTATACTCGCTGCAGCACTTTCATTGTTCTGATTTTCATTTAAATTACTGCAAAAGAACATTCATTTCTAAACATTAAAGATCATTATTTGAAAGTAAAAGATCCCATACGTGGGATTAACAAATAAAATGTTGACAATATTTTTCAACTCGTCAATGTGAAGAAATGCAATAGGTGACATTTCTGCCAGGTTATATGTATGTATTGAAATCATTCAAGCAATTACTGCAAAATTGTACACATACCCTTCTGAAAGCCGCAGTCCCAGTTGCCTGCACTGGTTGACTGTCAACAGTCTCGGGTGATCACAGATTTTTTTCAGTTGCACTAAAGCTGTCAAGGGAGACCGTGTGGAGTTTAGGATCTGGAATTAAAATTGTCCATCAATATTTTTGTGAAAAAATATTTTTAAGAAATGCACACCTTCATATTACATGCAGCTGTTCAATGCTACCACTATCAAAGAAACATAAAATTTTAGTAGAGGAAAGAGGAAGTGAACAATTTCGACAGTCATTGGATGGATGGATGACTGGAGCTTCTCGTCATGTATTTATGCATTTGGTAGGCTAATTAGGATGACAAAGCTATGTGGCAAAGGATAATTGAAACAGCCATCCAACATAGGCCAAGTTGACCCGGCAAGAGCTGATTCAAACCCTGGACCCAGCGATTGGCAGCCCATCACACTACCACTAGACCAACCCTCCCCCCTTCAACAGTCATTGGTGCAGATAAGTTACTTAATTGACTCTTACCCCTCGAACCTCCTCTGAGGACACAAAGCCCTGGTAGATCTCTTGCTGTATTTTGCTAAGGTAAACCCAAATGACTAGATCGTTTTTTCTGGTTAAAGTTGGCATTCTGAAAAAGAGAGTGAAGACATTTTTTACTGTGAGTTTAGGTTTATGTCGTGAATTTATGCCCCTGATTAGGACAGGGAGGACACAGCAGTAACTCGCAATGAGGCTAAGGATGATTGAGACTGATTTCTGCCAGAGCCGGATTTGAACCCGGCACCCAGCAATTGGAAGGCCAAATCAACTCAGCTAACTCCTGTCCCTCTATAAATTGTTAGAGTTTAAGGGAGTTCTGAATTAATCTGAAAAGGCCCAAACATGCAGCCACCTCAATTAAACCAAATACATGTATTGTAAATGTTTAACTTCGTCACAGGGGTAACTTATCAATCCGTCATCTCATCTCATGAGTGAGTTTGTGTTTTACGCCCCATCAGCACCGGTGGGGGCTATTTAGAGGCCCGTCATCTCATGAAACTTACGCTTTAGATTCCAGCTCCTTGCCAGGCACCAGGTTTTCTTTATTAGCTTGTTCTTGCTTTTCAACTTCAGCTTTTAATCTTCTCAAGAAATATGGCGCAATGATTTCTTTCAAACTGTTCGACATTTTCTGACCTAAAAGCTGCTCTCCCGGTGTGGCTCCTTTTTGTCGAGCCTGAAAAAAAAAGTTAGAAGGATAAAATAACAATTCAAATCTTTACAAAATGTATTCCTTAATAAACAAGAATCCATGGATTCAAAACCGGCCTTTGGCGATTGTATATTCAGAATTGAAATCACGAAGAGGGTGATTTACATATTATTACATGGACTGTTTTGAATTGAGCAGTGATTGCCAGACTGATAATGTTCGCTGCAAGCCATAAAAACTTTGTGGGGAACCTCTTAGCAAATGCCTATACCATATTTCAGAACTGTAAGTCATCTTGGAAATTTTCTCATAATTTATGAGGGAACGCCTAAGCAAATCCCCAAACCAAATAATAAAGTCGCCGCGGGCAATTCAAAATATGGTGGCCATTTTGGCGGCCATCTTGGATTTTTCTAAAAAAAATTCTTTGGGGAACCCCTAAGTGAACCCCTATGCCAAATTGCATAAATCTAAGGGAAACACTAAAGTCACAGTGGACAATTCAAAACATTGGTGGCCATTTTGGCAGCCATCTTGGATTTTTCCAAAAAATTTTGAGGGGAACCCCTAAGTGAATCCCTGTACCAAATTTCATAAATCTAAGTGAAATACTAAGGTCACAGTGGGCAATTCACAATATGGCGGTCATTTTGGCAGCCATCTTGGATCTTTCCAAAAAATTTTGAGGGAGACCCCAAAGTGAATCCCTACACCAAATTTCATAAATCCAAGTGGAATACTAGCAGCCTTCTAAACTCGCTCTGACCTTTCACAAGGCATGCGGGCCGGTAAAAACTGGTTTACCGGACCGCCAGAATTTTTACAGGTCCGTTTATGTGTGGTGGCAAGCGTCTTTTCGCAACCACTTCTGCAGACTGCAATTAAAACACCACTTTAGTTTACAATCTGTAAAACTGATATCCAAACAGAGTGGGCTGTTGCACTGTGAAAATTGCACCTCGTGAATCATCATATTGATGATTTGTCACGTTAATTTTACTCTATTAGTTACATGACAAATCAAATAGCCTTCTCTTCATCATGACTAATCAAACAGCCTCCATGTTTCCCATGGATGTTAAATTTGGGGAGATGACACTTCATCAGTTATTATGACTCACAGTCACGGAGTGCCAGAATCTGTGGGAAGCAAACTCTCATTTTATGCATATCAAATTTACAGGCTGTAATGATAAAGTTTGTCAAAATATTATGTCAGAATGAGAAATGCACTGAGAAAGGCTCTGGTCTCTTGGTGGAGTTTAGTGGATGGGTGTTGATAGACATTGCTTGCAGGAATAATTTGGCAATGGTACATAACTACATCATAGCACTGTACAGAAAGCTGGTGAAGAAGTACACAATGCCAAGTGTTATACAAACACAATGATCTACTGAGCAAACATGCCTCATCTGGGCATGAACAATTATTTTAAAACACAAGTACTGAAATGGTTTGACTCTCACAGTGCTTTGGAATTATAAGCAATCCTGAGTTCCTGACACAGGGGCACCTTCTCCAATGAGGCTCACAGGCCCACTGCTGGCTGCAGCTGTTCAGTGCACCTGTAACCATGGTAACCCCTTACAGCTACCTGAATCCCCCATTCATAATGGGCAGGTCCATATTTGTCATTGGCCCTGCTCACTGGGTTGCAGCACTGTGTTCAGAGGGGCAAGGCAAGTGAAAAGTGGACATGGACAGGACACATTGACACATGGACAAGTGGACAAGAGTCCCATTTCACCAAAAATCCGTTTAAGCCCTCCTCTAATAACTGGCCTTTGGCCGGTTAAAAAGGCGTTCTCTCCAATACCCACTGACTTCTACATTTGTCAATACACAGATCAGGGTTCCCACTCTTTTGCCCAGTTCAAATTCAAGGTTTTCCAGGTTGAGTGGGAACCCTGACAGATACATACAATTTTTCTTGCATATCAAAACCCACTTACCTTTGTAATAGGATCGCCAAACTGCATGTGAAACGTGGTCTTGGTGCCAAGTAACGCTCCATGGTGAGACCAATCAAAGAGAGCCCATAACTCCTTCAAGTTGTTCATCAGAGGCGTACCAGAGAGGATGAGTCTGTTCCTTGCTTGGATGTAGTGCAGACCCTTGCTCGATTTGTTGCTTGGATTCTTGATCTTGTGGCCCTCATCTAAGATAACGTAATCCTAAAGAAAATGTTTTAATTTCAATATTAAGAATACTGTCATCTTGATTATCTACTGTCTAGACCAGACATATGACACAAGCCTGATAAATAAAACTGCACCATTTCTTTAAAAGATTTATAACAATAGTATGATATTTAAAGCATTTATTCAATCTGAAGCTCATATTTTTATATTACTTAATTTAGCGTGGCTTGAGGTATTAACCAGCCATAGAACTGAAGAAAGTGATGAGCCAAATGCATCAAATTTGTTTTTACATCTAATAGCCACCAAAACAAATTTGCAAGGATATAAATCAAGTAACTGCATAGATGCGTAGCTAATTAGCTGGACCTTCGTATGAATCATACGCACCCATTTGACCATCTTTCCATCGTACTTGGCCAACTGCTCATGACTAGAGACAACCATTCCATAAGTGGTCAGTACCACTCCTCCCCTCCGATGCACTTTGTCCAGGGTCCTTTGTCGTTCATTCTTTGACCCACCGTGGTACAGTTCAAGTCTAATACCTGGTGCCCTGGAATGAAAAAGATCAAAATAATTAAACCTAAATTTTTCCCAAAGTCGTGAAGTCAAATTATATTGACAAGTTGACAGGTTTAATAATTTAATGTCGCATTTTACGTCCAGCTGTACAACATCATGGTTTACCAATTCTTCACTATCACTTTCTTTTTTTATTTCCAACTTGAGTACATGTATTAAAGAAACACTTTTCATATTTATGCAAGATGGATGGATGGATGGATGATTGGGGCTTTACGTCCTGTATTTATGCACTTGGTAGGCTAACTAGAAAAGCACATGGAATGTGCACCTCCAGAGCTGGATAGTTGGGTTGGCCCCGGCCCCCTAGTCCAATGTTGTGTTAGGGCAACGGAAAGATCCTGGACATGATGCAGGACATCCCCGAATGAATATGTGTCATAGAGAGGTTAAAAGAGCAAGATAGCGTAGGGCAAGACAAAAAGCAACTGCATTGGCTACATGCTCCTGCTAGAAGACAATTGCAGTTGCTGAGTACAACCTGGAAGGCATTATACCTGAAAACGCCAGGGTCAGCCAATGGCAGCAAATCATGTATTTCTTGGGCTCAACCAATATTCTCTCACTCGCGTATTCCTTGCGGTTTTTCTGTATGATATAGAACTGTGCAGTGTGCATAATTGTATAAATATAAATATGAACCATTTGTGGTGAGAAGCATCGTAAGGATTTCAGGGTCGTAGCCTGCAGGGGGGGGGGGGTTAGGGTGCGAAAAATTTAACACAAATATAAATATGATGATGATGATGAATCATTTGCACTGAAACCTGCCAGTCTAATTATCCCCCCTGTGCTAGTCTAATGATTGACTCAAAGGCAAACATAAAACCAAGACCAGTCAGCTGAGTTTGTCAGCTGTCAAAAGTCAGGTCAGTTTGTCAGCTGTCAGAAGTCACAAAACTGAGCAATGAAGTGACCACCTCACTGGCTGTACTTACATAAATTCAGCTTCACAGATATATTCCATGGTCTAGGGGGAGGTGACATAAGGTGAATTGGACCTTATGGCCAGAATATTGTGAGATAATTTATCTCACAATAGTGAATACAACACAACACTGCACACCTGCATGCAGAAGGTTGCCCATGCTAATCCAGGGTGCCAAGCACATGGTGGCTATATTTAGCACACCAGCAGGATCCAACCAATCACATTGTAGCATTCTGATATGACGTCATGGGACTTCCCAATAGAGCGCTCTGATTGGCCAATAGAGACAGGAAGAGGCAGTCCTAGTGAACTGAGCAAGAAGGACAAGATGGCATGGCAGCCTGCACTGCTGGAAGTTGTCATGAATTCTGCCACAGTGCGGCTTTTTAATGTCTTTATCAAGCAATGTTGGATTATATTTTATAAAATAAAGATGAAAAGCAAAGATTCAGAGGATACTTGGGGTTTGTAATGGTGTTGTTTGGCTGAAATGCAGATCGTTAGGGCCACTGGGCCAGTGAAATTTTGATTGTTTTTGGTCAACATGGCGAAGTGGGGATGTCAAAATGCATTGAAAATGCCCGATTTCTCTGATTATTCTCGGCACAAAAGTGTTTTGATTGATACTTATGTTGAATTGGGAGAGATGAAAGTTTGTAGGGCTTGACATGTCGTGTTAATACTGAGTTATGTAGAGTAATACCCCCCAGGCGACCCCCAAGGCGACCCCTCGAGGCAACCCCCCCCCCCCCCCCCCCGAGGTGACCCTCGAGACGACCCCCCGAGGCGACCCGGGCCGACCCCCCAGTTTCTACCAATCTCAATAAAGCTACATTTATGACAATAATGATATAATCATACATTAACTGTATTTGGTTTAGTGATGGGAATCGGTCAGATTTTCAACATCGATCATTGACCCTTCTGATTCGATAATCGATCCTAAATCGATTATTTTTCTACTGAGAAATAACCTCAATCTTGACAATTATTGCACTATAACACAAGCCATACAGATATAATTCTTGATGTGTTAGATAGATCTCTTCAAGAGCTTTAAAATTATATAAAATCAATGTTGACAGAGGCGATTATCATCGGCTACGGAGAGTGTCCCCCTAGCGGGAAGCCCAAACACTACTTGTTGACAGCAGCAAAGACGGCGGGAACCAGCCAGACGACATCAACCAATCACATCGCTTCAATCCAATGGCAACCAGCTACTCTATCAAGAGCTTATGTAGGCCCTGACTCTATGCATCAATGGACTGGTCCCCCCTAAGCTACAGACAGGTGGGCCAGATAGCAGTCAAATGCATCAGATTTTGTGATTTCTGCCTATTCTCGACACTGTATGCATCTATCTACGGTTGCTACAGACAGATCTAGCCCTAATCTATCTGCCACATCAGTCTGGCCCTTTAGGATGCCGTGTGTGCAGAGGTGGATGAGAAAATAGAGTTGTTTTGAGTAAATCACTATATGTCATGTTTAACGAACACAGGAAATGAAGGCTGACAGAACTGGTAGCGTAGCTGTACAATCCTCCATAGCAGCAAGCTGCTCTGGAGGAATTAGGACAGGAGGAGGACACGGCAATGAGGAGAAGGGTATATTAAAACAAAATTTAATACAATTTAAGGGCACACATGGGTCGAAAAATGGGCTTACGTTATCCAGAATAAACTGTTGCAACTAGAACTATGAAATCTTACAGAGGTCTTCGGGATACAAAATTATGACCCTTTGTGAAATTTTAAGTTGCCATGGTTACGGTTGCCATGGCAACAACAAATTTTACATATTTTTAAGTATTCGGCCTAACAAAAAATTCATCTCAAGACTGAGCTATCAGAATAATCTGAACTCATTTATTTTCATAATTTGAGGTATTCTGATCCGCAATAAGGCCACTTTCAGACTAAAAATATGTTTTCATAGTGTTTTTCAGGGTTCGCGAATGTAGGACTACGGAGCAAATTCAGTCTTTCAGATTTGAATCGCCGTCCCACGGCCTATAATCCAAATATATTTATGAAAATAGTCTTATTGCGGAAATAAACTTATCAGTAAGCAGTATGCCAAAATTCATTATGATGCCTCTAGCGGTTTTTGAGATGAATTTTTTGTAAGCACTCGATTTGACTCGAAGTCAGGGACATTCACAATTTTCAGAAAATGGCAAAAAAAAGGAAATAGATTCTTAATAAATTTAATTGTAAAGGTAGGTTTGGCATTATTGTTTACAGGGTTACAATTGGAATTTTCACGAAATTTTAGTTGCACTGGTTTTCTCGACATCTCTATTTATTGAAGCTGTCAAAATCAGAATTTTCATTTTGTAAAAATTTTTTGCCCCATGTGTGCCCTTAATATGCACAACCCACAAGCTAGCAGTATACTTCGCAAAAAGAAATATCTCACCATTTCTGGAATTCCCTCTCCCAGTTAACCAAGACAACTGTGGGCAGCACAACCAAGGCACAGTGGATCTTCTCAAGGTCAAATAGGCCAGCAAGGAAGGCTATCACCTGAATGGTTTTTCCCAAACTGAAATACAAGGAAAATAAAGTAAAGCACAGGCTACATACTCAACAGCCCTCTATTGACTAGGTTCATTGGATTGCATGTTTTTTAGGAAATCAAACAGGGTTAAATAAACGTACGCTCAGGGCTTCAGGCATGATATGAAGTTTGAGGGACCTAAAATATTGTTGCAAACATGTCATAAAAAATATGTTGTTATACTGTCCCCTATGGGCTGGAACTAATCACGTAGTAATCCCAAATTCGTTATTTACCATTCATAACTTACTAGTCCGTGATGACACGTAGCATTTGGGAAAACAGGAGTTGAATCTCGGAGTACAATCCCTGATATCATCTGGTGCTAACACGTTAGAATCGCCAGCACACAGGTGATACCAGTGAAAATCATCCGTTGCAGTCAAGCAGATGATGAACGTTATTCATGCAGGAAGAAAAAATAATGTAAAGCAAAGGAAACCAAGTAAAACTTTTTAAAAATATATTCCTCGAGAAGAAAGTCAGTCCGAAAGACATGTCAGGCGGATTGCCAACCGGTCCTGCAGTTCAGGCCAAAATATTGTATAACGTAAGCTGATAAGGCCTAATTAGTAGAGCATCCAACATGGAGTTCATGGCTGGAAAAAGTACGGAATTCGGGCATGTCATTGCCTGGAAATGACTAAATCTCACTGGAAATTTTTGAAGAAAGGTGCAAATTTCCAGACGGAGTATCGAAGAAAGGTGCAAATTTCCAGACGGAGTATCATCCTCAGAATGATGAAGTTCATTATCTAGCAAATTTCTGACTTGGAAGTAGTCACTCAATTTGGGACCATTTGTACGAAATTTCGTCACACTTAATCAAATTGCCAGGATATTCACATTCTTTCTGTCCCTGATGGAGTTGCCTCCCAAGAGAAATGAAATTCATTGACAGGATTGGCTTTCACAATTCACACCATTGGAGCAAATGTCAACCAATCCTGAACTTCATTCATTCTGGGCAGGCCACTCTACATCAAGGTACACCAATGACTAATTTAACTTGGGCTGTCGTAAATTTACCATACGTTATTTACCCCATGTCATCTCCGAGGATCCCTCCTTTCTTCTTCTGGAACAAACTCCACATCCAGAGGACTCCCTCCTTTTGGTGGCTGTACAGTTGGTCGTGCAAATCCTTGTAGAGGTAGTAGCCCTTTCCCATGTGGATCATTGTGTCCGCATTCTCCTCCTCCGAGTCAGATGCATCTCCATAGGCTTTTAGGTAGTCCTGAAAAATTCAAACTGTTGGATTAACTGACAAAGAAATTTCAAGAAAAGACAACAAAAATGTCAAAAATATTCTATGGGCAAGAGCAAATTATGCCTTACCATGTTTATTGAAATGAAATTCAGGAGAGCTGTGAACTGTTTCTAAAAGGCCTTATGACCTATGTCCTTTTTTATTTATTCTTATATACCCTTTTTAAGAAAATATTGCCATTACTTTTGAAGTTTGATTCACAGGCTGGCTAATTGCACTTGACACCATTGGCTTCATTGATGGTTTTGCAGAAGCATAGGACCCACAGTAGGTCTCTCAGTGATTCAATTGCAATTAACCTTTATGTGGGCTTAATTGTCAATTATTGGACAAAGGCTGTTGACAGCCATTTCCTGGTGCTTCTCAATTGCTTCATCAACAGATCAAAGGACTGTGGACATTCATCAAGATTCTAAAGATAGACTATTATTAGTTTTAATGTTATTAATGATATGAATCATTATAGATGGATATAGGTAAAATAGACAGATGAATATTTGTGATTCACACCTCCATCTTTTTAAGACGTTGCTCCAGCTTCTCCGAATGGTGGATGGAGAGGGCTTCCTTGGTGATCTCAATCGCTTTCCGTACATGACCCTCTTTGGCAAGATTCTTGGCTTTCGACACAAGCTTCTGCCAGCGCTCGACTGTCTCATCCGTATCATCCATTTCACCTGAAAAAATTATTCAAGGACAATTGACAATCATGGACTTCTGAAATGCTATAGCCTATAAAAGAAAAGCCCTGTACCATACCATATGTGTGTGTCACTGCACAGCCAATGTCTATATGGGGCAGATTGTTTCGCCACTGTCATGTCATGATGTCATCACACTCACTGAGCACTGACTGTCAGCAGGATCTCAACACTGCTCAAGTGGTCCCTTGGCCTTATTCTAGAAACCCAAGATTTCTGCTTATTCCAAGAGGCATGACCATTTTAATCGTTTATACGGTACCCAACTCAGAGCATATCACGCAATGTTCTAATTTATCTCAACTTCGTAACCTGCCAACACGTGTCAGTGGGAGAAGACTAGTGAACATTTTGAGTTGATTTTGAACACTTTCAATTTGGACTTTGCCTTTGGTTGAAATTGCAAAAATAAATTGGGTCAACCATTGAAATACAGACATTGTCTGCGCATCTCACAAATGAAAGGTTGGTCAGGAACTTACACTGACACTTGTGGTAATCGTTCCGATTCAGATCTTTGGTATTTACATCACTTTGATTGAAAAATGTTTGAGAGAGAACCCAACAAACCGTCTGCCATCTTGCCGCGCTTCGCAATGATTGGTCAATTCACTTCGCCGAATTCGTCTACTTAAAAACGTCTTTAAATTCACAACGTCTTCCGAGAAAATTAATTTATCTTCCGATATCAATCACGTCGAACTGTTACAAGCTGGCCAAAAGTAATTCCGTAGACCCCGCATTCTCAAAATTTGGCCAATTCTTCCTTTTCAGTCGTTTAGCTTTTTAGACGACTTGACTAAAACTGAGTGAAGGAAAAAAACCCGGATAATTGTGCGCGAGAAGATGCGCAGAAATTGAAACGTGTTTGGATAATGAACAATTCGCAAAGAGATTCTGGGAGAACACCGGGAAGAGTCAACCGCAGAGGTGATTATTTGAGTGGAAAAACAATTCTGGTGACGGTAAGAATGTGCCTGTCAATTTTGGTGCGTGGAAATTGCCGCTTCCCTGACATTCCGCCGATTTATTTTGCAGGTTCTTCATCACAACAACATTACGAACGTGACAGTGGAAATAGAAGACAACAAAACCACGGTTACAATCCAAACATGAGGTAATAGTCGGCTTAAAATTATGTTGTGGTGTTGGTCAAATGGAGAGATGTTGTACCATTCAAGATCTAGTGTCCTAAATGTTTCTGGACAATTTTTTGGCCACTGACCACTGCTGACACTCTCAGACTGAGTCTCAGGATTTGTTTACAAACACAACCACCTTCACACCAGGCAAAGCTGGTCACAGCTGCAAGTCAACTGGTTAAAATCACTGTAAATTGTAATTGACTCCACACTCTAGTGAGCTTCTGTAAGCAGTAAGTTGTTACCCCCACAAAGTTATGCATGTTATCTGGTTATGAGGGTATTGATACCATACATGGTAGAAGCCAGGGCTTTGGAGTCGGGTGATAAGTGAACCGACTCCGACTCCCGACTCCTTTGGCTTTCTGAAAGTCGACTCCGACTCCGACTCCTTGGGTCTCCTGAATTACGACTCCGACTCCCGACTCCGCTTATCGGCATTATTGCACAAAAGTATCACATGGTTAACAGAGAAGAAAAAGTCATTCTATAAAGATTTCATAGGATTTTGTACATGAATACTTGCTGTGGAAATTTTATGTAAAATATGGGATTCATTTCACATTTTTACAATCGTGATTTTGTAAATTATATTAATTATTTTGAGGAGTCAGGAGTCACCACTTTAATTTTCGACTCCGACTCCACCTGAGAATCAAAGTTCGACTCCGACTCCACCCAAAAACCTCCGACTCCAAGACTCCGACTCCCGACTCCGACTCCAAAGCCCTGGTAGAAGCACTGTTCCAACATCTGCATCATGTGCATGATTCTATCAATGAAGCTTGTTTAAGCAGAAGCACAAGGCAAGTTCAATAGTGCCTTGAACCCTTCAGCTTCAGCCCTCTCCCCTCCCCTCAAGGGTTGCTCCTTAATGTTAATTGCAATTAGGCAAACTGGGGGGGGGGGGTGAACCCAGTGAAGCAATGCCCAGGAACCTGCAGGATTGCAATTAGCTGTATTGCCTGCTTCTCTTAATTAATTTGAATTACAGAAGCAGTCCGATAGGGTCTAGGTGGCGGCGACTTGATTCTCAATAGGAAGTGGTGGCTTAAATTGATCATGGCTTGACTTGAGGCTAGCATGAGTCATGACTGACAGTTGCTTGATATGGCGGTGGCTTGATATGGCGGCGGCTCCGGGCTCTAAAGAAGACCAATTCGACTTAATTGCACTTGACTAGTCTTGGGCTTCTGCTTAAACAAGCTTCATGCAGATGTTGCAACACTTTCCGAACAGTGCTTCTACCATGTATGGTATCAATACCCTCATAACATGCATAACTTACTGCTTACAGTTAGTGGACTATATGAGGTGTTAGTAGCCTTATCGTCGGGTTCGTGATGAAAAGTAGGCTATTGAATTGTTGTTTTGAACTTAATTTTCCTGCAAGATATATTTACTCATTAGTATAATTGTTTGGGGTTATCTAATAGTTCTGTGACCAAAATTCATACATGTAGAGATGTTGGATTCTCTTTTTTGCTGTTTGTTTGATGTTCTTATTTTTGTTTTGCAGCATGGCGAAACCGGCGGTTTCCAATGGTGCTGGTAAGAAGGCTTACTACTACAGATCTAACAGCAATAGCAGCGCAACCAGTGAACAGACTGAATCGTCCCATGAAGAAAATGTCAGATATATATCAGAAGGTGAGCTTAGTGAGATGAAAAATCAATCAATATAAAGGACTTTGGGTTGTTATTACAAATGCAAATTACCTTGGCAGCATCAACCATTTCATTTTAGAAAGTTTCTCACTTTAGGATTTTAAGTAAACTACTTGGGGTTCTATCAAGTCTGTCCAGCATCTCGTGCTTCTGAAGTGCAATTCAGAAATTAAAAATTACTTTCCTGGGTTCATTGAATAATTGATTGCCATCTTTAATTGATTGTTATTTCCAAACACGTAATGTCAGAGTCAGGTACATTAATAACTTAGGTATAAACCAGAAAATATTTGTAATAATGGAAACTCTTGTTTATTTTTCAGTTTGGCAGAGAGTACAACATGATTATGAAAATAGTAAACGTTTAAATCGTGCTGGTAAGTAAATTTCATGTCAACACGCAATGAAATAGTGATGATAAATAGGCCACACATAATTGATTCTTAGCTTCGCGGACCCGCCTACGCAATAGATTTCCTGCCGACGGAAAAATTTTTTTTTTTTTACATTATAAAAAAGGTCCTGCCGACCGACCCCAGAAAAAGTGCCTTGAGAGGATCCGAGAAGCTAAAGATCAATTGTATGTGGCCTTATAATGAGGTTATTTTTTGGGCAACAGGCTCGCCGATTTCCTAAATATTGGCCCAAAATAACACTTTTGCCATTAAATTATGCTTCTCTTCAGTTTTTACACCAATTTGCCTTATTTGTGTATTTCGACTTTGTGATTTATTCTGCATAAGTCACAAATATACAGAGAGAACCTTAATTGGAATTGGCGCTAAATGAACTGGAATTGGCACGATATATATATATAGTATATCAGTCCTTGATATATTAACAGTACCTCATATTTAGAAATGTATTATTATAACGTTATTTTAAAATTCGCTATATGTACTCCAGTTTGGTAACACGTAGGCTGAAGTAGAATACTTAATGCCATCCCATGGGATTTTTTTTTTTTATTGACCACCTATCAGTAATATTGGAGCACTTCTGAGAAATTGCTCCAATCTAGATTGCATTAATACTAATATGCACATGCGCTTCATTGGTAAAGAAATTTTATCAAATATTCTTTTTTTTCCTACAGGACCAGAATTATATCAAGAAAAATCTCCTATAGATTTACAAAGTAAGTGTCTTCAAATTTTATGATGGCGGCATATTTTAACTGAACTTTAGAATTTGTATTTTGGGCAATGCAAACTTTTTATAGTCTGACATGAGAATTATGTGACTTTAAATGGATTTGGTCAAAAGGCTTGGCCTGAGGCTAAGTATGACATTTTATTGAGCATTAAATTGATGAGACTTCATGCAGAAAATAACAATCAAATGTTTAATAATAAAAACCTGAAAAGCTCAATCTTAAAAAATTTGATCTTGTTTTATTTTTCACAGATAAGGTAGACGTATACTACCTATGTGCAGTGGTGATGCATACAAATGATTTAATTTGAAGAGTTATATTGTTGGTTTTTGTGCATGAATAATTGATGTGTCATTCTAAATTCTGACTTTATTTTCTCGTCCCTTTCAGACTTTGAACCTTTTGATCTTGATCGCTGGTGGAATTCTAGGAGTCAAATGAGGATGCAGTCACAATCATGATTTTATTTTATTTTTTCCATTAATTACTGTATTAATTGTTCAATCGTAATCATGAGTATCTATGTATACAACTTTTATATTGTATATTATTGTATAAAATGTAAATTACTGATCATTAATGGTGCATGTTGATGTTTTTATAATGTTGTTGGATTTATTAAAAAAGCAAACAAACCTTTTATGATGTACTTTGTAAAAATTTATGTATCAAAAAGTAATAAAAGTATTTATTTAAAATAGGTCAAACAATTTCTAGTGTTTCAATAGAATTCATCTTTTTGCCTTTCCAACCTGGTACTTCGGAAGATTTTCTTGAAGGGCAAGTGTCGTTTTTGTTTGACTTTGGTGCAATGGTTAGACACACATTTTTATCGAAGACTAAGTCTTAACAAAATCTAAATTTAGAAACGTGATCTGAAATTTGGCATTGAAGGTCATTGGGAAGTGAGTTGACTAAGAATTTCCCCAGTGAAGTGGTCTTACTTTTGAGCAGAACTGTATTTTGCTCCCAGTAAACGCTAGGTGTCTCTATTCCAAATTTTTACTTTGCTAAAGGGGGCGTTGTTTTAAGTAGGTCAATCACCACGTGCTGGTTGTTTTGGTGTCAGCTTGTCAACTGCCAGGGAAGAATTCTGCGACTAAACTGTAAGTTATCTTTTATATTTATTGACAGGTGCAGGCATGTGATTTATATGAGCCATGCCTTAGCTGTTAAGCCACTGTTTGTGTCGGGCAGATGCTCATTATCTGATAAATCAGGACATTTTAAGTTGATCAACTGAGCTCTGCACATGATCACATGTGATGACCTGAGCTGTCATGAAATCTATATAATCAAACATCAAACACTATCTATGAAACTTTGTTGTTTATCGATTCACTCAAGCAATTCTTTCTCAATCACCACCAAACTTTGCACATCCACTGTCAATGACATTTTCCCTTGAAATAAGCTCTGATATCCTTCAAAACGCTCTAATTCCTTTGCAATTCTGCTTTATTTCACACCTTATTCACGGAAAAACAACCTGCAAAATCATAGGGCTCTTCCATCAGTGCTCCTCATCTCCCCCTGCTCCACTCACTCAGCCTATGTACTTCGGAGGGGTACTCCAGTAAAAAGAACAGCCTGCAACCTAAATCATTTGCATAATCACAACAGCACCTGGGACGAGTCAAATACATAACCCAACTGATAACCTGACACGAGATATGAACATTTAAGGTGCTACTTTGTGTTTACAATAGTGTAAAGTTCAGCTAACTTAATATCAACAGGTGTTTGTATAATTATGATGTTATGGATAACCACGAGGTCCTGTACAATGGATGTATATTATCACTGGATATGATAGTTTGCATGTCCAAAAACCTGCCTAACCTACAGGTATGCTTTAACAAATAATAAGAAAGCTACATACATCTATGATATCGTCATTGTGACTCTCAAACTAGAACCTGGCGGTTAACATGATGGCATGATCAACAGTATTTTATGATGATACAGATCAAATATCCCATGAATATGAAATAGATAGATATAGAGGTGAATAACATGAAATGACAGATAACAGTTTTTACATGCAAGAATCATGACATTCAATACCTGTAATATCATTTTCAGGGATAATATGACAAATTGCCCAATAGATATATCTATCTGTTTATCTACATCTATTCATTTATCTACACCTATCCATCTATCAAACCTTTTCCATCCTTTTCTATTACGTTCCTTTCATCCTACGGGTAATTTACTAGTAAGATAATTATAATTGCTTGGTTTTATAATGGCCAAGTACCTGAGAGAGTTCTGGGTAATTTTTCTAAGAGGGTTAAGCCTCTGAAAAGGCACACTTTCTCTTTAAGTACCAGAAATTCCATGTGGAAAAACACTACACTTAGTACACTGCAGGGGCGAAGTTGGTTGTAATGACATATTATTTCATGATATGCATTTTGTGTGTATAGGCTACATTCATGTCACGTTTCATTTTTAAGCGTTGAATTAAGAACAGGAGGGTTATACCTTCACAAACTCACTGACTCTGTTAGGTCTGATGGCAGGATTTATACATCCTCATCCCATACCAATGAACTGGAGTCTGCTCTAGTTCAATGGTAACCACCACCTGACCGCTGTTTCATGATGGGATAACTTGATAACTGAGGGAATTTGAGGGTAAATGAGTTTAAAAGAGGAGAGATGGGTTTAGTGGAGGGAAAACAAGTCTGGTTGACGGAAGATGGAGTTTTAGTTGAGCGGAGGCGAGTTTAGTTGGGGAAAACCAAGTTTGGTTGATGGGAGGCGAGTTTAGTTTTAAAATTGCTTGAGGGAATTTTAAAAGCCGAGTTTGGTCGGAAGACGAGGGAAGCTAAGGCAAGACGGGGTAACTGAGGGTAGCGTAGGGAATTAGAGGCAAGGTGAGGGCAGATGAGGTACGCTGAGGGCGGCAGAGTTTAAAAGGGGTAGTCTGAGGGTAAATGGGGTTCAGTCGAGGGCACCGAGTTAATGAGAGGGTGTGGAGGGTGTATCCTGTCATGAGGTCTTCTGATGAAACAATGATAATCGATAGATATGCTGCCAGCATCAGCCAGTTAGATTAATATTAACATTTTTGGTCTGACATTATTTACATGATTAACACATGAATACCTGAAGCTTGGAATGTTACACAGTAGGGATCCTGAGTCACTGACCATGAAAAGAAAATAACGAAAACCTCTTGTCCATTATGTCCAATTGTGACCTTCAATTACTTAATAACCTTGACCTAGTTTTCAAGGTCACTGACTAACTCTGGTGCAAGACTCGCTTCCCCATCCTATGCCACGACTGTTGGCAAGCATTGAATAGGTTCTTGGAACTTGTTGGAAGCCTTTGTTTTGATAACACCAAAAAACCAGTATAATATTATCTTTAATTCCTTGTGGGAGTTGTGGTACATTTTTAATTTACTGGTCATTTAAAAATATTTTCATCATGTCTGGCTTGTATAAGTTTACATGTCAAACCTGTAGTAACTGCTCACTGTTCCAAAAACATGCAAAGGTCGACTTCATTTTCATGAGTCAATAACGTGATTTACGTCCAATCACAAATTTATGATTAAATATAAAAGCTTCAACCATTTACGTATATATATATATATATATATACATGTATGTCATAGTCTCATACTTGGAGGAACAGGGGGGACCGGGGGGGCCCAGGCCCTCCCACTTTTTTGGCAAGGGGGACCTTGGCCCCCCACTTTTCAGTAGAAAATAAAAAGACATTTTTGAGGAAAAAAATAATGTATGCAGATTTAAATAAACACAAGGAATCAACTTCTAGGAAAGTTCATGTATTAGAAAATCACCCTCAAAACTACCTAGAAATTGTCTTAAACAATCAATAAACCCTGTCGTAATGGCCTTCGGCCCTTCGGGCCTCGTCTTGGCTAGGCCCCCCCACTTCAAATTATGTTCCTCCATCTATGATGTATGTATGTACAATTGTACATAGATAAGCTTAGATATCCGAGTAGATATAATATACTTGTAAGTATGCAACTACTGGTTAGAAGATATTAAAAATAAGAATTACATTGTGATAAATAAACCAATTTAGCCAGACTAAGCCAGACAAACAAAGGTAGAAATACCAAGATGAGAGGGAACTATTTGAGAGAGGAAGAGTTTGTCTTGCACCTGATCTTGCGATTCCTTGCATCTCTGAGATTGCTCTGTCTGAATTCTTGGGATGCCCTTTCCTCTGATGCGTCATTTGTTTCAGCAACAAATTCCGTCTCAGCTAATCTGCACTTGAGACAGTAAATTAGCTACTACAGTCTGTCAATATCGACAGAGATTTAATCTCACAATGTATCAGATTTTTTGGCCTTTATGGTGTCTTCTGTAGTTTTAATGTGAATCTGTGTGTTTTGTTTCTATATTATCATGATTATATCAGAACTAAACATCCAGCAACAGATATTTAAATTGAACAATGGAGCAAATACAGAATAACAATAATATCAATCAAAACAAACCAACAACCCAAAGCTGAAAGCTCTGTGTTAAACAGTTACAAACAATAAACACATGAACACCATGACAAACAAGCATCAACATTTTAAATCTCGAATTTCTAGCATTACGAGAAAATGCTGATCTCGAGACTTCTCAAGAATCAGTCTCATTGGAAACACTAATCTGAAAAAATCATGACAAATCATCAGTATGATTATTCTTGTAGTGCCATTTTCAAAGTGCAACAGTATCAAGTTTACAGGCTGTAACTTTAATGTGAGTTAACTCAGCCACGGCCTTAGTGTTTAATTCTGAACATTTCCAACTTGTGACATTGTTGCACCTTGTTACAAATTGCCACATTCAATGATTGTCAGACACAGCACTCCTGAAGAAACATTGGGATTTAAAAATGAGCCCGGAACAGGACCTATACCATCTGAAGCTCAGTAATGCATTTCAAATAAGTTTCAATGATGAATTTAAAACTTTTATTGACTTTATTGAAATGAATGTGACAATCGCTCACCTCATGCTGTCCTCCTCCTGTCCTAATTAGCCTGCCAATTTCATCAATACAGGACGTAAAGATCCAATCATCCATCTATCCATCTCATGCTATGATACCAGGCCCGGTGCGAACGCACCCCCTCCCCCCACCCCACGGCCGAAAATGGTGCCAAAAGGTCCACTATTTAGGTCCATAATTGTCCCAGAATCAAGAAGGTTAAGTTATAGATCCATGGTATGACTGACTTCATGTCAAGTAATTCAAATGGCAATTAGTTGTCTTTGAATTGGCCAATTGATCATAGAACTTCACAGCCTTTCTCAATTGCAATTCTCACCTATGAGAGAAGGAGAATGAAAGAGACAGACACAGGTGTGGGAAGTAAGAGCTGGAGAGGAGGAGAAAAGAGTTTGGGGGAAGGTATATAGAGGGAAGATAGAAGAGCTACTGTAAGAGGGCAAGAGGTGTATGGAGAGGCAGAGAATGAGAATGAAGGAGACAGACACAGGTGTGGGAAGTAAGAGCTGGAGAGGAGGAGAAAAGAGTTTGGGGGAAGGTATATAGAGGGAAGATAGAAGAGCTACTGTAAGAGGGCAAGAGGTGTATGGAGAGGCAGAGAATGAGAATGAAGGAGACAGACACAGGTGTGGGAATTAAGAGCTGGAGAGGAGGAGAAAAGAGCTTGGGGGAAGGTATATAGAGGGAAGATAGAAGAGCTACTGTAAGAGGGCAAGAGGTGTATGGAGAGGCAGAGAATGAGAATGAAGGAGACAGACACACTGACACAGGTGTGGGAAGTAAGAGCTAGAGAGGAGGAGAAAAGAGTTTTGGGGAAGGGATATAGAGGGAAGATAGAAGAGCTACTATAAGAGGGCAAGAGGTGTATGGAGAGGCAGAGAATGAGAATGAAGGAGACAGACACAGGTGTGGGAAGTAAGAGCTGGAGAGGAGGAGAAAAGAGTTTGGGGGAAGGTATATAGAGGGAAGATAGAAGAGCTACTGTAAGAGGGCAAGAGGTGTATGGAGAGGCAGAGAATGAGAATGAAGGAGACAGACACACTGACACAGGTGTGGGAAGTAAGAGCTAGAGAGGAGGAGAAAAGAGTTTTGGGGAAGGGATATAGAGGGAAGATAGAAGAGCTACTATAAGAGGGCAAGAGGTGTATGGAGAGGCAGAGAATGAGAATGAAGGAGACAGACACACTGACACAGGTGTGGGGAGTAAGAGCTAGAGAGGAGGAGAAAAGAGTTTTGGGGAAGGGATATAGAGGGAAGATAGAAGAGCTACTATAAGAGGGCAAGAGGTGTATGGAGAGGCAGAGAATGAGAATGAAGGAGACAGACACAGGTGTGGGAAGTAAGAGCTGGAGAGGAGGAGAAAAGAGTTTGGGGGAAGGTATATATAGGGAAGATAGAAGAGCTACTGTAAGTGGGCAAGAGGTGTATGAAGAGGCAGAGAATGAGAATGAAGGAGACAGACACAGGTGTGGGAAGTAAGAGCTGGAGAGGAGGAGAAAAGAGTTTGGGGGAAGGTATATAGAGGGAAGATAGAAGAGCTACTGTAAGAGGGCAAGAGGTGTATGGAGAGGCAGAGAATGAGAATGAAGGAGACAGACACAGGTGTGGGAAGTAAGAGCTGGAGAGGAGGAGAAAAGAGTTTGGGGGAAGGTATATATAGGGAAGATAGAAGAGCTACTGTTAGTGGGCAAGAGGTGTATGAAGAGGCAGATAATGAGAATGAAGGATACAGACACAGGTGTGGGAATTAAGAGCTGGAGAGGAGGAGAAAAGAGTTTGGGGGAAGGGATATAGAGGGAAGATAGAAGAGCTACTATAAGAGGGCAAGAGGTGTATGGAGAGGCAGAGAATGAGAATGAAGGATACAGACACAGGTGTGGGGAGTAAGAGCTAGAGAGGAGGAGAAAAGAGTTTTGGGGAAGGGATATAGAGGGAAGATAGAAGAGCTACTATAAGAGGGCAAGAGGTGTATGGAGAGGCAGAGAATGAGAATGAAGGAGACAGACACAGGTGTGGGAAGTAAGAGATGGAGAGGAGGAGAAAAGAGTTTGGGGGAAGGTATATATAGAGGGAAGATAGAAGAGCTACTGTAAGTGGGCAAGAGGTGTATGAAGAGGCAGAGAATGAGAATGAAGGAGACAGACACAGGTGTGGGAAGTAAGAGCTGGAGAGGAGGAGAAAAGAGCTTGGGGGAAGGGATATAGAGGGAAGATAGAAGAGCTACTATAAGAGGGCAAGAGGTGTATGGAGAGGCAGAGAATGAGAATGAAGGATACAGACACAGGTGTGGGGAGTAAGAGCTAGAGAGGAGGAGAAAAGAGTTTTGGGGAAGGGATATAGAGGGAAGATAGAAGAGCTACTATAAGAGGGCAAGAGGTGTATGGAGAGGCAGAGAATGAGAATGAAGGATACAGACACAGGTGTGGGGAGTAAGAGCTAGAGAGGAGGAGAAAAGAGTTTTGGGGAAGGGATATAGAGGGAAGATAGAAGAGCTACTATAAGAGGGCAAGAGGTGTATGGAGAGGCAGAGAATGAGAATGAAGGATACAGACACAGGTGTGGGGAGTAAGAGCTAGAGAGGAGGAGAAAAGAGTTTTGGGGAAGGGATATAGAGGGAAGATAGAAGAGCTACTATAAGAGGGCAAGAGGTGTATGGAGAGGCAGAGAATGAGAATGAAGGATACAGACACAGGTGTGGGGAGTAAGAGCTAGAGAGGAGGAGAAAAGAGTTTTGGGGAAGGGATATAGAGGGAAGATAGAAGAGCTACTATAAGAGGGCAAGAGGTGTATGGAGAGGCAGAGAATGAGAATGAAGGATACAGACACAGGTGTGGGGAGTAAGAGCTAGAGAGGAGGAGAAAAGAGTTTTGGGGAAGGGATATAGAGGGAAGATAGAAGAGCTACTATAAGAGGGCAAGAGGTGTATGGAGAGGCAGAGAATGAGAATGAAGGATACAGACACAGGTGTGGGGAGTAAGAGCTAGAGAGGAGGAGAAAAGAGTTTTGGGGAAGGGATATAGAGGGAAGATAGAAGAGCTACTATAAGAGGGCAAGAGGTGTATGGAGAGGCAGAGAATGAGAATGAAGGATACAGACACAGGTGTGGGGAGTAAGAGCTAGAGAGGAGGAGAAAAGAGTTTTGGGGAAGGGATATAGAGGGAAGATAGAAGAGCTACTATAAGAGGGCAAGAGGTGTATGGAGAGGCAGAGAATGAGAATGAAGGATACAGACACAGGTGTGGGGAGTAAGAGCTAGAGAGGAGGAGAAAAGAGTTTTGGGGAAGGGATATAGAGGGAAGATAGAAGAGCTACTATAAGAGGGCAAGAGGTGTATGGAGAGGCAGAGAATGAGAATGAAGGAGACAGACACAGGTGTGGGAAGTAAGAGCTAGAGAGGAGGAGAAAATAGCTTTGGGGGAAGGTATATAGAGGGAAGATAGAAGAGCTACTGTAAGAGGGCAAGAGGTGTATGGAGAGGCAGAGAATGAGAATGAAGGAGACAGACACAGGTGTGGGAAGTAAGAGCTAGAGAGGAGGAGAAAATAGCTTTGGGGGAAGGTATATAGAGGGAAGATAGAAGAGCTACTGTAAGAGGGCAAGAGGTGTATGGAGAGGCAGCAAATGACAATGGAGACAGAGGTAAGAGCTAGGGAGGAGGAGAAAAGAGCTTGGGGGAGGTATATTTGAGAGGGAAGATATAAGAGCTACTGTAAGAGGGCAAGAGGTGTATGGAGAGGCATAGAATGAGAATGAAGGAGACAGACACAGGCGAGGGAAGTAAGAGCTAAAGAGGAGGGGGAAAACTTGGGAGAAGGTACAGAAGGAAAAGAGAAGAATAATTGGGAGGACAAGAGCTATAAGGTGGGCAGATGAGAATAATGGAGGAGGAAGGTGAAGGAGACAAACACAGTGGAGGAAGCAAAAGCTAGGAGGAGGCAGGGGTGAAAATTCAGAGAGAGAGGAGCTATCAAGAAGAGGCAAAAGGTAGGGAAGAGGAAGAAATGGAGAATTGGAGTGGGATGAGAAAGACCAGAAAACAGTCATGACTTATTGACTTTTGACGAGAAAGCTCTGGGGAAAATGAGTTTTAAATGAGTTTCCAATTAATGTGCATTTGCTGAGGAATATCCACTTCCACAGAAAAATTTAATCCTGATTGTTCTCATACATTTACCTAATGACATTTAGACTTTTTTGAGTGACTATATCATGGCTGGGAGGGTGAATTACATATCTCTATCAGCACTACTATAATTTGGCCCAGTGATGACATCAGACTTCGACATCATTAGAAAGGCTCAGAATGCAAAAATTTTCCGGGGGGGCAGACCCCCCTAGTAGGGCTTCGCACCTTCGGTGCTCGCCTTCTCCCCAAATGCAGCCCCCCCCCCCAAAATAATTTCTGGCTACAGGCCTGACTATCCAATAGCAAGTCCTGTCTCTGCATAGAATTAACGGATTATCAAACTCCGGTTTTTGGTTAAAAGATCAACAACGAATGGTATTTGCTTGTAATATTTGTTTAATAGGACATATATATATTATATCAATGCAGATTATATAAAGACTTTTCTCACAATTATTTTTTGAAAACTTCAGACAAGTTTCAGATCGCTTAGGCCTATAATATGTGCAACAATATCCTGCTTGGATATCACTGTTACAAAAATTGAAGTCATGTTGAATCGAGTTTCATAAATGCAGTTTGAACTTCCCAGCCAGACGAGTCTCCTAATATGTCTGCTGCTGATGTTTTTGGGTGTCTTCAGTTAGTTCACATTTATCCAACAGGATTGCACAAGTCAAGTTTTGTAGCAGACGGCGCCACTTGCCCCATATAGTCTGTCTCTACGAAACATGGAGTCAGCAGCAATGCAAACTTGCCCTCACTCGGATTCTCGGAGGGAATCCGTCACTCGTATATACTATATATGCTATGGATTCTGGGAAGGGCCTGTAACCGTTGCAACGGCCGCCATTGCAAAATGTTGTAAACATGCTAACCATGCTGCCACAACGCTCCTAATCACCTTTAAAGTGTCAGCACTTTCCTGCCATGCTACCAGCATCAGTTAAACTTCCGAAATTTGTCCGTTAAAGCATGCTTGGTAATCCATTCCGCCCAGTCAAGCACATCAACAGGTGCCCCAGGACTATTTCGACGGACTTCCGTACTGTTTACATGTGTGCAAGGGCTGTATTCATGAGCCCTGTTAAAGTAAAGCGTCAAATGCGAGTGCCAGTTCTCGCGAACTGGCTCTCCGCTAGGGCGAGTTTGGCAGCAATGAGCAAAGGCTAATAACACAGAGGACTCATTGAGGAATGACATTATCTAACAGATAAATATCAATGACATTATCTAACAGATAAATATTAATGTACATTTCATTCACTCTCTCTCACTTGAATCTGAAATCCCATAAAGATACATCAATACAGAAATGTGGACATCCACTTTACTAGGCTACTGTCTGAGACCTTAGTTGTCGTAGGATATCGGCCTTGCAGACGAAAGAGACAAAAACAAAAATACCTTGGCTTGCGTTGACAGCTATCGCTAGCAGCCAAATAATGTCGTTATCAATGAAAGTTGATATGACAAACAGGATCCACGAGCCACCAACCAGAACGAAGAGGCGGAAATAGATGATGAGTTGACTGTGCTGCTCCCTGGTGGTGTGTAGATTAGACAGTTGTTGGAAATTCCTGTAGAGGGAGTAAGTGGTTGCAGTAAAGAGTATGATGTTAGTGAAACAGAAGAAGCCAACTGGAGCAACGAAGAGGGCCAGTAGCGGAGTCTTTTGCGAAAACCAGCAGAGGATGTCGAAGTGCGGCTTTATGGATTCTGCAACGGGCAGGAAGTCCAGGGCAGTGATAGTAATGCTATAGATTGACGGTATCATCCAGCCAATGGCCAATTTGGTTCTTAGCCAGTCCTTACGAGTAATAGTACTCGTAGTGTTGGTTCGGAAAGTTAAAAATGTATCCAGAGCTACAATTGTCATCCATATGAATGATCCCAAGAATGCCATGCATCTGAAAGTGGCCATCGCTATGCAAGGAATTTGATAGTCTTTCATAAAAGGCATTAAGATGTGGGAAATATTAGCCTGGAACATTGCTAGCACTGCGTTGAACTGCACTATGCCTGAATTGGTCCTGTACCTCGGAACGAATGGCTGAAGGCCTAGTCTTATTAATAGGCAAATGGCCGACACTGATAACAGAACAACTGTAAATAAGCCTTTCATTAGATCGAGCCTCGAACTGACCTGGTCTTCGATACACGCATGGACAATATCATTCAAAATGTACATACGCTTATGTTTCAAGATTTTCCTAGTACTTTTGGGCATAATACTGCCTTTAGCCAGTACTACCTGCCTCAATTCATACTCTTTCCATGTGCAACCACGTACCAAGGCCTGACCATTTCTCATGATACTGAAGCTCTTCCATTTCATACTTGTTTTTGGATATAATTTTGAAAAAAAATCTGTAATGACTGAATAGACACTTACTTGGTTTAATTCTGTGTCGTTTTTCAACAACAGAAAGACTTTGAAAGTCAGTTTGTGGTAACATGTTTTTCCTCTGTCGAGGTAGTTTTCTTTTAATTTTAGATCACTATCGACAATTTTAAGAATATCAAATGGTTGAAGATCTATCCTTCCAATGGCGTCTTTGATATACTTTTCTGTCGTACGTCTGATGAGATCTGGAGATGCAAAAGTTGACGGAGTTGTTGCCTGAACTGTCGGTTGAGTTGAATGATCTGCTGGATGAGTTGACTGATCTGTTGGATAAGTTAAACCATCTATTTGATAAATCAAGTGGTCTGTTGAATCAGTCAGATGATCTGTTGGTAGAGCTGTGTCATCTGTTGGTTTTGTCAAATGATCAGTTGCTTGAGTTGTATGATCTGTCAGTTGAGTTGAATTATTTGAATGATCTGTTTGCTGCTCTACTGATTGATTTGTTGACTGCTCTTCATAACTGGTTTCATCACTTGTGAACTGACTTAACCTGGTGTTGACTGGAGTTTGTCTTCCTGGATTTTTCAACTGTGGACATTTGTCCGCTGAGATTGAACGGACTTCCAACTCCCCGTACACCTGGGCCATGTTCAAGCAGTTTCTCTCGGACGCGCAATGCTGATCTTCTATGAACTGGATGTTCTTGGTCTGGTCGAGGTCCATCAATAGAGATAGAGAGAAGTCGGAGAGAAAAGGACGGTCAGGAATCGGGATGTTACTAAAAACTCTTTGGCGTCCACATTCCTGGTTGGCCGCACAGGTAGCGCATACTGGGTCATCGAAGTCTTCTTTCAGTGTCGAGTGTGAGGAGGGTACTCGGACGAAGTCGTAGTCACGGAGACAACCGTCGCATGGGCAGCATGTGGGTAACGGAAATGCTTGATGTGGCTTGCACAGTCTTATGTTATACGGGGTGTCAGTTTTAAATCTCAGCTCGCAATATTTTGATAGCGTTAAGAAATCTGCAACTTGGCCCTCATCAGTTATGAAGAAGTTTGTCTCGTGTCGTAAGGCCGAGTGTGTTGATTTGATGATTGCGAATGTATCATCATCAGCCCAACAGTGCAGGTAGGATTGCCAGAGTTTCATGGTCGTCACTTTATTACACACTGCACACTCCTTGTTGATGTAGTGGACCCCCGTTTGGACATCTGTGACTGGGATTTTTGCGGCAATCTGATCCATGCTATTGATGTCGGACCCGAGGTCGACTTGACACATTTGGAAACCACAGTTGTCGATTAATTTATGAGGTCTCTCCAGCTTATCATCGAAGACATCAAACTTGCAAATTGCATCTAGGTAGAAGTGATTTTTCGCCGGTCGGAGGTTATTCTCGGGTACGTCCATGTTTGGAAAGTGTTCGAGGGCTCGTTTAACCGTCGCAGGGCATTGCTCCTTGAAATCTGGGCAACAGTCTCTGTACCTCACACAGGCTAGATCGCAATGGCAACCACTCGTGACTGTATAGGTCATACCATCGTTATACTTTTTATTCTCGATGGAATCAAGAAACTCTCCGCAACGCCCGGAGCAACTCGGACAAGTCGCCAAAAACTGGTCTACCTCTGTTCGAGTCGGACATGTTCTTTCACTAGTCCCATTCGTCTGTGAATGCTCAACGCCATGGTTTATATGTTTATTAGTGTTGGTACATGTGGTACTCTCACTATGTTGTCCCAGAAACATTGTCATTAACAGTAGTGTAAATAATCTTGATAAATCCATAGTAATAATATTATAATAATATTAAATAATAATAGTATCAATTCTGTGGTAATCCTGAAAGGTAATGGGTTACAAAGTGTTTAGGTTCTTAAGTGCGCAGCCCTGCCAGGCTAGTCCTTTCTTCTCTTTAGTGAAATTGAATTCCAATTAATGTTACAGAAACACTTACAATCCTAAGAGTGTTTTAAATTTGTAAAAACTCTGCTATGAATTTGTCTATAAAGCTTAGTCTGCGATCTGCATGTAGTTCCTGGTTTGTCAATAGTGAAGCATTCTCTGGCTTTCTACTTGATGAACTAGTGCATCCAGAGATTTTTCAAATCTTAATTTGAATTTTCCAAAAGTCTTTAATAAATCGTGAGATTTGTCAAATCCATTTTGTACTTTCCAAAAGTCTTTAAGAAATCAAGAGATTTTTCAAATCCATTTAGAACTCTTCTAAAAGTATTAACCTTTAATAGCAACTGGAACATGAACAATGAATGCCCAGAGCTCCTGCAGCTGATTTATAGGCTACTGTTAGGAAATGATTTGCTAATGGAAAGTCGTCAAATTCGAAATGTTTCATTAATATGTTTCATGTTGAGTTCGTTTGTTTGTGGTTACGTCATCCTTTGATTTGTATGGATCTTGAGTATCGTGTAGGCCTAAGTCAAAGTAAATTAACAATTAAATTAATTGACTTAATCTAGTAAAATGTTAAGATTTGAGACACCTAATTCGAGGCATTAAGTTACTTCCACTCAAATGTAAGGTGACCATGATAACAATGGAATAATCAGTAATGTTATATATGCAACTTATGGGAATCAGTAATTGATCATTTTAATTTGATGATTGATTATTTGCTACGTTGTATAAGTTATTTAGTAATTGGTTGTGTGTGGGAACGGAGAAATTCATAAAGTGATAGTTTCTGTCATTTTGGATAATTATTTGAATTTGATGATGAGTATTTTATGACAGGTGCAGGACAGGTGTAGCAGTTTATTGATTTGACTTTTGCAGTGGTGTATCCATAGTTTTGCCAAGGGATGGGGGAGGTCAAACCACCCAGAAATTTCCCTAGTAATTTTCCCCTTCTGGTCATTACTTTTCAGGCTTGTGAAACATTGATATCTTTGGGTCAAATACTGGTGATATTCATGTATCTGTCTGTTTGTTGGTTGAGATGAGAGGATATGAAAATTTGGAAATCTATGAAAATCTGACATATTTTTTTGGAATCGTCATTTATATCACGTTGGGATTTTTGGCTGGAGAATTCTCCAGCCTTTTTAATAATGGGTTTTGGGGGTGTGGTCGATATTTGGAGGTGTGGCGCATAATGACAGTTATGCATTTTTGGCCATCATGCGTTGAGTTTGTGTTTGTGGTAATTGCTGGTCAGAAGCAATCTTAGTTGGCTAATTTGACAGCATTAGGCAAGGTGTAATGGGTTGACAGTTGTTCGGTTGAAACTGTGGCAGTACTTGAAAATTTTTAATTTTTGGGGGTGTGGCCATTTAGAGCCAATGAGAATGAGGGACTTGGTGGGATGGGCCATTTCAGCCAATAGGGAGACATGTAGTATGCAAGGCCTTGGGGGGGGAGGACACATCCAGGGGGGTACTTGCAGAAATTAGGAGGGAGGTAATTGTAAAATTTTAGATTTTACAAGTACCGAGGGGGGTCACCTCGGGGGGGGGGGGGGGTACTCGCAAAAAAAATTGTTTTTTTCTGCTAGTTATATTTTTAGGCTTGGGTCACCTGGGGAGGTACTAAATTGTATATTCTATACAAGGCCGAGGCCGAGGGGGGGGGTCACATCCGGGGGGGTACTTGCAGAAATTTTTATTTTTGCTAGTTATATTTCTAGGCTTGAGGTCACCTCGGAGGGATTATTTTTAGATCTCATAAAGCAAAGCTTTATGAGATCTATTCCTATCCTGAAGTTCTCAGTGTTCCTCTCAGCAGTTCTCAATATGTTGCATGAAACTGGGTCAGTGTCCTAGATTTTGCAAAGGGGTGAGAGAGTGGTCTGAGCTCAAATCTTATTCTGGAACGGAGGCAAGTTTGTCAACATTCTCACTTACATGTATTGAAAGCAGGTCATCTCAGCTCTTCATTTCAAAAACCGGCTATGTTTACTTTTCAACATGTATGTATACTTTCACTGTCTCTGTCAATCATTTTACTACACTCATTTTGTAAACAAGATATGTGGCGCCCTCTTCTAGTACCTCCACTATGAGGTGTTGACGACATGCAGCATGGAGAATGGGCAAACACCTGGACCTGAGACAATAAAAATCTCAGGATACTGAGCAATTAGCAAGACTTTTGAAGTCCAGCCAGTCAGGATGACAATCGAATCATCTGATTGCAATTTGGACTGTTCTGGCTTTGTTTTGACACCTTCTGAAGATCACTGTTACCTCTTTCTGTCAAATGCTATAGAGGTGACCTTTCAAAGTTGACACTGGCACCTGAAGTGCAATTCGGTAATTAGGCCCAGCTCACAGTGGCCAATTGCCCATGGCTGATTAGTGATTATACTTTGAACAGTATCATGATTCATTTTAAATTTAACAAAATTTACTGTACATACAGTCATGCACTGAAAACATAGAATTATAAGAAACTGAATAACCCAACGTAAGTATGACTCAAATATATATATGTCACCAGTTTTGTGCAGGACTATACATATTTTTTCAACAGAGAAGCTTGATTGGCCAGAGCTATACATGTATACTAGCTGAAGCACATCAAGTTAATTATCTAGGCGCCTGGTTTCATGCGTTTACCTTCTAACTTCGTAAACACGTCAACCCTTCTAGCTTGGATGCTGTAATTGCTATTGATGATGGATCAGTAACAGATCTATGGATTGCGATTGTAAATAGCTGTCCTATTTGCTGTAAATTGGCAGAAACAACTATTTCTGGTCACAAAAAATCAGGACACTGTCCTAGATTTATGCAATGTCTAGACTGTGTGCACTCAAGCGGAACATGTTTGCATATTAGAATGGGCTGCAGCAAAATGTAAATAAGATGAAAACAGCTTTTGGTGACTCATTGGATTTCATACCTATACATGCTATATGATAGGATCTCTGACCAGCTGGATGGTTGATTCACTATGGAGCATCTACAATGGCAGACAGAGGTTCATCTCATGCTTAAATTGTTAAGTTAACAATCGGCGCCTAGATTTGCAAATTTTATTTGCTTATTCTAGTTATGATATGTTTGATATTTTGAGGAAAAAATTGATAAATTTAACTCTTTTGTAAAATAAACAAAAATATGGACCAGCAAGACTGCAAGAATATGCTCTGTCCAATAGGTCATTAGAGCTACTGGTCCACAAGACTGATGTGTGTGAAAGGCAGGGCACCCTGCCCTGCAGTCTTTAGAAATTGCAAGTCATGTGACTGGCCATAGCAGGCATATGGATTAGCCACAACTGGCTTCTCAAATATAGCAGGATAACTCCTATTTTATGACTGCTTAATGACCCTTTAATGTGTTTAATGTGTTGTGATTCTTATCATGAAAAAATCTTAGCTTCATGTACCATAATAATAACATTTTAACTTGATTTTAACACTGCAAATCATATTTTAAATTTGATTTTAACACTGCAAATCATATTTTAATTTGATTTTATCACTGCAGATCAAATAGATGACCTCATTTGTCCTGCCTTACTGTCCATATTCTGGTGAGGGAGAGGGGGGATACAATTACAGGAGTCGCTCTGACACTTTGTGTAATTGCAGAAAGATACTAGAGGGACTCCTGGAGTCTGCATCTGTTATGTGGCTCAGACTCAGCAATGGTACAAAATGGCAGTTGTTTCCGGAAATAGTTTTTTTTGTGCGTGGGGACTGGGGACATCAGAGAGCAGTAAAAAGGAGAGTTCCAATTATTTTTCTGACATAGGTTAAAGGAAATCTGAATTTTGCCTGACATTCATGTGTGCCATTATAAAGATAGGCCAATGTCATATATGAAGAATAAAATATGTGCCCCCCCCCACAACCGGCATCGGAGCAAATGGCAAATCAGGGCAAATCCTGACCAACATCCATTGCCCTGGTCACATTTGTACTATGTTAACATTTCAGGGCAAAATAGAAACAGCCCCCCCTGTCTGTGATCTCAGAAATCAAGGACCATGCGCCCACCAGTCCTCTGACAAAGTCACCATTCCAGTCTTTCTTTTGCTGTACATGTTGCCCAATGGTAAAGGCTGCATCAAAAGTAGACCGATTATATCTCTACCCATTCTGCACTATGCAACGTTTCGCAGTCTCAAGTGCTCAGTTCGACAATAGCCCTGAATCCACCTGTTGCCTGCTTACCTGTCCCTATGTTGCACAGAAGTTTCAATCATCCTTCACCTCTTTGGCATGTCCTCCTCCTGTCCTAATCAGCCTTCCAGGCGCATAATTACTGGATGTCCAGCCCCTATCATCTATCCATCCATTGCCCTCTCATGTGTGCAGTGTGTATTCTCTCCAGATAACCGCTGAACTTCTGTATATTAAGCCTGCCAACCGAACCCACATTGTTCCTACCAACTGCAGTCTATATGAGATCTTTAAAACCGATAGGTTCTAGTTTTGCTAGTTATATTTGTAGGCTGGGGGTCACCTCGGAGGAAGGTAATTTTAAAATTTTAGATTTTACAAGTCCCGAGGGGGGGTCACCTCAGGGGGGTACTCGCAAAAAAAAAAAAAGTTTATTTCTGCTAGATAGGCTGGGGTCACCTCGTGGGAGGTATTAAATTTTATATTCTATACAAGGCCCGGAGAGGTCACATCCGGGGGGGGTACTCGCAGAAATTTTTATTTCTGCCAGTTATATTACTAGGCTTGGGGTCATCTGGGAAGGAGGTAATTTTAAAATTTTAGATTTTACAAGTCCTGGGGGAGTCACCTGGGGGGGGGGGTTGACCTCGCAAAAAAAAAATTTTTTGCTTGTTATATGCTTGGGGCTGAAACCAGAAGAATGACCAGTTAGGTGTGCACTTGCTGTAACTAGTAAAAAAACAACATTTTATTGAGTAGCCTACCTGTCGAGACAACTGAGATAGCGGGTATTTTAACAGCCATCTTTCTTCATTCCTGGACTGCCAAATGTGACCTTAATATTTCACTTAAGAGTTATAAAATTTGGTTCAGGTCTACGCCTGTGGGTATTGATTGGGAACATGACAATAAATTCAAGATATAGGCCATTTTGGCAGCCATCTATCGTCATTCTTGAACTGTCCATTTGTGACCTTAATATTCCGCTTATTTTAGAGTTATGAAATTTGGTACAAGTAAAGTATTCCACATTATGAATTTGTCGGCCTATAGCTCTATATGGGCAGCGACTCTGTTAGACACTAGTGTCTGCTGTCACCTTCTACTCAAACACTTGCGCAATGCTCACTGCAGCAAGTTGCATCTATACTTCATTGCTGTACCCTCACGTCAAGAGAATCTAGTTCGCGCAGACATCACCCTTCTATACCTCAAGCTCCAGTTCCACTGTTCCTACACTCATATTTTTTTGCCTCAGACGCTCTCCCATGCTGCAAATCACACCTACTTTCCCATAGGATTAACCAGCCATTGTATCCGAGGATGCTTGTTTTTTTTGTTTTTTTTGGCTGTTTCCGAATGTTCATTCAAGACTGCATTCAAGACTGCACGGTTGCAGACTGCACGGTGGCTCTGCTGCACGGTTGCAGAATGCACAGTTGCAGAATGCACAGTTGCAGAATGCACAGTTGCAGAATGCACGGTTGCAGAATGCACGGTTGCAGAATGCACAGTTGCAGAATGCACGGTTGCAGAATGCACGGTTGCAGACTGCACGGTTGCAGACTGCACGGTTGCAGACTGCACGGTTGCAGACTGCACGGTTGCAGACTGCACGGTTGCAGACTGCACGGTTGCAGACTGCACGGTTGCAGACTGCACGGTCTGATTTGCATAATTAAAAACAGCACAGTCCGTGTATCATAAATAATTTAGAAGGCTGTTTACGGCTGAAGTTTTCAAAAGTGTCTTAAAGTTGAAACTTGTCTTCTGATCTGCAAAAGTGCACAATACATGCAAAAAGTCTTTGTTACTTTTTTGTGGGAATTTTAAATTCATCAAGTTGTCTATTATTCTGCAGTGACCACCATTTCTGCACTTCTCTGGGTGCATTTCTGTGGTCAACCACAATAATAGCTTTTTTTTATTGTGTGTACTTTACTTTTTTTCTTCATCATTTTATGGACCTTCCCCATTCTTCTCTCAAAATTAGACTCAAATCCTCACTGTAGCCTATACATGTGGCTTGACTCCGCTTCCGCCTCTTCTTTTTTCTTGGCTATATTGTTGACTTAGTTGAGGTTTGCCATTGCTGTCTCCTGTCCTGCCTGTCCAACACCAATAATGAATGGCCCAATAGAAACCAATGGTCAAAAGGCCAGCTGCAGAACTACAAAAAAGCCTCTTTTTCAAATGAATGAAAGCTCTTCTGTCACTCCCAAAGTGTCTGGTTGCCATAGTAACCGTTTCTGTTTGATTGGAATCTTGGAATGTAATAATATGAAGTGAGAATTTAGTAATGTGTGCATACAAATTTAATTTCCTGCAGATTGTTTTCTTTGCATTCTTTTTAATTGTGAAACAAAACAGGTATTAAAGTTTGAAATATTTTTGTTGGTATCAACTAAATTTCTTCTACAGACACAGGTGGCTCTTGTGGAGTGTGGATGGGACCTATCATGATCATGCACAATCTTTTGAAGTGACTGATTTTAATCTGGAAAAAAAAGCTTGTAACATGCCACTAAAAAGGCAAAATGTTAAGTGTTATAAATGTAGAATACAAAGGCAACTGTTCCGATCATTATCAAGTGAAATCTTTTAATTATGTGCAATTATCTGTTTGATGATGTGCTATTGAAGTTCAGGTGAAGCAACTTACCTGAGTAAAATGACAGGGAAGTAAGAGATTTGCAGTGTTCTCAATTAATGAGTCACACTATTTTAATGTTAATATTAATTCACACACCTCTCCCGTCTTTCCCCTGCTGATCTACTGAATAGCTCTGAATGCCAAAGATCTAGTGAACCATAAGAATCCAAGCAAGGAAGCTAAAAATTCGAGCAGGTGACCAAATAGTAGGGGAGACCGGGGCTAGTTGTCACAGGGGCAAGTTGCAGGCCTCCCAGCGCAACCTATAAAACCTATAAAAACCTATTTTTAAAATTTCAACCTATTTTTTTCTCAAAATGACCTATAAAACCTATAAAAACCTATATTTTTTGTCATACGAAAAAGAATAACGCGTTGCTGTGTTATACTCGCGAAGTGCGCATCGGTTCATATTACTAGTTGAAATAATTTATTTTTCTCAGCCTTTCAACATTGCCATTGAATTTTTTTCTGTTGTTTCTGTGTGGAAAACTTTCATCTGTTAATGACTTGGCCTAATGTAGTAGCACAAATAAAGTAGGCCTGTGTAGATTTGTTTTAAAATGCTGGTATGTCTAAATTGTCATTTTTTAAATGATCTTTATGTGTGTGTATTCCGCTAGCAATGCTCGATGAGTTCACCAGAATTAGGTATGGTTAACATGACATTGTATTTCCACACTGGAATGGCAGAAGCCACGCAATGTGTTTTCAGATATTTTTTTCAGAGTAGAAATTTCCAGATGCAGCAGATGGCACACCTGGAATACTGGATGCTGGGATGATGTATTTGGGTAAGTTACCTGGTCACTTCTTCACTTTGATTGATGAGTGAACCCAGTGATGTCAAACTGAGGGTTCTTTAATTGCAGGATGTATTGGCACATATGTTGAATACTGTTGACATGTTTGTTTTTTATGGAAATATAACTTCTTTTTTTTTTTGCAAGGCCCAGAACCTTCTTACATATTATGTGTACACTTACATACCAGTCACAAGTATACAAAATATGTGCCTCTACATCTTGCTCAAACATTGTTCTAAAAGTTATTTTGTTTTTCAGATTAATGTCTATTTTGCGATCTGTTAAAAATTCAATGCGAGCATAAATGGCCCACTCAAAGACGAAATTCCAAGCTCACTGGCTTACAGAAAAGGATTGTAATGGACATCAGTTGAAATTATGGTGTCAAGAAACGGAGAGTCCCTACAGTGTAAGATGTAAATTCTGTAAAAAGGATGTTAGATGTGATGGCCAGGGGTGTAAACAGCTACTACAACATGCATCTGGGGTGAAACACAAGAAAAGTGTAGGTGTGACAACCGACAGCCAACAAACAAGACTAGTTCCGTTGCCCGTACCAGCATCGACTTCGTCTTTGAAAACGGACATGACACCATCTGACCAGGATTCCAAGAAAACTACCTTAACCAGGCCAATTCAAGTTGTAACAAATGAGGACTTGCGAGTTAGGGCAGAAGTATTGTGGACCCTTAAAGTGGCTCATTCCAATTATTCATTTGCATCTTGTGATGACGCCGGTGAACTTTTTCGTGAAATGTTCCCAGACAGCAACATTGCTAAATCTTTCAAGCTTGGTAGCAGCAAGGTCTCCTACACGATAAGTGATGGCATTGGGCCTTTCTTCGTCAAACAAGTGGTCAATGATATTTTGAGTTTGTCTGACACTATGTACACCTTGCAATTTGATGAAACAACAACAATCCAAACCAAGAAACAACTTGATGTCTTAGTGAGATACTATTCGAGTTGTAACAAATGAGGACTTGCGAGTTAGGGCAGAAGTATTGTGGACCCTTAAAGTGGCTCATTCCAATTATTCATTTGCATCTTGTGATGAACTTCCCATGGCGGGGGAGTCTGCCTTTACATCAGAGACGACCTTTCGTATAACCCCAGAAGCGATCTAAACCGTGACGATATTGAAGCTATCTATGTCGATCTTCTCATGAAAAAAACTAAGCCTATCCTTGTAGGTTGTGCTTACCGACCTCCAGACGATCAGACGTTTATCGAACTGTTTCAAGAAACCCTGTCGAACATCACGGGAGTAGAGACCATCATTCTTGGTGACTTAAACATAGACTTTCAAAGACAATGTACGCTTGTGAATAAGTACAAATCATTACTCAATGTCTGTGGTTTAAAACAAATTGTAGAAAAGGCAACTAGAATAACTGGTAATACTTCCACATTACTTGACCATATCCTTGTCTCAGAATCTGATAAGATCTCACAATGTAACACCGTGCCTGTTGGCTTTAGCGACCATTGTTTAATATACTGTACACGGAAGTTCATCCGTGCTCCAATTGGGTCTCATAATGTCATAAATGTACGTTCAATGAAGAATTACTCAAAGGAGGCTTTATTAGCAAAGCTCCAGGATGTAAACTGGGAAAGTGTGTTATCTTGTACTGATGTTAATACTGCATGGAAGAATTTTGAAAAATTATTTTGTTGTGTAATTGAAGCCATTGCCCCTAGGAGGCAATACAGAGCCAAAGTGAGGAGTGAGCCTTGGTTATCATCTGATATACTTGAATGTTTAAATGAACGTGATAAATGCTTAAAAAAATTCAATGTGACCAAAGATCCATCATGTCATAGACAATTTTGTTTATTGCGTAACAAAGCTCAACGTATGGTAAAACAAGCTCGATCTGATTACATTGTCAACGAAGTTCAAAAAAATAGAAATAACAGCAAAAATTTGTGGAACAGCCTTAAAATGCTAGGCTATAAACATAAGGTAAAATCCAAAGAGCATATTGTTTTGAATATAAATGACTCTGTATGTTATGACCCACTCCGTATTGCTGAATTCATCAATGATTTCTTTGTGAATATTGCTAATAATTTGGTGAATAATTTGCCAAATCTTGTAGATCTGTATAGCGCTTTCTCTGACAACTGTAAAGCGTACTATAGAAAACTTGGTGTTAGTCCTGGTATGTACGTACTCAATGAAGTCACTAGCAATTGTATAATGAAACATCTTAAAGCATTAAACCCCAGAAAGAGTACTGGTCTTGATGACATCGGACCAAAATTTCTTCATGATGGTGTTGAACAATTAACAAGTATTGTAACACATCTTGTAAATTTGTCAATAAGACAAAAAGTTGTGCCAGATTGTACTAAACTAGCCAAGGTTACACCACTGCACAAAAAAGGTAGCAAATTAGAAATAGGCAATTATAGACCTGTGAGTGTGTTAACATCAATTTCAAAGATTTTAGAACGTGTGGTACTCGATCAGGTTGAAAATTTCTGTAAAGAGAAAGGTCTATTGTACGAGTTTCAATCAGGATTCCGTTCGAAATACTCAACGGATACTTGTTTAATTCACCTGCATGATTATATTAGATCAAATATTAGTAAAGGTAACTTTGTAGGAATGCTTCTGCTTGACGTGCAGAAAGCTTTTGATTCTGTGGATCATGTTATGTTGTGTGAGAAGATTGCTGTTGCAGGTATTGACAATACTTGGTTTAAGTCATACCTCACTGACAGGAAACAAGTTGTATCTGTGGGTAATTGTCAGTCATCGGCTAAAACAATATTATCAGGTGTGCCACAGGGCAGCATTTTGGGGCCGTGGGCCTATCTTATATATTGTAATGATATGTCGACCTGTATTTCCTGCAAATTATTATTGTATGCAGATGATGCTATTTTGTTGTTTAGTCATAAAAACATCAATGTTGTAACTGATCAACTTAGCAAAGAGGTATCTAATTGTTTTCACTGGCTAGTTAATAACAAACTTTCCATGCATATGGGTAAAACAGAAGCTATGATCCTCTGTTCAAAACGTAGAAAAGGCCGGTTGAATAATGTTACAATCAAGTGTAAGGAGCACACCATTAAACCAAGCGAAGAGGTGAAGTATCTTGGACTGAAGATAGATAATACACTGTCTGGAAATTCAACAGTAACAAACATCATTAGTAAAACTACATCTCGGCTTAAATTTCTGTATAGAAATGCCAAAGTTCTTGATTTTAAATCAAGGAAACTTCTGGTATCCGCGTTAATTCAATGCCACTTTGACTACGCTGTCTCCGCTTGGTTTATGGGTCTATCTCAATGTTCATATAGGAAACTCCAAATAATGCAAAACAAAATTGTACGTTTCATCTTAGATTTGGGACCTAGATCTCATATAGGTCAATGTGAACTTGACAGAGTTGGTTATCTGAGTACAAGAGATAGAGCTCGACAATTAATTCTAAATCATATGTTTAATATTTACCATCAAGCTGCTCCATCTTATTTCTGTAACAACTTCAATGTAATTAGTCACCGTTATACCACCAGATATGCTGAACATAATTTTTGTGTACCAAAACCAATTGGGATTGATAAGTATAATTTCTCCTATCAAGGTGTAATGGCCTGGAATGACTTACCAGTATCCATCAAGTCTATTAACAACAAACAACTGTTTAAAAGTAAAGTTAGAACTTATCTCAGGACCCAGGCTCATTACAATGAAAACAGGGATGTTGTATCTTTCTGATTTTATTATTATATAAATATATCTATTTGAATCCATGTTATTTATAATTTGTGACGATTGGTAGCCTTTGTTGCCCAGCAACACCATTTTGTTGTTTAGCAAGGACCACACTGGAAATAAGTTTGATAACTTTGTGTGCTATCCTAATGTTATTTTGACGGCGTACTTCTTGTTAACTTGTATGTACACTCTTGAAATAATGTTAAATAAAGTCAATCAATCAATCAATTCGAGCACTTCAAGTCGTGTTGAGGTTCGCTATCTGAAGAGTATCATGCTTGGTCATGCATTCGCTGACACCGTCTTTGAAGAACTCTCCAAGACACTGCAGGAAATGAAGCTCCCGATGAAACAGCTGTTAAGTATATCTACAGATGGTCCAAATGTTAACAAAGCAATCAAAAGAAAGCTTGATGCTGCGGTCAAGGATGCTGGTGGTGGTGGACTAGTAGATGTAGGATTCTGTAGCATTCATGTAGTGCATAATGCTTTTAGAAAAGGTATGGCAGTGTATGGCAGCGCGTGTGAGGAACTTGCTTTAGATTTGTACTACTTCTTCTATTCAGCTGCAAGGCGAGAGGACTTCGGCAATCTACAAGATGAGCTTGGTCTAGATGAAGTGTTCTTCATCAGGTATGTTGAATGTCGTTGGCCCAGTTTATTGGATGCCTTGAAAAGGATAGTTGAACGGCTTGATGCACTGAAGAAGTACTTCCTAGAAATCATCCCCTCTTCGAAGGATACTATTGTATCATCTGCTCGCTTCAAGAGGATCTCACAGAAACTGAAGAGCGAAAGTCTTGTGGTGGAGCTCCACTTTCTCCTGAGCGTGAAACCTGTCTTCGACAAATATCTTCGAATGTTTCAGACTGAGGGCCCACTGATCCATTGCATGCATTCATCCATGACAGAACTAGTGAAATCTTTGTTGCGGCGGTTTTTGTCTGATGATGTTGTGAAGGATAAGTCGTCAAAGGATCTGAAAAAGATTGATGTTGCTGCGACTGCAAGCCATTTATCTGAGAAAGATGTTGAAGTTGGTACACCTGCAAGAACAGCTTTAGGTAACATAAAGTCATCTCTCACTCGGAAAGAAAGTATGGCATGCATCTTCCAGTTCTATGAGAAGACTTCCAGATACCTGTTGGATAATCTTCCACTTGACAGCAGCTTTCTTAGAGCTTTGGGAATTCTGCATCCAGACAGCAAAGAGAACAAGAATGGATGCAAGCACATCAAAACTCTTGCTGAAACCATTCCAATTGTGAGAAGCGATGAGATTGTCACTGTTTGTGACGAATGGAAAATTTACGTGGAAGAAAAAATGGAGCCAACTTACCAGAGAATTGACGAATACTGGGCTGAAATTATTACTCAAAAATTTCCGAATGGCCAATTGAAATATCCGCATCTGTCTACAGTTGTGAAGTCTGCTCTATCACTGGCTCACAGCAATGCTGATACCGAGCGCAGCCTATCTGTGAACAAGAGAATGTTAGGCTCCGATCGAGGTTCCCTCTCTGCTGACACGATAAATGGTATCAGGGCATGCAAGGATGCAGTAAAGTCATCAGGTGGGTGCACAAAAGTGTCATTGTCAAGGGGTGTCCTTGGTGCAGCGAGAGCTGCACACCAAGTGCACCAGCAGAAGATGGATGCTGAAAAGAAGAAGGCTCAGGAAAAGAAGATGCAGGAAGAAGAACGAAAAGAGCAACAGCGAAAGAGAGAACTGGCAGAAAAAGAAAGGGCAGAAAAGTTGAATGAGTTGAAATCTAAAGAGAAGGCTATCAATGAGGAAGAAAAACAAGTAAATGAAGAAGCACACAGAGCTAAGAATCTATTGGATGAGGCACAGAGGAGACTGGATGAAAGTGTGTCAAAGAAAGACATGGACGGTATCACAGTTGCGTCAGGCCTTCTGCAAGTAGCCAAAAACAAAATGGATTCTGTTGAGGAAAATCGCAAAAAGCTTCAAGAGAGAAAAAGAAAGCTAATGTCAAGTTACCAACGAGCTGCAAAGATTCAGAAACAGTAACTTTGTGAAACTTGCTCAAGGTGGATTCTGTTTGTGTTGCTGATCAGCCCTGTTCTCAAATCTATACTTGATCAATGTTAAAATGTTAATCTGCAATGCTGATTTTGTATCTATATCATAATTAATGTCAGTTTTATGTGTACCAAATTTTAAATTTCCGTTGTGCTCCTAGTCTCTTACTTTAAAGTTACTTGTTTATAAATATATAAATCATCAATGTATAACAGCATCACGGTCTTCAAGTGACTGATGAGATTGTGGTACATATTTTTCTGAAATATGTTTGCTGTGACTTTCATTAACATTCTGTTGGATATATATGCTCAATATAAGCTTGTGTGGACTAAGTCATGATTGTGATTGTGTGAAGTAGTGCCTGCTATGTGGTGTTAGTGGTTTAGGTGGTAAGTTAGGGTTAGTTCATCAACTTGAAGGTTATAGTTGATGTGTGAGTGACACACAGATGTGTAGTTGTTGTTTACCTTTGTTCATGGTAATTAACAAAGACAATAAAATTTTGTTTCCAGATGCTGTGCGGTTGTCAGTTGATGCGGATCTGCTCAGGAAAAGAATCTTCTACTGCATAAAAAAGGAACTAGGGATTCTCCAACTGAAACTGTTCAGGTTACATTATGTCAGACAACTGTTAAATTTCTCTCTGGTAAGACAAACACGCGAGACATAACACAGCAGCGCGCAATGCATTTGCATGTTTTCGTCAGGAACGGCTCGATATATAACCTATAAAGCCTATATTTCAAAATATTTTAGACCTATAATAACCTATATTTTGGGGAAGGAGCCTATTTTTTTCAGCCTATATTTTTGTTCCATGGGTCTGGGAGGCCTGAAGTTGTCACAATGCTTATTACTCGGCGATAGATGGTAGCAGCTGCATGACAATTACATCAATTTTGATATTTTTTAACATCGGGAATATTTTTGTGATGATATCAAAAAAATGTGTTGTCTGTCATGCGCTATGTGAAGATTTCTGAAAATGACAGTTTAAACTCAATTTTTTCATCATCTTCCAATGTGAGACAATTTTTGGGAGATTAAGACACTGATTCATGATGGCATTAACCCATAGTCTCCGTGAACAATGTGTCTGTGATTTGTAAGTGGAACCAGAATATATTCTCTTTTGATTACAGAGATATCGGATTGACTTCATGATCGTGACGAGGATAGGCCGGGGCTAGTTGTCTCAGGGGCAAGTTGTCACAATGCTTATAATTTGGCTATAGGTGGCAGCAGTTGTGTCATTATTAAATAAATTTCAAGATCTGTTTGTTTGTAAAGCTTTTTGTATGATGTGGTTGCAAGAAAGTATAATCTGTCATGTGATATGTGGACTTCTTAAAAATGACTTTTTCAACAGAAATTTTACAATGATTTCATTGTCCGCCAGTTTGAGAGGCAATTTCTGGTAGAAATACGCCCTGATTTATGATGGCATTCATACAAAGTCTTCGCAAGATGTGTATTTTTTTATTTTATGGAATCCAATGTATTGCAAGCTTGGATTACAGAAAATATGTCAAGAAATGTTAGATTGGCCATATGAGTGTGACAACTTGCCCTTGGCTTGGGGCAAGTTGTCACATTTTCACAAAAGTGACTTTGTGTTACAACATGACCTACAAGGAAACACATGGTTGATAAATCAGGACGAAAGCTGAATAAAAACTTTCTTAAGTCTGACAAAAATGTTACAGGGTTGGAAGTTTCCAGACAACCTGAACCTAGAGGCCTCTCAGATACAGTCAAACTTGAAGTTAAAAAAATTGTGACAACTAGCCCCGGTCTCCCCTACATATCATTGAAAATTAAAGGTTTCCAAGATATTTGAAGATCTGGATCATGAACTTTGGCCTAATGTCACTCTCTCCCTTCCCCCTCTCCCCCCTCCTCCCCACAAAAAAATGCTCACGGTATACCCAGACTCCCATCAATGAACCTGAGCAGCAAGAACTTAACTGAAGTGCTGCACTATCAATACCATTCTCACCTTACTATCCAGTAACCATATTATTATGCTCGTTAATTATGATATCATCCGATTCATCCATTCATCCTGTTCTATTCTTGGGAAATTGTCACAGCACTGTGATATACTGATCATTATGCCTTCCTATGTATAGCCTTTTCCCAGTTAGCCTATATTGGGAAGGTGCCTCAGCTTAGAGCAGCATCAGAAAGCAAGTCAAGTCAGTGTCTGCACTCTGCAGTCACTGTGGCTATTCGTAGATTCATAGAATGCAACTTTTCTGATCTTTCCTCAATTACATTCGGTGCTCTTTAAATGTCACAAGTTATAAGTTTTACCATAGACCTACATGCACGGGTGGATTCACCTGTATATGTATGGGCCTCTCATACCTAATGAATAAGAGTCTGAAACAACTCCATTAAAAAAGTAAACAAAAGGACTTCTGAGGACTGAACATGATGTTTTAACCATGTTTTGCACACTATCTGCAGTGTTTCATGATCCTTGCAGTCATCCCTCACCATCTAGCACACTGGTTGGAGCTGACACATTCAGTAGTTCCATAAAATCCATGAATTTTTACAGTAGTTGCATTATCTATAGTGATGGCCTCAATCAGGGTCACTGGTTTACAACTGGGTCAAGGCCTTACACTGGTCATTTGACTATCAAGTTTTAAAATTACAAGAGAGGGCAGCACCTGTCAATTGCCTGACAAGAAAATCACAGGACTCATGCAATTGATTGTACCAATGAACTGAAGAGTACTGGGCAGTGTTCACCTCTTTAGTAATTTTATAAATGCATGAAACTGGTCCATCATATGTGTGAATTGGTCTAGTTAGGCCTTTCCATCGTTTAACTTAATATTTAATAATAGACAATGTATGTGTCCCTCTCTTTCATGTAGCAAACAATACAGTCATTGCTATTTTCCTTATTTTTGTGTGTGTACCAGTGGGAATGCATTCTGCAGTCCCGCCAAAATATTGTCGTAATGCCCTCCGTGCCATATCGATGAATTATGATGTGGTCTTGCTGTGACTTGTCAGCGAATGTCATACGGTCTTGACATGGTGCTATGGTATCAGCGCAATTGCTGAGGCATTACTGCTGATGTATGATGAGAGCATAGCCTTGCAGTCCTAAGTGTTCCAATGCATAACAAGGCTTTGCAATTATTTGCCATTTGTGACGGTCAGTGTCCTATGAACTTAAAGGGTGAGAACAATAGCTAGCATATTCCCTAAATTGATCTGCAGAAACCGCAGGACCTGCATTGAACTGACTGCAGGATGAGGTACTGCAGGATGGAGTCAGTCGACTCGGAGCAAGCAGCAGCTTGTAGTCAGCCAACTGCAGCCTTAACACTAAACCGAAAAAAACTGTCTGTTTTTGTGTGTTTTTTTGGCAGATCACAGTGATAGTGTGATACATTAAAAAACATTTTTTGCTTAAAAAAATTGATCCACAATTACTGTATTGCACACATTGTCCCGCAAGGGAGATAAATGAGTTAAAAATTTGCTTGGCAACTTTGCAGCATGTCTATCCCCCGTGGCCTAATGGTCAAGACTGCTTGTCCACTGGCTTTGAGGACGTGGGTTCAAATCTCACCCCGGGAACTCATTATAGTCCAAGCACATGGGACCTTAGATGGAGGCGGGTTGTATCTAGTGTTCTATGCTTGGGCAATTGAAAGACCCTGGGCATCCGTGGATTAATAGGGTATGTTCCAGACTCACAGTCTTCTCATCTCATCAGCATATGGCGGTCACCAAAAAAATGAAAGTGTAGCTCCCTCCACAAAGATGGTGGGTGAGCTGCCCCAGCTGATCCGGGGTACACCAGCACAACACAAGTCAAGTCTATCACCAGATGGCTCCCTGTCAGAATGTAAATTTAAGTCAATTATTGCCATGCGAAAAAAAAGAATATTCACACCAATGCAAGTCTGCTTGGCCACCTTGTTAAAAGACAAATATCAGGCAAGACAGGAAATGGGGGCCTAGGCCTATAGAGAAGATACCAACTTCTACTGTTCGTAAATGTGCAGAATCAAGTTACTTCATATTCCCCAAATTCCTGTCTTGCTCTTTTATCCCTATTAAAGATTCCACAATGTTATGATGCAAATTGGTCATTGGTGTGAATATTTTTTTGCACTGCAAAGTCATGTGTCTCAGTGGCCGAGTGTTCGCATGCTTTCCTTGTAATTTTGAGGTCCAGGGTTCGATTCCACTGCACAGCTATATTTGACTGTATATTTAGATGCTGACAGCGAGCCACCTGGTGATAGTGATGCTACAAAGTGGGCTAGCAAATGAAACTCAGTTAGGTTTGAAACTCCTACCGCACCTTCTATGTGTGTAACTTAAAGTTCATGGTGCAACAACTTGGCAGCATTATATATACTATGACTTCCTGTTTGATAAAAACATTGGCTTGGGCCCTTGGAGAAAGCACAATGTTTCAGAAAAGTCAATTCTTATAAAATCAAATTGTTGTCACTTGTCAGCCATAGAGAACACTAAGAACTGTGTATGTAGTCACTGTGGACCAAACGTATTCAAAGTACAACCTTGAAACATTTTTGATAATTGATTAACTGCTTCCATAGTTTCTGGCCAAAATTCTGTGTTGACATGGTCATAGGAGAATTTGTTTTACCTTCTCTTGTAAATTAGTGTCCTCCGATTTGGCTATTAGTTATTCCGTTTGAGAGACGTCCCATGCAATGTATATTTATAGTCCATGGACAATTCCATGTGGATAAATGGATGCTCAAATGTTCCAATTAAAATACTTCCTTGGCTCTATGGCATGTTCTTATGTTCTGACAGTGTTTTATGGGGTCCTTATACAAGATAGCAAGCTGGATTATCTTGTTTAGCATTGTTTGGCATTGACTGTTTGTTGCAATCACCTGTCTCGAACCTCAGGTCAGTAGAGCGCACCAATTTAATGGTTTATACCATTTGACACCCTTGTCGGCCAATCACATGCCAGTATTGCATAATTCCCATATTCTTTGTTGTCCAGTTATCCTCTCAAGTTTGAGTGTTTGAGTGTTTGTCTCATGGTATAAGCCGGTTATTCACCATGTGATCAGGAATGTTTATCACACCTCTGGCTAAAGCCCTCGGGTGATAAATCATCACATATTCCCTCTCCCGTGGTGAATAACCTATACAAATTCCATGCCTGTGGTTGTGGGACCATGACAGTGGCATAGCAGCCAGATGTTCGGTCTAATCCTCCAGAGCATCACCCTATAGCAACGAGCAGCTGTTGGCTGGTGCAGTCTGGCTGCGGATCTCTTGCTGAGGACCACAACATCAACCTGCTCCAGGTCTTGTCTTACATTGCACGTTGTCAAGGCGTTGTTGTTAAGGGAGGGCATGTGCTAAACATTGCGTTGCTATTGACAACCAAAGAAGCTTCTTTGACCTTATAGGACCATAAAGGTCACTGGCAACAACTCCATGTGAATACAGGTGTGTGCATTTTATATAATTCATCACAAGAGTGATATATAGATACCAATGTGAGCTAATGTGCAATATGTTTGATCCTGTATAGTGGGTTTGTGGTTTTCTTTAATCATGGCATGCATGATAAAATGCTCATGAAAGCTGGGGTCTGCTCTGCAATGATTGCATGTTATGCATAAAGGCATAGTGATTTCCTCCTGAAGTATGATGTAGGATTTCAACCTGGGGTTCTTATTTCTTCTTCCTTGTGTATACTACTTTCTGATTAGATAGATTATGTCTGATAGATGGGGTCTGGCTGAGATCATCATTGCAGATTTCAAGAAAAATACATTATGAAAATACGGACTATTCATGACTCAGCCCAAGTGATTCTTGTTTATAGAAAAAAAGGGATTTTCAATTATTATTGAAGATTGTTTTAGTGTTGTTAATCGATATGCTCTGAATATTGCCTGATGTTGATTTGGAAATTATGACAATTAACACTAAATTTAAGTTAACACTATAACAGACTTGTCAATTTTGTATTAGCATTTCCAACTGCCAGGTCCAGTTCTGTATTAATTTTTTTTAAAGAAAATTTACATGCAAGAGAGGTGAGGAAGTACTTGCAGAATACTCAGCCTAATTTAGACATCCTCCAAACACAGAGATGAAGGGGCAATGAGTATACATGTTCTTATGTCGGCTTCTTGTTAAAAATAATCTCTGAACTTATGTGAAGTTTCTCGACAGCATGCAGCAGTGTATTTTTGGATTTAGAGTGTATAAATCTCCTGTTTGTGAAAAGCAAATTAAGAATTGTTGAATTGCAAAAAAGGTATTTGGGGTCCAGGCTCAGGCCATTCAATGAAATGGGTCTATCGGATTGGCTAGAATGACTCGCAATTAGATTGGCTAATGAATTTCTTGAAGACTTTCAGCTGGATTGACAGATGTTTGAGAATTTCAAGAAGACTCAGAATTAGATTGGCTTACATCTTTGAATTTTTTGTTCAACTTTTTTAATTGGATTTGCTAATATCTTTTGAAGTTCCTCAAGACTTGTAGCTGGATTGACTAATGTCTGAGAATTTCTTCTATATTCACAATTAGATTGGCTTATGTCTTTGAAGTTGCAGCTGGGTTGGCTAATATCTTTGAAATTAAGCCTAATCAAGACTTAGTTTGGTTAATACATGTATCTTGGGATTTCTTTGAGACTTAGGCTTAGTTGCCATATGTCTTGGAATTTTCATCTTACAATTCGCTTTGAAAAATTAATATGTCAAACATGATTGTCTTATAATTTGTCTATAAAGCATTTGGTTAAATTATTCTTGCAAATCTGTCCAGTTTTAGAATGTACCATGATATTCTCACATCAAAATCATCTCCTCATGTGCAAAGCATGTGAATTTGTGCACATGCAAGTTCAAAGGGGCTGCATTTGTAATTTTAAAGCTTTTATCTCGATGATTTCAAGCCGCTTAAGCTTGGTTTTAATGCTATCAGATTTTCCTGCACCAGGTTTTAAGATATATATTATGTTTGTATAGCAGACAAAACAAAAATGTTTCTGATGTCCGTACACATAACACTCCTTCTTCAAAAGCATAGAAAATGGAACGCTTATTTAACTTCGATCAAATTACATATCTCTTCTGTCATTCTGACCAATCACAGAAGAGGAATTGCATTTGAGGTGTAACAATTTTCTTTGTTGTGAGATCAACCAGGTATGTTCGGTAACTGTCAACGATAACTGAAATGAATTTGCGAATCATACCAATAATTAATTCATGGAGCCCTTACAGCCAAGAAATTTGATATATATACGCAAAAAGAGTGGACTGTTGCACTGTGAAAATGGCACTTCTTGAATCATGATAGCTGATGAATTGTCATCTTTTCTACATTCAACATGGGAAACATAGAGACTGTTTGATTAGTCATGATCAAGAGAAGGCCATTTGATTTTATTTGTCATAACTGATTTTAGAGTAAAAATCAGATGCATATAATCCTTTCGTTTGCCTGTCAACGTTAAAAGTATTGTACACGTATGATCATCACAAATCATCAGCGTGATGACACACAAAGTGCCGTTTTCACAATGTGATAGTCCACTCTTTTTGCATATCAAATTTCCTGACCGTAGGACTTGCTACTCCAGTCAAGCTACTGATAGTTCTGCTATGCAATCTTTCAAGCCTCAGCCGGGTTAAGTCTTTGTAATTACAGTAACAAACCTTGAAGTGATTATACTTTCTATCTAAATCTTTGAAATGCCTTATTATTCACCTCTCCTCTCACATATCTTTGCGGATGTTATGCTAGTTCAAATAATTTCTCTGTACGTGAATTTCATCCGAATAGTGGATAAATTATGCAGTTTGGAGTTCGATGCAGTATGCAGAGCCACAGAGTTCAGTTCTCGTCTCCATATTCGTCAGTGCCAACTTTTATTCAGTTTTTCTTTTCACTGTTTTTAGGGCGATGACATTGAGGCTGTTTTGTAGAAGCTGCTGTATAAGAAGGAATACTGCAAGGATATTCAGTCTATCCTCTCTTATCCTTTCTCTGTATTATATGTAGAGATATTGTGTATAGATTTTCTTGGTTATAGTCCTTACCTGAATATGTCATATTCACTTGCTGTGTTTGCAGATTTGTGACATTTTGTTTTCTGCACAATGTCACAATTTTTTCCCCATTTATTTTTTGTAGCAATTTCTAAATGACTTGCTTTTGTGGAACAATGCCAGGATAGGATGGAACATATGCAATTCTATATTTCTTACATTGCTTTAAATTGCAAAAGACATTTAGTCATGATTGTTGTCAGTAGAATTGATATTTTGTTCCTGGCAATCTCGGGTAAAATCGTGTGCTATAATGATCTATAAACAACGTAGATACAGAAATTGTGAAAAAATTAATATAACAAGGATTCAGCTTTTCTGGATTGATGAAGATAATCATATTGATATAAATAATCTCTATGCTTGTAGTAGTATCTCTGTTTATATCCCATGTGATACATAATAATGTTATAGTCTTATGTATATGTAGTATTTTGTTTGTTTTGTATTATGTAAAAAGACAATTTGGGGTTGAAATGTACAATATAGAAAGCAGTATATCGTGAGTGTCTAAATTTTACAGTTCAAACTCGTCATTTTCAAGGGCATCATACAATTCTCTGATCATGCCGGAGCTGTCTGACATACAAGGCATTGTCTTGTCTTTTATTATAGTCCGACTAATATTTTAATATTGTATATATGAAGATAATATATATGTACTGTACCTGAATGCAAGGCATTGCATCTTTATAAAATTTGACAAATTTGTTACAAGGTAAGAAAAGCCAAGTCATAAAGATTTCCCTTTAGTTTTAGGAGATATTGGCCTGAGTAGCTCCTCTGGGTTTTGTATGGATTTTTGCATCCTAAAAGCTGTGTGTTGCAGCAAGGTGTTGCTGATGTCAAGATGCTGTGCCAACTTCCTCTTTCCTTCACACCTTTAATGAGCATCCTTGCTGCCAACTTGACATTCAATATTGAGAGCTCTCGAGAGCTCTTCTGGTGGGTTTTCGCATTGAATACAGTGCTTATTATCATTCTTTCATGAATCTCTAATGTATTTGATGCACATTTTCTGAGTAAGTGGAAGGGGAAATATCATGCAAAATATTATTATGTGCTTGAACAACTCACATTGCATTTTTAATGCACATTTTCTAAAAAGTGGAAGAAAAAAGTGTGCGAGAAATATTTTTTCAATTGTTATGAAATGAGACTGATTATGTCAAAAACTTAGGCCTATTTGTTGGCCTAGACCTCCTGATAAACCTTCATGTTTATGCATGTTGGGATCTTCATTTACATTATTAAAACTGTTTAAGAAGGAGTGAACCAAGGTGTTTCACCAACCCTGTGCATGTTATGCCACCTAACATCAGATAGATGTTGCTCTCCTGGATGGGGGGAGGGTTGGTCTGGTGGTAGTGTGCTGGACTGCCAATCACTGGGTCCAGGGTTCGAATCCAGCTTTTGCCAGGTCACCTGGGCCTATGTTGGACGGCTGTTTCAATCATCCCTTCGGCTCATTCCCGTGTCCTCCTCCTGTCCTGATTAGCCTACCAAGTGCATAAATACAGGACGTAAAGCCCAAATCATCCATCCATCTCTCTTGGATATTTATTATGTCCTTGTTAAATATGTGGACATTTTCTGACATTGTGTGTTCTGTCTATTGTCAAAAATCATATTCAATGTCACACAGAAATTGATCCAGTTCTTTTATGTGAATATTTCTGAAGAGTTTCCCATGCATTCTTCAAGTTGTCAGGTGGCATGATAAACCCTCTGGCACATGGAATTGTTGATATTTCCTTCAGAATTAGCCATATTCTTAGTTGTTTGTAGAATGGTCATGTTATTCATAGAAATGTAATTTTGTGTCTTTTTAAATATGTTTACGAAGATTTCAGCCATCGATTTACATTTTATAACTGAACTGAAGTTTCGAGAAAGTTTACTCTATCATTTTTGTCTACAATAGGCCTACTGAAGATTTTATGTTGCACACTTTATATAAAATATATTGATACGTGTATAATACTAAGTTTTGCATCCACATGATCCATTACATGTATATGGAAAGTTAGTTGCTCACTTCTGACAAAACAGTCTGAATGTTATGCTTGATACATTGTGTTGTGCCATTGCATACGGGATTGGTTTTAAAACTTTCCGTTAAGTAAATCTTGGAGAGGAACACAGGTGTGATTTACTTCCTGACTTTTTTGTTTCATTTTGTGACTTAAAAAAAAAAGAAAGAAAAAAAGTTGTGTATACTGGTGTGTTGCAGGCTTGCAGCAAAGTGCTTCGGGAAGCAGCATGGTGTAAAAATGCTGTTTTGGCTTCCCTTATTTCACTCCTTTTATAATGAACAATAATTGAACACCTTTGGCCGTGGGATTCTTCTACTTCGTTCTCACATATGTAGGCTTCTTTATGAAACCTTCAACGCATGCATGCATAGCTTCTGTTGTTTTGAAAGGAGGAGAAAGGGGGTGAGGATTAACTCAGTTAGTAAAACCATGGGCTGCCACTCATTGTAACTGAGTTCAGTGTTCACTATGGCCAATGACCTGGACTTGTGTTGGACACCGCCGTCAATCATGTTTCACGTAATTGCTGTGTCCTCCTCCTGTCGTATTTAGCATACCAAGGGCTTAGTAATAGTTTGCAAAGTTATTTTAATGTTGATCTGCGAAACCATCTAAGGGTGGCAAAGGAGTTTCATGCGGACAACAAATTTATAAATATATGCAGTTTGAAGTTTGGTGCTGTATGCAGAAGCACTCGGCTCACTTCTTGTCTTCATATCCTTCCTACCTCTGTGACAACTTTTATTCAATCAATTTTGGAAGATTATATTGAGGCGGTTTCATAGGCTGCTGTATAAGCAGGATTACTGCAAGGATATTCAATCTGTCCTAAGTTATCCTTTCTTTGTATTATACAAAAATGTTGTGCATAGATCTTTTGTTGTTATTGTCCTCACCTGAATATATGTTGTATTAATTTGCTGCATTTGCAGATTTGTGACATTTAGTTTTCTGCACATTGTCACAATTTTTGCGATATCTTTTTTTATACCAATTTCAAAATGACTTTCTTATGTGGAACAATGGCACGGCGGATGAAACATATTGTAGAAATCACATAACAATGTTTATTGTATATTGTCAACTGTAAAAGATATTTTGTCATGATTGTTGACAAGTGAATTGCAGCTCTTGCGATTGATTTAAAGAATTATGCTATGAAAAGTAGAAGTAAATCTAAATAATAAACCTATTTAATGATTATTACAGTGATCCAACTTTTCGTGGTTAATGGAGAATTTGCCAAGGCACTCCCAGATTTAGCATCACTGCACATATCCAATCAGCTACATAATTGAGATGTTTCGCTACACGTTTACGTATGTATGACATGTATTTGTACAGGTGCTATCTTATATCATTGTTGCTTTTGCAATATTCCTGTTCACAGGACCACTAGATGTGCAACAAAGCCTCTGTAATAAGTCACATAATACTGACGTATCTTTCACAGTATGTATGATGGAATGCATGCCTTCAAATCTCTTCATAATACACGCAATCTCTTGAAAGTAGGAGAAGCTAAATTATAGAGATTTCCCTTTAGTTTTAAGAGATATTGGCCTGAGTAGCTCCTCTGGGTTTTGTATAGATTTTGGCATCCTAAAAGCTGTGTGTTGCAGCAAGGTGTTGCTGATGTCGAGATGCTGTGCCAACTTCCTCTTTCCTTCACACCTTTAATGAGCATCCTTGCTGCCAACTTGACATTCAATATTGAGAGCTCTCGAGAGCTTTTCTGATGGCTTTTCACATTGAATGGTCTGCTTATTTTCATTCTTTCATGCTAATAGTACAAACGTGTGTTCTGGTGTAACATATTTGATGCACATTCTCTAAATGAGTTGAAAGGAAAAACATATGAAAAAAGGTCTTTTGTACTCAAGGATCCAACACATTTTATTTTGTGCATATTTCCTATAAAAAATGGAAGGAAAAATTGCATGAGAAATATTGTGTGCTATTTAATCAAAAGAGATACTCTAATGTGGCTGATTATAGCTATGACTTAAGCATCAGGACCTTTTGAAGGTTTTTTATGTTGTTAGATTTTCTATTATTATTGCCAGATCTATGCAGCGGTTCTCAGGCCTGGATTATCCATTAGTAGTGGAGCAGCAGAGGAGAGTATTCCTTGAGGCAAGTGATCACCGGAGTAGAACACAAAGTGTCATACACCAAAATTTTCCTTAGAATTTCTACTTTCAGGAACTGACTTTGAAAAGTTATGAAACTTATGGCGAAACCAACGGCAACTGTTTCCATGGCAACAAGTCTATCAATTCAGAGAAGGTTATGTACAACATATAATAAAGATGTTGTCTGATTAATTCAACTCTGTGAATCAATTCAACCATGCATTATGGTACCACTTGGTGTGGGCCACATATTAGGAAAAAATATTTAGTTTAGGTTGTAATCCTGTTGCTATGGCGACCTTTGAATCATAACAAATGTGTGCAAATTTCAATACATCGGGATGCAATCTTATGTATCACACCGAATTAAGATTAAATAGATTATCTGTTGTGCCATATTGAAAGCCCTTGTTCTTAGCTTTCCAATGATGCCTCACACAAGTATGTAGGTAGTATACTCTTGGAGTTTTGACTGAAAATGTGGCTGAGTAGCCATTGTTCGATTCATGCAAAATTGTGACGTTCATGCCATTGTTTCTGTTGGATCATATCACTACTTACTGCAAGATATGAAATCAAAACCGATTCTACCAAAGATTTAACAAATATCATCAAGCTCATGTTGATGACTTCCAAAATGGTCTTGAACCCCTTGGTTACCATGGAAACGAACAGGTAAACAAATATGACTTTGACATCATGTTGTCTTCTGTTACAACCGGAACTATCTCGTCAAGTCAGTACAATCAGCTTTATGCTTTGAATAAGGCAGGTTTGGTGGTCCAAATATTTGAATTGGTTGTCAAGGACAAGAAACTTGTTGTTTTTTGCATAGCAACAGAAAGAACATGACCTCCAAAATTCAAATGCAGATCTCAATAGACCATGCCTGTGGGTCATTTGTGTGACGAGAGAGAGAGAGAGAGTGCATTTGACTGCATATTCGGTTGCTATACAGTCTGGAAATTTTTTTTTTCTTTAATCTGGGAAGACATCTTGGGGTGTGGCAGGTTAGGAGAAATCCAACATGACTGCCATGACATGAAAAATGGACTGAGTTGCTCACAGTAAAAACACAGAGGTGTGTAATACATCAAAATGGGGGTTTTCTTGGTTGCTGAACCCAAATATGCAAAGAGGAAAGCTCTCGATATGTTCTGTTTTGAGATATGCAAGATGGTTGTCCAATCAAGCGAACCGGTCCGCTGTGAAACACAATTATATTCCTTTGTTGCTGAACTACAAACACTGCACAGGTCTGTTATACAGTTGCTCTTGAAAGTAAGTATTGGTCATTGAATTTGTATCAGGGTTCATTATACCAGATAGGGGTCCAATTCTTGCGAATTACGTACAGTGTACACCCTCTGCTCCTTTGGAATAGCATTGGTCTTAGGGTGTACATTCTTTGGCAAGATTATAACCTCTGATTAGTATAAATACACGTACTAGATATCTGCGAGGGAACTTTTTTTCTGCCCACGACCGGCCCGCACCCACGGTATCCTGCCCGCACTTGCCCCGCACCCGCAGTCTCTGCCAGGACCAGCAGGATACAGCCACACCATGCAGGATAACCCTGCATCCACATGTGAGTGACAGCAGGTATCCACGCCCGCGTTACTTTGGCAATCATCCCTGGATAATCCTAATTCATATAAATATTGTAAAAACAATGATCTGTATTCATTGACTCATTCTAAATAATTGCATATTTTTATGACTAATTATGAAATGGCGTACCAGACCAGCATAAGCAATCACTATTCGCTAATGAGCAGATGAGGACTGTACTATGCGGCAGAGTGGCTGCTGTGGGCCCATCCACTCAGGGTGGCCCATGCAAGATGACAGAAAAATAAAAAGTTTCAAGCAAAAAGCCGCAAAGCAAAATCTTGTCAGCCGATTTATTAGTGAGTCATGCAATCAAATCAATTGGTGAGGGCCCTGAACCTAATAAAAATTACCAGATTATATAGCCTTTTGTAATTTGCTTTTCTCATTTGAAATAATGCTGACGATAGGGATTTATTTTGCCACGGGCCCGAAAGGGTGCCAGTGTGCCCCTGCTAATGAAATTGTATCAATAGGAACAAAGCATAATTAATTATATCAAAACAGTTTATTCTCAGTTTTATGACTTCCTGGGCTGAGCTGGGAGATCGATGTACCAGTAATGTTACAATACCAGTAACATTCTGTTACATAATTACACACGTTGGCCGATTAATGAGTGAATTTGATGTGTGGCGCAGGTGCTATCTTTCTGCATTAATTCTCACTCAATTTCTTTTGTGCAATGCCCTAAATTTTTTTTGCCAATATATCAGGATAAATCTAGAAATACAAGACGTTCATTCATCAAAATGAGTGTTTTTACTTAGTGGCTTAACTGAAGTTATTTGAATCATGAAAATAGGCTGAAATTGACAACAAAAGATTGCCCACTAGGATCATGCATATTAATCTCTAAAATCAGAGTGATCAGATTGTATACTTGATAGTTGATACATACATATTTAACTGATAGCAAAGAAGTAGCACACATTATGGTCTACAACTGCCTAAACGGCGAAGACAGGCAGTGAAAGTGCCCGCGCATTACTGCTCGCACCCGCAGACAACCCGCAAATAATTGCCCGCACCTGCCCCTCACCCGCAATCTTCTGCCCGCGCTCAGTGCCGCTCACCCCGTGCCAACACTGAGTGGTTGCAAGTACACGCTGCCGTGTGGGCATACCCGCCCCACACAGATCTCAAAGTCAAATATTCTAGATACAAATTCAATGACCATGCTAGTAGTTGTGAAATTAAAGATTACTTCTGATATTGATGCCAAGAAGTCCTTGAATAACATTGTTGTAGTTCACAAAAAGTACAAAAATGTTTGTGATATGTAGTCCAAATGAGGGTTTTCTGGATTGCTAAGTCCAGATATACTTATGTGTGTTAATGAAAACTATTGGATTCCATTTTGAGCAGTATGAGATTACTGCTAATATGATTGCCTTGGAGAGAAAGTGTGTGTTTTATGGTTAATACCTCTTCAACGTCTGATAAGGTAATGCCTCGAGAGTGAGTTTTTGTTAAATATGCGCCAGTGTGGGCTATTTAGAGTGATGTAATTCCTGCAGAAAGAGAAACCTGTAATGCTGACAAAGCAAAAACAGAGTATTTTGTACAAATACGTATAGACTCCGCAGCATTTAAAACACAAACTTTTTGCATTGTTGTAACCAGTTGAAATAGGGGAAATGAGGGGATCACGCGTGTAAGTGGGGGGAAACGGGGGCAAGTGTGGGGAAGTAGGTGGAAGCTTAGGGAAGCGGGGGAAATCGGGGGCGGTGGGATAAAAGGGGATAATTTATAACATGGGAACGGGAATGTATCCTGTCATGAGGCCAACTATAGTACCGACTATACAGCATGTTTAAAGATCTCAAATTGTCAACAATGATGTTCACCTGTTTTTGCCTGGCGCACAACCCGAATAAATGAATAAATCTCTCTCTCAGAAACAGTGGCGTAACTGGGGGGTCTCGAGCGGGGGGGCACCTAGGGGGGCACGCGATTCCCTGGGGGGGCACCCACTATACTAATTGTATATTTTTGCCAGAGTTGGAAAGTTCATATGGGGGGGCACCTGGGGGGGCACAGGTCCAATATGGGGGGCACGTGCCCCCCCGTGCCCCCCCATAGGGACGCCACTGCTCAGAAAGATTTCAACCCAGCAATTAATCAACTCGGGTTGTGCGCCAGGCAAAAACAGGCGTGCGTCACACCAAAACCTCTTTCCCACATTTCTTGGAAATCACATACCAACCTGTCAATGGTCGCCAAAGAGATGCAGCTTGAAACTTTTGTAAAGGAATCACAATGATGGGAATGGTTTTGGGGACATGTGGCATCAAAAAACCCCTGAGCGCTGTTGATTTTTCTGTTTGTCACGAGAAGGAGCCAAATTTGTGCAGCGCATGAATGACAAATTTGTGACACTGTTGGCCTTGATGCGTATAAATAGAGGTGAAACAATGATCAAGGCAGGATCGGAGATTAGACCTGATCAGATCACTCCTGTATTAGCCTCCTTCACTGACACATGTTAGTTTAGGAATGCGCCAATGCCTCAGATTATGCTTCAAATGTTGGAAAATATGTCTATTGCTGCATTGTTATATAAATACCATCAGCGCCATAACCACAAACCATGCATGTAGACACAAAATCAGCATCGGCATGCTGAAAACCCAGTTTTGGTCGCCGATACCTTCGTAAAGTTTTGGGTTCTTGAAATTTTTCTGCTATGTGACGTCAAAAACCTTGTCGTGAGATCTTTTAAAACATAAGTTTTTATGCTGCGTAAAAAGTGTCTTTTAAATGTTGCAGAGTTTATTTGAACTGCCAGCCCTGGCTGATACTGCAAACAAGAAACCTTTTAAGAACAGCAAAATGGCCTAACAACTTTTTCTCTTAATATGGATGGGGGTCATTGGGGGAGTGTCGGTTACGTGGTAGTATGCTGGGTTGCAATTTGCTAAGTCCAGGGTCCCTATCAAGCTCTTGCCGGGTCATCTGGGCCTATGTTGGATGGCTGTTTTAATCATCCTTTGATCATTGCTGTCCTCTTCCTGTCCTAATAATTAAGCCTAGCAGAGCATAAATACAGGATGTAAAGCCCCAATCATTCTATCAGCCCTTCTTAACATGGATGTTTTTGGTCCAAATTAATTTGTCATTCTTGAATCTGTTGCTTTACTAAATCACTAGACACTGCAAACTCAGCTCTTGTACTTCCTCTGTATAAATCGTCTTTCCTCAGATGTAAAATCTGGAGACTCCATTGCCAAGCAATGGAGCATATGCAAGATGCCGTGGTCTAGTGGATAAGGCGCTCGCCTGGTAACTGAGACGTTGCAGGTTCGAGTCCCGGCTATGGCATGGAGGAACTGAGCAGATCCTCCATAACTCTTTGCTTCACTCCACCCAGGTGTAAATGGGTACTTGGCTACAGGCAGTGATGGCGATTGTAGAGTGACTTAGCATTGTGGCGCCTTATACGGCAGCCTGGCTGCATACTCCCCGGGGAGTTGAGAAAGACTCATGCTTGAACAGGCCTGCCAACGGTGTAATTGTACAGTCTGTTGAGATGGACTCTGTCTATGTAATGGACGTTAAAAAAATAAACATTTACATTTATCATTTAACTTTTCTGATATGCTGTCATAGCCTAATCTAGCGAATAGCATTCCTTATGGACAACTTCATCATAGCCTTGGAATTATGTGTTGGCCAGCCTGGCCAATGATACCACCACAGGAGCTCAGGTGCTCAGTTGGAACTGGAGGGCGTGTTTTTTTATTTGGTCATACTTTAAGTGTTTGAACTGTTTAAGATGAGCATTTTTCGTCCACAAGTTGACTGAGAAATTCCATTTTTGATGTAGAGCCAGGAACAGAGTCAGCTACCTTTGGTCAGCTCACTTGAAGAATTAGTGGCTCACTTTTTCAGCTATCAGAATTTTTTGGCTGCAACTTAATTTTACTTGATTCAGCTGACTTCACTGTAAATTTTGAATTTTGAGTTAGCTTAATTGATTGAGTGAGATGGTTGCACAATTCCTTTGAGCCAAGATAGCTTGTTGTTTGCAAGTTATAACAACATAAAGATTATCATAACTCAAAACACCAAGCTATCATGGCTCAAACAAATTGTGCAACTGTCTCACTCAATCATTTGAGCTAACTCAGAATTTCAGAATTTACAGTGTTGAAGTGTCTTTTCATGAAAGGTTAAAGAATCATATAAATATAAATAAACTCTCCTGAATATCAAATGGTAGAAGTGCAATCAGGCAAAAACCACAAATTACCACCATGAGACATAAAAGCAGCTCTAGACCTTCTCTGACCCTCCTAATTCCAATTATCTAAGTTCAGTTTGTTTTGCTGCAACTTATGACCTAATTGTCATCTGAAGACAAAGCAGTTTCAAGTCAAGCAGTTTCAAGTGAATTTTCAGCTCAGCTTAGTTCCGGGCTCTATTTTGATTTGATACAACAGTAGGTGTTAGTATTGGAATCAAGGAAACCCCTATGCATTTTTCCTTTAATGCCAGCCATATTGGCTTGTTTAAATATCTCAAAACAGAATGTTGGAAGAGGTTTAATTCATACATATTTTGACTCAGCAACCCATAAAACATCTACATGTATTTTGATGTATTACTCACCTCTGTAGTGTTACTGTGAGCAACATTTTGGCTGCCATGTTGATTTTATCCTGACCAGCCATGCCCCGAGATATCTACCATGATGATCTTAAAGACCAGACAATATAGTAACAGAACACCTCGGTTACACAAATGACCTCCATGCCGGGCATGGACAAGTAAGATTTTCACTTGAATTTTAGTGGTCGTGTTCTTTCTGTTGCTATGCAAAAAAACAACAAGTTTCTTGTCCTTGACAACCGATTCAAATACTTGGACCACAAAACCTGCCTTGCTTAATTATATTCAAAGCATAAAGCTGATTTTACTGACTTGACGAGATAGTTCCAGTTACAACTGTTACAGAAGACAATATGATGTCAAGGTCATATTTGTTTACCTGTTGGTTTCCAAGGTAACCAAGGGGTTCAAAACAATTTTGGAAGTCATCAACAAACTTGATAATATTTCTTACATATTTGGTAGAATCGGTTGTGAATTCATATCCTGGAGTAAGTGGTTATATGATCAAACAGAAACAATGGCATGAACGTCACAATTTTGTATGAATCGAACAATGGATACTCAGCCACATTTTCAGTCAAAACTCCAAGAGTATACTACCTACATACTTGTGTGAGGCATCATTGGAAAGCTAAGAACAAGGGCTTTCAATATGGCACAACAGATAATCTATTTAATCTTAATTCGGTGTGATACAAAAAATTGCATCCCGATGTATTGAAATTTGCACACATTTGTTATGATTCAAAGGTCACCATAGCAACAGGATTACAACCTAAACTAAATATTTTTTCCTAATATGTGGCCCACACCAAGTGGTACCATAATGCATGGTTGAATTGATTCACAGAGTTGAATTAATCAGACAACATCTTTATTATATGTTGTACATAACCTTCTCTGAATTGATAGACTTGTTGCCATGGAAACAGTTACTGTTGGTTTCGCCATAAGTTTTATAACTTTTCAAAGTCAATTCCTGAAAGTAGAAATTCTAAGGAAAATTTTGGTGTATGACACTTTGTGTTCTACTCCGGTGATCACTATCTCCTCAAATATTGCACTTTTTGGCCTTCTGCTGCTCCACTATAGGCTGAGTAGGCTATAGCCTAGGGCCTCACACCTCAGGGGGGGCCTCACATTGGGTGACAAAAAAAATTAAATTTGCCTACATTTGTTTGTAAAGTCAAAGATAATCGCAAAAATCAAGAAGGACAAGTTGGGCGCAATTGCATATTAAGGGCCCCAAATTTATAATCATAGATAGTACGGATTAGAATACCTGCTTATATTTCTGGTGATTTTCATCCATCTTTTGGCTATTTTTCACAATAATTTGAGATACTTTCATGATTATTGCTAATATTTTCATGACTTTTGTGACAATTTTAAAATTCAAGTTTGCATGGGTGACATTGCTAAGCTCAAACAGAAAGTGAAATCGCAGCGAAAATTCAGCGATGATTGACGGTCTCACATCAGGTCCTGCAAGGAGCCTCAAATTGACGTTCAGCCTAGGCCTCATGCTACCTTAATCCGGCCCTGGGGGTTCTGACTGCTGTATTGTCATATTATGAATTTCATGTATGATGATGAATGTATTTAGGGATCTTCAGTTTGATTATCAAAGCTGGTATTTTAGAAGGACTTAACCTGTGCATGTTATTCCTCTAAACAACAGAGACATGTTGCTCACTTGGATATTGCTTAATGCTTATGTACTTGGTAAATATGTGGACATTTTCTGACATTGTGTGTTCTGTCTATTGTCACAAAATCATATTCAGTGTCAGACAGGAATTGATCCAGTTCTTTTATGTGAATATTTCTGAAGAGTTGTCCATGCATTCTTCAAGTTGTCAGGTGGCATGATGTACCCTCTGGCACATGGAATTGTTGATATTTTATGCGGAGTCAACCACATTTCAAGTCTATCATATTTCTCAATGTGATTCTTCTACGTAGAATTGTCATGTTGTTCATATTAAAAATGTGATTTTCTGTCTGCAACCTTTTTGAAATATATTTTTTTATTCCGTAGAAGACATGTTTTATTCCGTAGAAGACATGTTTTTTCTCCAAAAGTACATAAGTACATTGTACGTCTTAAATTACTATTTTGAGAACGATTTCAACCAGAAATTTAAGTTATAACTTTACTGAAGTTCCAAGAAAGTATATATTCTTCTTTTGGTTTCAATTCTGAAGGTTTATGATGCAAGGTTTGTATGGAAAGTTAGTTGCTCATTTTCGAAAAAACAGTTTGAACGATGTGCTTGATATACATTGTGTTGCCCCATTGCAGACGAGACTGGTTTTAAAACTTCCTAGTAAGTTAATTTAGAAGAGGAACACAGGTGTGATTTACTTCCTGACTTTTTTTGCTGCTTTTGATTACATCCGAAAAGTTGTATGTTGCAAGCTTGCAGCAAAGTGCTTTGGGAAGCAGCATGGTGTAAAAACGCTGTGTTGGCTTCCTATTTCTTTTGCTCATTTTATAATGAACATCTTCGCTCTCTTAGTGGCAGTGAGGCATTTCTATTTTGGTTCTCAGGAGTAAACCTTTTTGTGAAAATGTCATATTTAGTATTTTCAATTCTTCATTGTCATACAAGAACAGTTTTAATCCTTGAAAATACAAGAGGGTTGCAATATATAGAGAAAGTCAGTCACAGCACTGTTCATAACAGATCGTGAACATCTCAACATCTATGTAGATGCAAAATTGTACCAAAACTTTTGCATAATGTAGCAAAGGAAATACTTAATGGTTTAAAGAAATCTGATACAGATAACAGGAGCGATCGGATTTCTTTGTAATTCCAACTGAATCTCAGCAGATTAGCTATGAACAGGAAAAGAAGCTGTTTGACTGAGTATTCATGTGGTGTCTCTGATTAAATGGAAACTAAAGGATTTTTTTGCAAAGAGGGACTTGTCATGGAAAACAGCCATTTGTCATACTTGTTTGTACAAATTCCTGATGATTCTTATTCTCATATTGCATGTGTGAGTATTGTGTTGAATTTTTGTTTTGAATGGCTGCCTGCTTGTTTCTTTATTGCAATTCATTTTGTGTTGAGATTGTTCTGTATGTGCACATATATATTATCTGTGATTATCAGACGACATGAATTGTTAGTAACAAAAAATCTTGATGTCATGCATTTTTGGCTATTTGAATGCTGAGGTCAGCATTATATCACAAGTATAGGTTATTCACCAACGGAGAGGGGACGTACACCTGAGGGCCCGAGGTGTGACCAGTAAGCACATATTCCTGATTCCATGGTGAATAAACGGCTTATACCATGAGACAAACAGTTAAACAACCAAACATTAGATGACAAACGGGCAACAAAGAATATGGGAATTATCGCTCTGTAATACTGGGATGTGATTGGCTGACAGAAGTGTTGCACGTTATAAGCAATAACAAGCAGGCTATTTTTTTCAGTTTGCTGTTTATCCTGGTTAAATAAGCAATTTAAAGTTGGAGTATCTCATAATCTGACAAAAATACACTAAAAGTTGTCTTCCTTTTAAATTTGCGACCGCCTCAGGTTTACCTTGTTAGCACTGGTGTAGTTTTGTCAATGTCACGTCTTCCAACTGCTGGATTGCCCAGTAGGAGCCTTGATAAGGTCCATTAGGGGGCTGAGTGGTCTGTTCTGGTCAGCTTACAAAGGACTGGCCAGAGTGATTTAGTAGACCGACTGACCGCAGACCAGATTTACAGATAATTCAAGCTTATTAGCTTTCCGGGTTACTATAAGGAAGAAATTCCAATTGGATGGTAAGCTACAACCCATGGCTAGACGCTTGCTTGAACTGTTATAATGAAGGTTTTAGTTGCAAACTGCTTTATTTTTATAAGTTTCGAATAGAGACTGAGTAGAGTTCTGAAAACTATGACTGTCATTTAGATACACTGGTGGTAATAATATTTAGTGTTGAAGTGAAGTTGCACTACATAGACACCATTCAGTGGTCAATTGATACAAGTGATCACCAATTCAATGTCTCATACAAACTTCATCTATAACTTTGTTTACAATGGTTCTTGCGTTACAGTAGACGAATGACGAGTACTTACATTCAGCTGCTAGTAGCCACCAGTGACCTCACAGCAAGCCCTATCAAATACATTGAAATAATCTGTAAATGTGTCATAAGAGCTCATAAGGGAGCTTGTGAGCTCATTGATGAGTGGTGTGACACGTCAAATGACTTTCCCTGCTAGCATTGCAACTATAGGCTATGACTTCATAAACTGCTTATGAGTCACGAGGAATAACATGGCAGAGATACGGCTGTGACCTCACTGGGAACATTTCAGTCCAATTCTGTAAGCACTTGACGTTCGTCTACTGTAAAAGACTGCCCCTACTACAGTCATGAAACAGTTGGTGCAATCTCTCATGGGTGTGAAAAATGCACTAAATATAATACTTTGTGATGGAGGAAGAAGGTCATAGCCTATATAAAGGCAGGTCAGTCTTACAACAGGTGTCTTATAACGCAGGTATCACCGTATTACACAAACAGTTTCTTTAAAAGTATTGCTTTAAGCCATGGGTTAATTAGCATTGCTGCATTACAGACATCTACCAAATAATGAAGGGAGCACAACCCACTTTTTTTTCTGGAGTAGGCCTACAGCATTGGCTTGATAGAGTTGGTAAACTCTTCATTTCACATATGAAATTGTCTGCATAAGAAGGTAATTTCAAAATTCTGTTTTGTGTAAAGCAGCTACACGGTGATGCGCAGGGAAAATTTTAAAGCTGTTTTCTGAAAATGTTTCTGTGATGTTACTGGAAAAAAAATGAAATTAGACTTGTGTTGTGCATTGGAAATTTGCCTTTCATTAAGCAGACACACTGCACATGATTATAATGTCATATTGGTATGGAATCCCATATCAACCAGACGCTTATTTTCAGCTGCATACAACACCCTCCCTCACATGCATGCTTTCACGGGTCTTATGCTAGTACAACACAATGCAGAAGGACAAGTAGCAGGCCAAGTGTCAATGCTATCTGAGTGACCACCTTGATGGTTGTTATCACTAAAGCCTGAATGTAACAATTGCAGAATAACAACACTCAGTGTATTGTCTGCTTTGGTCAGTTGTTGTCTCGCGAAAGCGTCATCATCCCAAGTCATACCATGACAAAATGGCCCATAACCTTTGCTAATTCATGAATACTTAATCAACTGACCCAGTTTTGGCTCAGCAAATCAGGGACTGCTACATCACAGTTTGAAGTTGTTGCTTCTGTTTCACACAGTTACAAATGGAGAAATTGTGTAGGTTGAAAGGTGCTATCACAGTTCCGAAAATTCCATTGAATTATGTATTTTCACAGTTCTGAAATGAGACTGTTTGGAAGTTTGCTTGTTTTACACTGTTTTTCTTAGTTGCCAGTAATCCTCTAATTGTCCATAATCGGACTAAATCTGCCTGCAAAATGCTTATGACCTAAATAAGCAGCCAATCACAGAAGAGGTTGGAAATAGCAGAAAGCCCTGTCCATTTTAGCAGGGCTTGCGTGGGGAGGATGGAAAGAGTGGAACGAATGGTCAGTATATTATTCGGATCTACTATGTAGTATTATTATATAGTCTTGGAACTATAAAATTATCATTGTTCAATAGGAAAAGTGTACATTGTGCTAGTTTTGGAACAACTCAGCTTATCTCTAAGGCCCAATTTTACCAGTATAGTTAAACTTGGGTTTAGGTTGAATCTGTTGGTGAAGTCCACCTTATAAATGTCTGAGCTAATATTTCTTATATTAAAATGCATTTTTATGAGTGCAAATTAACAGTGTTCCATTTTCGGTTGCCCATGTATTAAATTATTGTAACCAAGTTTGAAAGAAAAATGGCTTGTAATAGGTTTGTGGTTACTGCTATCAGACTTTTCCTGAGGCTGTATTCCCACCATATCTGAGGATAAATAATGCAAAAATGATGCATTAAAAAAGTGAGGCAAGCAGGATATTTGAAAGCTTAGGATTACTTATTAACTCCTCAGAGGCTTGTAAACACATCTTTCGCTATCTCACCGGCAACAAACTGAATTTTATATTAAGCCGTTATATTATGCCGTAAGTAGTATTTTCCGTAAGGAAGATGTATGTTGCATTCATGAACTAATACGTTATATTATGTTTCAATTGCTAAAGTAGGACTCGAATCAAGTAGTTAAACCAAAGATCACTAAATTGACTAATTCATTGTAGTCTGTACCATTTTTACTGCCATCTCATGGAGACCATGAGTAAATAGTGAACCTATTTAAGGGATCAATGATTTGATTTTATTCGCAATTTGGACGTTATTGCCCCATGGTAACCATTAGTGTGATTATGGCTGAATTGTCTACTCAAATGGACCCAATATAAAGACTTTGCTTTCGGTGAGCTATTTATGTCAATGGAATATTTTTTTCTTAGAAGTTAGACAAATTATTTAGGCGCCTTTGATTATGTTTCAACCCAATGTTGTAGGCGGCCAGCCTACTCCAGAAAAAAGCGGGTTGTGCTCCCTGCATTATTTGGTAGATTTCTGGAATGTAGCAAAGAATATGCTGATCAACCATGGCTTCAGGCAATACTTTTAAAGAAATTGTTTGTGTAATACGGTGATACCTGCGTTATAAGACACCTGTTGTAAGACTGACCTGCCTTTATATAGGCTATGACCGCCTTCCTCCCTCACAAAGTAGTAGAGTAGGTCGGGGCTAGAAGCCTGGGTTAGGTGAGAGCCCCCCCCCCCCAGGGTTATATCCAAACTTACATTTTTGGTGCGTTTATCTATTGATAGGATTGAAGCTAGAGGCGTTTTAGGTAACGTCACAAATTTTCAGGGCAAACAACTCCAAACCATAGTTGAAATTAAAGCAACAAAAAAATGTGCTTGGTTTTTGTAACTCTGATTAATTCTTTGAAAGGGGTTGTCAGAAATAACTTTGGAAATATTTAAAAGTATAATGGATATCTGCATTGTTTCACTGTATGACCATCACATAAATATAATTTGGATCATGTTTTTTGCATTTTAGTTCAAAATATAGAGGTCAAATTAAAATATGTGGGTTTGGGGCGAGAGGCCCCACATGATATGGGGCATGAGGCCCCCTCCACTGGGGAGTCGAAGCTGCTTCAGGAACCATTTAATAATGTGTACTTTACCTTAAATCTTGATAGAATAGCTAATTAAAATCGAAAAAATTTGGCCCGAAATTGAAATAGGGCAAAAAATATTAATAAATAAAAGTATGAACAGAAAAATTCTGAAATTCAGAAAAAGTTAATAGAATGCCTTAAAAATAATAGAAGAACCCTAAGAAATAACTTTTAGGCTGAATGCGCTCACAAAAAAAATTGCCATAGGATTATAATAGGGGTGCTTCTTGCCCAATGGGTGGGGTAAGAAGGCCATTTTAAATGTTTTACAAAAATGGCCGTAACTCCTTTATTAAAATTGGTAGACATTTGTTTCACTAGTTATTAGTAGAGTAAAGTGATCCCTTCTTGACAGCATAAGCATTCAAATAATCGCCCATAAAAAGTAGGTCAAATCGCACCTCGAAGTTAAGCATGCCCCGACCTACTCTATATTTAGTGCATTTTTCACACCCGCGAGAGATAGCACCCCAATGAGAGACCGTTTCATGACTGCAGAAGGGGCGGTCTTTTATCGCTGGAACCATTGTAAACATACTTAGTGTATACTGCACCCACCTGCGGCTCTAACTAATAAAGCTGCCCACTTCTTACCACTCCTTTATATTGGGAAATTACCTCTACATCAGAAGGAGGAGTAGCCACTCTGCCCCTCTGCCCGTCTGCAATTCTAATGTACATTTTCAGCTCTTGCGATTCTGGTCCTGTAGGGACGTGCTGTCCACAAAAAGGCCTGAGTGATAACAAGGTGGTCACTAAGATAACAGAGTAGAAGCTTGTGTTTCCTGTATGGCTACTATATTTGGTCAGTTCTAAAACTGTGTTACAGTCGAAGAATGACGAGAACTTATATTCAGCTGTTTTTGGCCATCAAATGAATGACCTCACAACAAGCCCTATCCGTTGTATTGAAATGAACTGTCAATTTGTCATTGAGCAACTTACAAGTGACCTGATAGAATAGCTAATTAAAATAGAAACATTTGAAACAGGGTAAAAAATATTAAAAAATAAATGTATGAACAGAAAAATTCTGAAATTCAGAAAAAGTGAATAGAAATGCCTTAAAAATGATAGAAGAACCCCAAGAAAACTTTAAAGCTTAATGTGGTTGCAAAAAAAAATTGCCATAGGATTATAATAGGGGGGCTTCTTGCCCGATGGGTGGGGTAAGAAGGCCATTTTCATTTTTTTACAAAAACGTAACTCCTTTATTAGAATTGGTAGACATTTGTTTCACTAGTTAAAAGTAGAGTGAAGTGATCCGTTCCTGACAGCATAAGAATTCAAATAATTGACCATAAAAAGTAGGTCAAATCACACCTCGAAGTTAAGGGGGATTGCATGCCCCGCACTACTCTATATAGGATATGACCAAGCAAATTGCAGCTTTCCTGGTTTCATTCGAAGTTGCTTGAATGATTTATTACTGCTCATCACAGATATACTCTTTCAGGACTAGAAAATGTTCGATCCATATTCTTTTTTAAGGGCAATATTATTTTTTCAATATTTCTGATTACAATGTATAGTCCTTATATCCATGTGTTCATGAACTGCCTTGAGTTTAGGTCTACCTTGAGGTGACATGAACTGATGAAAGTCAATGCATCTGTAGATATTCAATATGAAGTCTGCAGTTTTAAGCCTTCAAAATATCATTTCCATTTCAGAGTTTCTGTCTGTTTTCTGAAGTTTTCTCTTGTCCTATTATGCATCGCCTCTTGGCATATTTCCCATTTCATTTACAGCATCATTTGCTAGTCATGCCAGCATTATTTATAAATGTGATTTCTCAATATTTCATTTGGGGAACCTGCTGTCATGCAATGACAAAACTTTCAAATTTTCAAATAGATATTCAAATAAATTGCATGACTTGTTCTCAAGTTTCTTTCAGAGCTTTGGTGCAATTGCTGATAAGTTTTGACTTTAGTGGATATATTTGGAAAGAAATTATTCTTTTTTGTTTGAAACTGGCCATGCCATGTAACTGATGTCATTGACTGTTGGTTTCCTAATCTGAATCTTCTTATTAGCTACAGGCCTACGGCACCTGGATATGTAAAGGTTATTCACCACGGGAGAGGGAATATGTGATTTATCACCCGAGGCCTTTAGGCCGAGGTGAGATAAACACATATTCCTGATCCCATGGTGAATAACTGGCTTATACCTTGAGACAAACACTGTAGCGTCCAAAGGGAAAACCTAGTAAGTCACATTTTGGAGTTTCTGAGATAATCCACTTTGAAGTTCCAGTTCTTGCTGTAAGAGATAGGCTTACTGGGATTTGTCAGTGTCATTCTGGGGTAAAGGGCCACTTCTTGAAAATCTAAACCTAAAGAATATATAGAAACCTGTCTCAGAAGCTATATTTTGACCTTAACTCAATTTGACTCAATTTGTGTCTTACTAGGTCTTCCCTTTGGACGCTAGAACTCAAACTGTCAAACATAAGAGGATAACTGGACAACAAAGAATATGGGAATTATTCCCCTGAAATACTGTAATGTGATTGGCTGACAGAGGTGTCGAATGGTATGAAGCTGATTACACAATTTAGTCTTCTTCCAGGCTGTTTCACTTTCAGCCATTGAGTGGTTATGTAACCTACTAAAAAGACAGGTTGTTCTTGAAAGTGGCAACTTTCAACCTCACCAAACTCCAGACAAAATTATTTTCTATTCAGCCGTTACAGAAAAAGCATCTGCTATTCTGGTTTAACAGTGACCACCTCAGCTCCACCTTGTTAGCACTTGGGGCTTGGTGTCAACAGCACTTCTTCTACCAGTCTGGTTTGCCCAACATAAGGTCCATTAGAAGGCTGAGTGATCTGCTCTGGTCAGCTTACAAAGGACTGATTTAGTTCTCCCACTGACCACAGGCTAGATTGGTACAGATAACTCAAGCTCAGCTGTCGGGATGGAAAAGCCAATTAGATAGAAAGTTATCAACGCAGATGTTTGCTCCAGAAATGTTGCATCAGGGAAATAGATATAAAGGCCCATTACAAAATGATTATTATTTCTGTCTCGATATTACAATAATATTGGCACATACCCTCTACCCAATACCAGATTATTATTTTTTCAATCTCATTCAAATCTGGGTCTCAGCGGAGTTCACTAGCAATCTTGAAATTTTAAACCTTCTGAAGATTTGAATGGGATGGAGGAAAATAATCTGCTTTATTGGTCAGGGGTTTTGTCTGTATTGTGACTAAAAAATCACTATTTTTAAGACACAAATTGTAGGCCTAATGTGACTAAAAAATCACTATTTTTAAGACACAAATTGTGGTTTGTGATGGTGGGCCTTTGAATTTATTTCCATGGCGATGTGATATTATCATTTGTACATACTATGCAATCCCCTGCTGAGTTTATAGTGACCAAGGCAAAGGCCATCTCAAGAGGGTTTGATTTAATATTTTGTTTACAACATATCAATAAAAGGCTTTCCAGGAAAGTGCAGAAGGTTTACAATCCAGAAGAACAAAAAATCCAGTGTGTCAACTGACAAGGGTTCTCTTTTATGTTAAGTAAGTAAAGTAAAGTAAAGTAAAGTATTTATTGACCATATTTACATATATGTACAATGCTATTTACATTTTCCATCACCAAAATGCAATATATATGGCAGGCTGACGCCAATGCAGGCGTATTTGCCTTTATCAATAAATATATGTAAAGTGAATATCATATTAATCAAGCACAAATTATAACCAGTGAAGCATTATCCAATATTTTTATCACAATATTTACAGAATAAATCAATATATACAGTAACCAGAAATACATCTAATTTACCAATTGATAGCCAACATTATTGTTAGGTGCTGCCTCTGGTTGCCCCGCATTTGAGGCTGCCAAATCACGTTTTCCACCCCTCAGGGTGGATGGGGAAATCTGACAAGACAGCCCCGCAAAGGCAACCAGAGACAGCTGTGTAGCATCTGTTCTTTCATAATTAGAGACAGACTGACACATTGAGATATTTCTACTTGTGTATGTTACACTATCTTAAATCGAAATTATTCATAAGATAATCTTTCAATCGTTTCTTGTAAGTGTGAATGCTACAATTATTATTTACTAAGGGGTTAATTTTATTCCAATATTTAACTCCTTGAAATTTGATTGATTTTGCATATAAGTGTGTTTTACACTGTGGTACATGGAAACTATTTGACTGACGTGTTTGTCTTGGGACAATGTCAGAATTAAATGCAAACATCTCTTTAAAAATATCAGGTAGTGAACCTTTTAGAAACTTGTATAGGAACATCATAAGGCGCTGGATGTAAATATGTGAAAGTTTTAGGATTTTGAGATCTTTAAATATTGGTTCAGTGTGGGCATAATATTCAGCAGATGATATTATACGTACAGCTTTCTTTTGCAATTTGATGAGATATGATAAATGACATACAGGAGCACTTCCCCAGACCTCGATGCAATACAAAAGATGTGGATATATCATAGAAAAATAAAGTACTTTTAAAGTACTCTTTGGGAGAACTTTCCTGGCTTTGCAGAGGATCCCAATTCCTTTAGAAACTTTGTTTTTGACATGTTGAATATGTTTACTCCAATCCAATTTAGGATCAAGGACAACTCCGATGAATTTGGAATGATCAACCTTTTCAATACTATGGCCACTTATCAGTAGATCAGGAGCTAGGGCTATGCGCCGATTGTTCGATTTAAATATCATGTACTGGGTCTTTGACAAATTTAGTGACAATTTGTTGGTGTTCAGCCAGTCAACAATTTTGGATATTTCATTGTTCATAGTTCTGACAGCACCTTCAATTGATTTGTCACTCACAAAAATGTTTGTATCATCTGCAAATAACAATGGCAGTAGTACATGGGATACATTCACAATATCATTTATATATAGCAAAAAGAGCAAAGGCCCAAGGATTGATCCCTGAGGGACGCCACATTTAATTATTTTTTCATCAGAAATCACGTTGTCAAAAGAAACAAACTGTTTTCTAGCACGTAAGTAATCCTTTAGCCATGATAATGCACTCCCTCTTATGCCATACTTCTCAAGCTTGTGCAGAAGAATATTGTGATCAACTGTATCGAAAGCCTTTTTAAAGTCTAGAAATACGCCAACAACAACATCGCCCTTATCAATTGCAGAAGATATTTTGTCAACTAAAGTCATTAATGCCATGCTGGTATTATGACCTTATAATATTCCTGCTGAGCAAAGAAATACAATAGAAACATACATTTGGTTTGTCTGGCTGTGGTTTTAGTAGATGATGCAGTCTGACAGGTATTAAAACTGTGGAAGAGTTTGTTTTGTTTTCTTTTGTTTGACACCTTGAATAATGAGGAAATTTGTCACACAGCTTCTATATGTCATGATCTTCTACTTATTCTCCTTATCGTGACTCTCAAATTTCACTTAGTCTTATTTTTCCTAATTGTGTCTTTTCAGCAGTTTTTTTTTGTATCCTGGTAATAGTAGAGAATGGAAAACTTGATTGTGTTGTACACCTAATGCCTAGATCACACGGAGACGTAACATAGGGTTCTTGTCGCGGCGCTTCTTGCTTTTCCTGGAAAGAGGGAGGTTTTTAAACTACATTCAACAATTCGGCGACGATATTTTCGTCTACGGCGCATCTTAAACTTCCTCGCCAAAAGTTCCTAGAAGTCACGTGACAGGTTAGTGAAGCAAGAACTTGCTTCACGAAAGATTCAACCGGTTGAATCTTTACGAAGGAAGAAGCCATGATGCAAAAGACCAGAAAGACCCCCAAAATGATTGGGCGAAGGTAGAGACAGCTTGGGCGAAGTTACAGGCAGATTGGGCGAATCTAGAGAGTGCTTGGGCGAGGCTACTTATCATTGAGTCAATGGAACTTCGGCGAAAAAAGAGAACAACTCGCCGACGCTAACAAGCTGTTGAAACGCCGAAACAGCTACTTACTTCACCGTAACAGGTATTTGCTTGGGCGTAATTGAAGATTAGGGCGAAGTAAGAGGATGCTAGTGCGAAGTTAGAGGCAGATTGGGCGAAGAAAGAGACTCCTTGGGCGAATCTAGTTTAACATTGAAGCAATGGAACTGCACCGAGGCTCCTCACAACTCGCCGACACAAGTCTCTTCTTGCCTCGTCAGAAATTACGAGCCATTCGGCGTAGAAAACGAGAGCCTCGTCGTAATAGGAGCCATCAACGACGACTTATAATCCCTAATTATCGCCCATGCTATGCTATGCATAGGGCGATTATGCTTTAGTGCTGAAATCTACTGAAGGGGTGAAACAACCAATGCTGTGGCCTCAACCAGCCCACTCTGGAAGTTCTTATCATATGCATAACACATTGATACCATTGTAGATGTGCACAACGGTTGGTATTTTCAGTTTAATTCAATATTAGAAAATTTACTATTATCAGTTTTAGAGGCTATCAAGGTCCAGAAAGCCTGCATTGTGGTGGCCATTTTCCCTTCCACAGGGTGAGTTTTAGTACACAGAATGGCCACTGCAAGCAGCAACTCATTCACATACATTACACAAGAGGGCAGCACCTGCAAGTCCTTTGCCAGTTCCTCCCTTTGCACCACATTCTATTTCTGGGAAACTCAGCAATTCCTGCATCTCAGTATAGTTCATGCATCTTTCCAACTAATTATACAGGTAGCACGGGCTTATATTGTATCTATTTCATATTATTCTATTCTCTTCCCTCCAATCTACGGGCAACTTACTATATATTATATAAATCTGTTTTATATTTATGTAAATAAAATACTGGTTATAATATATACACTCATGTAAACAAAAGATAGACATATAGATAGATAGATAGATAGATAGATAGATAGATAGATAGATAGATAGATAGATAGATAGATAGATAGATAGATAGATAGATAGATGCATGGATAGACGGATTGGCAGACAGATAGGATAGATGGATGGGATATACAGTAGGGTAGGATAGATGGATAGTATAAACGGATAGGATAAACAGACAGGATAGATAGATAGATAGATGGAGGAATGGATTGACAGATGGATTGATGGATATATGGGTTGACAGACGGACAGGATAGACGGATGGGATAAACAGATAGGATAAACGGAGAGGATAAACAGATGGGATAAACGGATAGGATAAACGAACGGGATAAACGGATAGGATAAACGGATAGGATAAATAGCAACTTAGATAGATAGATGAATGAATGGATTGACGGATGGATTGAATGATAGATAGACGGATGGATAGACAGATTGACAGACAGATAGGATAGATGGATAGGATAGATGGCTGGGATAAACAGATAGGATAGATGGATAGTATAAACGGATAGGATAAACAGACAGGATAGATAGATAGATAGATGGAGGAATGGATTGACGGATGGCTTAATGGATAGATGGGTTGATAGACGGATAGGATAGACGGATAGGATAAACGGATAGGATAAACAGATAGGATAAAAAAAAAAACAGATAGGATAAATAGATAGGATAAACAGGTAGGATAAACAGGTGGGATAAACAGGTGGGATAAACGGGATAAACAGATAGGATAAATGGATTGGATAAACGGCTTGGATAAACAAATGGGATAAACGGATAGGATAAATGGATAGGATACACGGATAGGATAAACGGATATGTTAAACGGATAGGATAAACAGATAGGATAACAGATAGGACAAACGGATAGGATAAACAGATAGGATAAACAGATAGAATAAACAGGATAAATGGGATGAACCAATGCTTATAGGGTACTGGATAAACGGATAGGATAAACGGATAGAATAACAGATAGGATTAATGGATAGGATAAACGGGATAAACAGGATGACGGATAGGATAAACCGATAGGATAAACGGATGGGATAAATGGATAGGATAAACGGGTGGGATATACGGATAAACGGATAGGATGAATGGATAGGATAAACAGATAGGATAAACGGATAGGATATATGGGTAGGATAAACGGATAGGATAAACGGGATAAATGGGATAAACGGGATAACGGATAGGATAAATGGATATGTTAAACGGATAGGGTCAACGGATAGGATAAATGGATAGGATAAACTGATAGGATAAACAGATAGGATAAACAAATAGGATAAATAGATAAGATAAACAGGATAAATGGGATGAACCAGTGCTTATGGGGTACTGGATAAACGGATAGGATAAACGGATAGGATAAACAGATAGGATAAATAGATAGGATAAATGGATAGGATAAACGGGCTAAACAGGATAACGGGTAGGATACACGGATAGGATAAACGGATAGGATAAACAGATATGATAAACGGAGAGGATAAATGGATAGGATAAATGGATAGGATAAACGAACGGGATAAACTGGCTAACGGATAGGATAAACATAGGATACGAGGGGCGTTCAGAAAGTTCGAGGCTTTTTTTTATATGGACACTTTTTTTTAAGCTAGCACTATGAATTTTTCATAGGATAAAATTCAGCATATTTGGAATTGATTTCCAAAATTTTGGACAATTCTGACATTTTTAAGTCATTCAGTGGTTGCCATGGAAACTGAAGTTTCAGCTTCTTGGGGCAGATAATACTGAAACCACTAAAGCCAATGAATTTTGGCTGTGAGAGACCTCTCTCTATCACTTGCATTAGTGAGATTGACATTATTTGACAGGAGAAATATAATATTAGCCTTAAAAGATACTCCCAAGCTCACAAAAAGCATTGATTCATACACCTGACCCATTGAAGTAAATGTTTCTTGAATCCTCCAAACAAAGTTCTGTGAAAGAATTTCGGTCATCCAAAGCCTCTTCTCCTCCAGTACCTGAAACTATAGCCCCAATGGACTAAAGCAAGGGAAAACCAGGACTTATGTAAAGCAACATGTCACAGGAATAGCTAGGATGGATAATGCTCTCCATTTTGGTCTCTTGTTCATACTAGTGAATCCATGCTTTCACGAGTCCTTATGTAGTTAGGGAAAAACACCTTTGCCTCCTGAATTTCCCTCACCAAATCTGGCATGCAGGAGTGCTTTCCTACATGGGTTCAGTGTAAGAATACACACATTTGGTATGCTTGAAAGCATATTTAGAAGCTAATACTATATTTCTTCCCTTAAATATTGTCAATATCACTAATACAAGTGACAGAGAGAAGTCTCTCACAGTCACAATTTCTTGGTATTCTTGATTTCAGTACTACCTGCCCCAAGAGGGTGAACTTTCAGTTTCCATGGCAACCACAGAATGACTTAAAAATATCCAAATTGTCCAAAATTTTGGAAATCCATTCCAAATATACTGAATTTTATCCTGTGAAAAATTCATAGTTCTAGATTGAAAATGAATATCCATATGAATAAAAGCCTCGAACTTTCTGAACGCCCCTCGTAAAACATGCGGGGCATGGGCGATGCTGTGCCATTATATGTGCTTGTTGATTATATAATTGTCCAAAAATGGCTTGAAACGCCGAAAGTTGGCGAAACTTGAGTTCCTGGCACCTCTACAACTTCGCCGTCACTTAACCACTCTCGTGAGAACTAAGCATTAGTTATGTTCTATGGTTATGGACTGGGAAAACTTGACAATATACATTAAAATCCCTGGTCTATCAGGCATGATATAAGATTCTATATCACAGCACTCTGGCATTATAAGTGATAAATTGCTTTTATAATGAATCAAATCAGCCAGAAACAGATACATAAACATTGTTGTTTTGTGAATCACTATGTAAAGCAATACAAATTGCTCATAGATTCATTTTCTGCTACACGACTTACTCTGCAGTCTGCACACATTCTACAGATAGTTAAAATAACACAATGTACCAAAAGGAATGATAATGGCATCGCTATCTTAGTGACCACCTTGTAAGCTGTTGTCGCTAAAATAAAGCCCTTTTGTGGACTGTTGGTCCAAGAGCCAGGAGCCTGAATCTCACAATTGGGAATAGCATGGCTTGAGTGGTCTGTTCTCAGTGCTATGGTCAGCTTACAACAGAGTTGAGAAGACTGTCAGTTTTGTGTATTGTGAAATCAAATCATCCGTTGTTGAGAACATTAAGTCAAACAGAATGAAGATCTATTGCCGACCGCCTGATTGATATCTCGGAGTTGCTTGGTCTAATTTTGCTTGAATATTCCTCATCAGAAGATATGTATCTCTAAAATTGAAATTTAAACTTTTTGTTGACCGACAAAGTATAATCATATGATTGGATTGGATTAGGCTGTGAAGTTTCGAAGTAAACTATCCTTGAAATGTTGTGATAGATTCTATGGCTGTTTTGATCAGGTGATTGCTAATGCTGTACAGCTACATAATTATGAAGATAAAAAAAGCAAAAACTCATTAAGAAAACAAGTCAGGGAGAATGTTGAAAGGATGGAATTAACTATTTACTGCTTGGAGGCTGGTAAAAACATCTGATGCAGTTATTCTATCTCATGGACCACACACTGAATATTGTATGACACTGTAGATGGTGTTTTCCATATCAAGGATGCATGTTGCATCAGCTAGTTGTTCATGTTTTAATTACAAATAGAACTCAAACTTCTCCTTCTGTCATTACAGAATTAAATATTGACCCGAAACCACAGCCATCTCTTTATCAACTGGACATTTCTAAGTTATGAATCCCAACTGTCATCCCGTTGTTATTTAATGACCATGGGTAATAATTGGTGTACTTCATATACACTGTTAGTTACCCGTTACCATACTATTTTACTCTTAACTTCAAGCTTAGTTTTCAGAATAGAAAAGCTGATTAGATGGGAAATTATGAGTAAGATATGCTTCCTGTGAACTCTGCTGTGAGTGCTTATTCTATGCATTAGAATGAGATTGAGGGAAATAGTCTGTCATTTATCAGGAGTTTGTGATTGTTATCAAATAGTGATAATTTAGTGCTGGGCCTTAATATTTCTTTTTATGATACGATATGATCTTCTGTATACATGCTATGTAATTCCCCGCTGAGATTTAAGTGACCAAAGCAAAGGCCATCTCAAGGAGGTTTGATTTGATGTTTTGTTACAAAATCTCATTAAAAAGCTCTCCATTACAGAAAGCTTACGTTGAAGAAGAAAACTTCAGTATTCCATCTGACAAGGGTTCTCCGAGCAAAGAAATAGATTAGAAACATACATTTGATTTGTCTGACTGTGATTTTGGCGGCTGACAGGTATATTGCATTGTGGCATGATGTCAAAAAGTGTGGAAAAGTTTGTTCTTTTACTTGACACCTCAGATAATGAGGATGTTTGTGACACAGCTTTTGTATCATGATCTGCTACTTTATCTCCTTATTGTGATTCTCAAATTTCACTTAGTGTCATTTTGGTTATGGTGTGTTTTAAACTTTTTTGATGGGCATGTCCATGCGTTGGTACAGATCATCAGTTGTTACAGATCGTTATAGCTAAAAAAAGATGCTGATAAGGTGTAAAGCCAGCCTAAACTCAGTTGTTACCATAGGCTTACATGAAAAATTGGGAAAAATTTGAATTGAAATTTGTAGTCTGTTAGTTACTGATATTTATATATAGTGTTCACAGCAATCCGGCACTATTGTTGACAATTTTCCTTTCATTTTCCAGAAACGGATACAATATTGTTTTGTGAATCACTATATGAAGCACTATGAATTGCTCATACATTAATTTCTGCTGTATGGACTTATCATGCATGGAGATTTATTGCAGACAGCTTGATTGATATCTTGGTTGTCTGGTTTAGTTTTGCTGAAACATTCCATATTAGATGATATGAATCTGAGAATCTCTACTTCTATAAATTGAAATTTTTTCAAAAAAATTGGAGTCGGGTAGTCATTGGACCGACTCCGACTCCCGACTCCTTTGTGTTTCTGAAAAAACGACTCCGACTCCTCAGACCTCCAGAATTTCAACTCCGACTCATGACTCTTTACGGCATTATTTTACACAACTTTCTTGTGGTTAGAAAAGAAAGAAATCTATTCCACAAATTTTTCTTGGATTTTATACATCAATAGTAGTTTAAGAAGTTATATATAATTGGTCTTTAGAAAAATCAATACTGTTTACATTGCTTTATATTAGGAATACTGACTCCACCTCAAAACCAAAGTTCGACTCCGACTCCACCCCAAAATCTTCCGACTCCAAGACTCCGACTCCCGACTCCCGACTCCCGACTCCCGACTCCGACTCCAAAGCCCTGATTTTTTGTTAACCAACAAAGCCTCATTCAATCATATTCCTGTACAATATGATTTAACAGCACTCAATTTTTCTGAGAAGTTTCAAAGAAAACCTTTCCTTGAAATGTTGTATGGCTGTTTTGATCAGATCAAGTGATTGCTAATGCTAGAATTCCCGCCGTCTAGGAAGGTAATAAAAGCAAAAAGTTGTTAAGATAACAAGACAGGTAGGATGGTGAAAGGATGGAATTAACTATTTACTGCTTGGAGGCTGGTACAAGCATCTTATGCTATCTCATGGGCCACAAACTGAATTTTATATGACACTGTAAATGGTGTTTTCCTTATCAAGGATGCATGTTGCATCGGCCAGTTGTTCATGTTTTAACTGAAAAGGATTTCAAGCTTCTCCTTCTGTCATTACAGAACTAAATGTTGACATAAAACCACTGCCATCTTTTTATTAACAAATTTCCAAATAATGAATACTAACTGTCATCATTTAATGACCATGGGTAATAATTGGTATACTTAAAATTTTTACTCTTAGCTACCCCTAGTATCCCTTATATCATACTCTTTTATACGCTAGCTTTGCTTTGGAAATGGAAAAGATGAGTAGATGGGAACTTATTAGTACAGATGGTTGTAGTGAACTGTCAGCGCCTTTTTCTATGAATTAGAATGGGATTAAAGAAAGTAGTATGGCTTTGTTGAGGAGTTTATGATTGTAATATCAAGAAACAAATAGTGATAATTTAGTCCTGGGCCTTAATATTTATTTTCGCCTCGATATTTATTTTCGTGATGCGATATGATCTTCTGCATACATACTATATTATACCTGCTGAGATTTAAGTGACCAAAGCAGAGGCAATCTGAAGGAGGTTTGCTTTGATGTTATGTTTCCAAAATCTCATTAAAAAGGTCTCCATTACGGAAGGCTGGTGCTCTGGAAAGAAAACTTCAGTTTGACAACATACTATCACATGCCTGCTGAGTATAAAGATACATTAGAAACATACATTTGATTTGTCTGACTGAGGTTTTGGTGGATTCTTCTGACCGACAGGTATTGCAATGATGCAAAAAAAAGGTGTGGAAAAGTTAGTTTGTTTACTTGCACCTAAGATAATGGGGATGTTTGTCACACTTAGTATCATGATCTCCTACTTATTCTCCTGATTGTGATTCTCAAATTTCATGTAGTGTCATTTTGGTTATTGTGTGTTTTAAACTTTTTTTTTGTATCCAGGTAAAAGTAGAGGATGGGCATGTCCATGCGTTGGTACAGATCATCAGTTGTTACAGATCATTATCGCTAAAAAAAAAGACGCTGTTAAGGTGTAAAGCCAGCCTGAACTCAGCTGTTACCATAGGCTTGCATGAAAAGGGGGAAAAAACAATAATGGATTGTAGTTTGTAGTCTGTTAGTTACCGATATTTATATAGTGTTCGCAGCACTCTGACACTATTATTGAAAATTTGCCTTTCATTTTGACAGAAACGGACACAATATTGTTTTGTGAATGGCTATATGAAGCAGTATGAATTGCTCATACATTAATTTTCTGCTGTATGGACTTATCATGCATAGAGATTTATTGCAGACAGCTTGATTGATATCTTGGTTGTCTGGTTTAGTTTTGCTTGAACATTCCTAATTAGAAGATATGTATCTCTACTTCTATAAATTGAAAATTTTTGTCAACCAACATAGCCTCATTCAATCATATTCCTGTACAATATGATTTAACAGTTTTCAATTTCTCTGAGAAGTTTCAAAGAAAACCTTTCCTTGAAATGTTGTATGGCTGTTTTGATCAGATCAAGTTATTGCTAATGCTATATTCCCGCCCTCTAGGAAGGTAATAAAAGCAAAAAGTCGTTAAGATAACAAGACATGCAGGATGGTGAAAGGATGGAATTAATAATTTACTACTTGAAGGCTGGTAAACACATCTTATGCTATCTCATGGACCACAAACTGAATATTGTATGACACTGTAAATGGTGTTTTCGATATCAAGGATGCATGTTGCATCGGCCAGTTGTTCATGTTTTAACTGCAAAAGAACTCGAACTTTTCCTTCTGTCATTACAGAACTAAATGTTGACCTAAAACCACTGCCATCTTTTTATTAACAAATTTCCAAATAATGAATACTAACTGTCATCATTTAATGACCATGGGTAATAATTGGTATACTTAAAATTTTTACTCTTAGCTACCCCTAGTATCCCTTATATCATACTCTTTTATACGCTAGCTTTGCTTTGGAAATGGAAAAGATGAGTAGATGGGAACTTATTAGTACAGATGGTTGTTGTGAACTGTGAGCGCCTTTTTCTATGAATTAGAATGGGATTGTATAAAGTAGTATGGCTTTGTTGAGGAGTTTATGATTGTAATATCAAGAAACAAATAGTGATAATTTAGTCCTGGGCCTTAATATTTATTTTCGCCTCGATATTTATTTTCGTGATGCGATATGATCTTCTGCATACATACTATATTATACCTGCTGAGATTTAAGTGACCAAAGCAGAGGCAATCTGAAGGAGGTTTGCTTTGATGTTATGTTTCCAAAATCTCATTAAAAAGGTCTCCATTACGGAAGGCTGGTGCTCTGGAAAGAAAACTTCAGTTTGACAACATACTATCACATGCCTGCTGAGTATAAAGATACATTAGAAACATACATTTGATTTGTCTGACTGAGGTTTTGGTGGATTCTTCTGACCGACAGGTATTGCAATGATGCAAAAAAAGGTGTGGAAAAGTTAGTTCTTTTACTTGCACCTAAGATAATGGGGATGTTTGTCACACTTAGTATCATGATCTCCTACTTATTCTCCTGATTGTGATTCTCAAATTTCATGTAGTGTCATTTTGGTTATTGTGTGTTTTAAACTTTTTTTTTGTATCCAGGTAAAAGTAGAGGATGGGCATGTCCATGCGTTACAGATCATCAGTTGTTACAGATCATTATCGCTAAAAAAAAAGACGCTGTTAAGGTGTAAAGCCAGCCTGAACTCAGCTGTTACCATAGGCTTGCATGAAAAGGGGGAAAAAACAATAATGGATTGTAGTTTGTAGTCTGTTAGTTACCGATATTTATATAGTGTTCGCAGCACTCTGACACTATTATTGAAAATTTGCCTTTCATTTTGACAGAAACGGACACAATATTGTTTTGTGAATGGCTATATGAAGCAGTATGAATTGCTCATACATTAATTTTCTGCTGTATGGACTTATCATGCATAGAGATTTATTGCAGACAGCTTGATTGATATCTTGGTTGTCTGGTTTAGTTTTGCTTGAACATTCCGAATTAGAAGATATGTATCTCTACTTCTATAAATTGAAAATTTTTGTCAACCAACATAGCCTAATTCAATCATATTCCTGTACAATATGATTTAACAGTTTTCAATTTCTCTGAGAAGTTTCAAAGAAAACCTTTCCTTGAAATGTTGTATGGCTGTTTTGATCAGATCAAGTTATTGCTAATGCTATATTCCCGCCCTCTAGGAAGGTAATAAAAGCAAAAAGTCGTTAAGATAACAAGACATGCAGGATGGTGAAAGGATGGAATTAATAATTTACTACTTGAAGGCTGGTAAACACATCTTATGCTATCTCATGGACCACAAACTGAATATTGTATGACACTGTAAATGGTGTTTTCGATATCAAGGATGCATGTTGCATCGGCCAGTTGTTCATGTTTTTATTACAAATAGAACTCAAACTTCTCCTTCTGTCATTACAGAACTAAATGTTGACCTAAAACCACTGCCATCTTTTTATTAACAAATTTCTAAATTATGAATACTAACTGTCATCATTTAATGACCTTGGGTAATAATTGGTATACTTTATATGTTTATTCTCATCGACCGCATGTATCCCTTATCATACTCTTTTATATGTTAGCTTCAAGCTTAGCTTTGGAAATGGAAAAGATGATTAGATGGGAACTTATTAGTAAAGATGCTTCATTGATGCTTGTTGTGAACTGTGAACGCCATTTTCTATGGATTATAATTGGATTGAAGAAAAAAGTCTGGCATTGTTGAGGAGTTTATGATTGTAATATCAAGAAACAAACAGTGATAATTTAGTGCTGGGCCTTGATATTTATTTTCGCCTCAATATTTATTTTCCTGATGCGATATGATCTTCTGCATACATACTATGTAATTCCCTGCTGAGATTTTAGTGACCAAAGCAAAGGCAATCTGAAGGAGGTTTGCTTTGATGTTTTGTTTCCAAAATCTCATTAAAAAGGTCTCCATACGGAAGGCTCGTGCTCTGGAAAGAAAACTTCAGTTTGACAACATACAAGGTAGGGTTCCCTTTGTATATCACATGCCTGTGAGTATAAAGATACGTTAGAAACGTACATTTGATTTGTCTGACTGAGGTTTCGGTGGATTCTTCTGACCGACAGGTATTGCAATGATGCAAAAAAAGTGTGCAAAAGTTAGTTCTTCTACTTGCACCTAAGATAATGGGGATGTTTGTCACACTTAGTATCATGATCTCCTACTTATTCTCCTGTAGTGTCATTTTGGTTATTGTGTGTTTTAAACTTTTTTTTGTATCCAGGTAAAAGTAGAGGATGGGCATGTCCATGCGTTACAGATCATCAGTTGTTACAGATCGGTATAGCCCAATTACATTCTTTGATAAAGAAAAATTGAGGACCAGTTCACTGTGAAAAATGCACTTTGTGACTCATGACAGCTGACGAAGTGTCATCTTCTTAACTTTCAACATGGGAAACATAGAGGCATTTTGATTAGTCATGATTAAGAGGAGGCCATTTGACTTGTCATAACTGATTTTGGATTGAAAATCAGATGCATAATCCTTTCGTTGGGCTGTCACCAACAAGAGGGATAAGTCTCCTTAAATCAAATTTACATTGAAAGTATTGGGTATGATCATGACAAATCATTAGTATGATGACACACAAAGTGACATTTTCACAGTGCAACAGTACACTCTCTTACGGTATCAAAGTGACAGGCTGTAAATACTTATGAGATGTAAAATGTTACCCTGATCATAACCATGGGTCCATGGTCTTGCATGAAATGGAAAAAAAATGAAAAATATGCATGGAAATTTGTGGTTTGTTAGTCATGATAGCTTCTGATATGTTTGCAGCACTCCGGCACTATTGTTGACAATATGCCTTTCATTTGGCAGAAACTGATACATACACAATATTGTTTTGTGACTCACTATGAGTTGCTAATGCATTCGTTTTCTGCAATATCGACCTGCTATGCATGCTGCAGATACTCTATATACTTAACACAGTGAATTGAAGGAGAAGGAACTGTTGGAGTGGCTATCTGAGTGACCACCTTGTAAGTTGTTATTGCTAAAACCTTTTTGAGGACTGTTGATCCAAGAGCCTGAATCGCACAACTACAGAATAACAAGACTCACTATTCGGTGGTCTGCTGTGGTCAGCTTTCAAGAGAGTGGAGAAGATTGTCAGTTCTGTGTAATGTGAAATCTATCTATGCATTGTTTGAAATTTATTGCAGACAGCTTGATAAATCTTAGTTTTCTGTCTAATTTTGCGTGAATATTCCTTATCGGAAGATATGTTTATCTAAAATGAAATTGAAGGTTTGTGTTGACCTACTTTGTTTATGCTCCTGTAAAATATGATTTACAATATTCTAATTTCTCTGTTTAGTTTCAAAAAAAACTTTTGCTTAAAATATTGTGATCGATTTTATGGCTGCTTTGATAAGGTGATTGCTAATGTAATGCTGTATTCCAAAATCTATGAGGATTTAAAATCTAGGAATCTAATCAAGAAAACAGGACAGGCAGGATGTTGAAAGGATGGAATTAACTATTTACTGTTTGGAGACTGGTAAAGATCTTATGCTATCTCATGGGCCACAAACTGAATATTACATTACATTGTTAACGGATTTTTTCCCATAACAAAGATGCATGCTGTATTGGCTGGTTTTTCATGTTTTAACTACAAATAGAACTCAAACTTCTCCTTCTGTAATTACAGAACTAAATTTATGTTGTCCTGGAACCACTGCCATGTCTTTATGAACTGGAAATTTGTCAAATTTGAATCCTAACTGTCATCACATAGTCATTTAATAACCATTAGTAATAACTGGTGTACTTAATATACACGTACTGTTAACTAAGTCACCCAATGTTTCCTTTATGGTTTAATGCTTCATCTGTCTTTGACTCTTCTTACAAAGTTTGATTGGGTAATTATGGCTGAACACTCTACAGAATTAATGGACTAATTATAGGGATTGTGCTTTAGTGAGCTCATGGCCTTAATGGAATTGATTTTCCCAAGACAAATCAATCTGCTAGGGGCATAATTATATCGTCTTTTAGATGGATATTGTACTTAATTTTTGAAAGAGGTGTCTTAATTTTATCTCCTTTATTTTGTTGATGGAGATGTGTGGCAAATCAAAGAATCGGCTAAAAAGCTGGTTAGCTGTATGTTTATAGTTGTAAATACTTCTCGCATAGTCGCAGTCTATTTTTCTTTTTATTTATGGTCTCCTTGCTGCCCTCAATGTAACATCTTAAGTATTATTCTTTTCCCTACATAGGGGTCAAAATTTGATAAGTCTGAAATTCTTGTCTCCGTTGTTTAACAATAATTCATGATGGCAGGACGACCAAAAGAGGACCTGTTGTTGTCATTTGTCATAGACAAGGATATTAGCAAAACTTTTAAAACAAAAAATATGCGGCAGAATATTTTTATCCCATCCAAAAATAGCATTGAAGTGGCCTACCCCCCTGAAAATGGCCTGTCTCCAACAACATTTTCTTGGAAAGATCGTATCACAAAAACTAGTACAGGATCCTAATTCAATTAAACTCTTCCATACATGGAGACTTGACTGTCAGTCTTCTAAAAACTGGTCACCAATAGCTGAAATAATATTCTGTATAACAGCAGGAGGTTGTAGTGTCGATGTCTCCAATATTGCGTCATTAGCATCACGCCGGATTTGTTTCTTAATAAAAATTAAAGGGACACACATTCTGTGAGAAAACCTTGTGTCTGATGTTGTCTGAGAACCCAAGAAAATAACTGAACTATCTGTAGCTCTGTATCATTTATGTAAACCAACATATTAGAGTATTTCTGTTGGCATGTCAGTTGTCCTATCTCAATTTGTCATTAGCAAACGTCTTGCTACTCTATTTTGACTACATATTTCTGGACCAAAATCACTATGAACATGTGTCTGGTGTTCATAAGGTCATTGCATGCACATATTGCCAGACTGCCAGTTTTCCACTGGTCCCTGCAAAGATTTTTACTGTAATTATCATTAACATCACGCTGTCATTAGCATCATGTCAAAAATGGCTTGTTGCCTTTACGTCACTAAAATTTTGTTGCAGGTGACTGGAGTTGAAATCAGTTGAATATATATTATCAATAAATGTTTTGACAGACTATTACATAACATTTTTGCATTTTCCTTGCATCTGACATGCTTAGTATGAAGTTTGATGCTTCTCTGAAACTACTAACCAAATATGGGGTGCCAGTAGCATTTAACCATTGTCTAGCATCTGAAATATGGTTTAGTAAAGACACTGGGCACTGGAGGAAGTAGTGGAGATCATCATTATTATTCAGAATCCAAACTATTGATGAAAAGAGTGTTTTTGTTTGTTTTTGTAAATTTCTGGTTCAAGGACATGTTCTATCTCAATGACTATTGGTCATAGAGACCTGAAATATAGCTCAATGTGTGCAGAAAAGCCACTTTCCTATTTGTTGGTAATACATTATTCTGCTCTAAGTGGTACAGATTTCAAGTTATAGGCATGATCCTAATGACACACACATTTGGTATTTTAATTGATTAAATGCAGTTTCTCAAAAATGATTGGCACTAGAGATCTGGAACTTGGCCCAAAATGTGCAAGCAACTTGCCTAATCATTGGCAATAGATTGTTTAGCCCTAAGTGGTCAGGATTTTTTAGTTAGAAGTTTGATTTTAATGACAGTCAAAAAACATTACATCAATGTTTATCACCTCAGTACAGATCAGCGGGGCATTGGGACCCTTGGACATGAAAGTGCGGCGAAAGCTGACTGTTTGACCCACCCAACGCAAACTTTAAAAGGCATTTCTGGAACGAAAAATTTTCAAAATTTTTTCAGCTGAAATTTCAAGGTTTTCAAATTTTGACCCATAGAGTATTTTCAGTCCCTCTGCCCTTGAGCAACAAGTTCTCTGCGAGTGTGAGTGTGGTTTACAGAGTTTATGGACAGTAAGCCAGGAAGAGTGGAGGCAGTCATGTTGACTGGCCCACGAAGAAAGCAATGTGCTTTGCTAGATAAGGCGTATAACACAAGCACATGAGACATGCCCGGGGAGCCATCAGACATAAGCTCAAGATGATTCAAGGGTTATGCTCTGGTTCAATCAGTCATGATCACCAAGAAGAAGGGTAAAGGTTGGTGCCCTGACTGCCCCCAGGCTTTGCAGCTGTATGACAGTGTCCTGTCAAATACAAGTTGACAGCTATTCTGTACATCAGGGTCCCCACCGGACAGGGAAAACAGGGAAAATGGTGAAAAAAAATTCCCTGCAGGGAAAACTCAGGGAATTTGAAATTCGACCTGAAATTCAGGGAAAACACAGGGAATTTGGTTTTACATGAGATAATGCGTGAAAAAAGCCCTTTATTTTAAGCAAAAATCCGTAAAAGACATTGTTTTTGGTTTCCGAATAGTGACGATATTACCGCGATAACACAACGATAAGCCAGAATATGATCAGGGAAAATGTCTAGTGAAGCATAAAAAAAACAGGGAAAATACAGGCAATTTGCTCGCCAAATTTTGGTGGGTACCCTGTACATGCAATGGTCAGACTCATCGCTGATAAACAGACATCAAAACATAGATAAGTATGTTATCTTTAAATTTCATGCCTTAAGAAACACAACTTTGCATTTCACAACTTCTATCTGTTTTATCTAGATTTCTGTTGATCTGATATGTTTTTGCCCGGCCCATTGGCATATTTCCCTTTCCATTTTCTGGTCATGCTAGCATTATTTATGAATCTGATTACTCAATGTTTCATTTTGGTGTTTTGCTCTCATGCAATAACAAAACGTCTGAGAATTTTCAATATAGATTTTCAAATAACCTAGTTTTTCCAGCATGAGTTCTGCTGGTGTTTTTGTTGTTAATGAAGTTCTTCCTAAGAAATTCTTCAGCCTGCCTTAAAATATGTTGGTCCCTTTTGTTTCAGTTCATTTCTTACTTATTTATTCCTGGATATTATGAAGGAATATTTGGAATGGGAGATGGAATTTGATTGATTTCCAACTTGTTTGTTGACTGTTTCACTTCCTTCACATGGTTGTCGCCATTGGACAGGTGTTATCATTGTCCTCCTACAGCAGGCGAATGTCAAGTGTTTACAAAATTGGACTGAAATATTCCTAATGGTTGGGGATGGGCTAATACTTCTCCCGTATCATTCTTTGTGTATATTTTTTGTATCCATGGATCTTTGTGTCTATTTTTTGGTGCTGAAAAAAAACACTACTGCTCAGTTGATCTACCAAAAGAGAAAAACTGATGAGTGAAAATGCAAAACTGCTCTGGTTACACCATCCTGTGTGCTCTAATATATGGCCTTGCGTTCAATGTTAAATGAGATATATTACTGAACATTGTTATACATACATACCTTTTAGAACTCATATTCTTTTGAATTCCCAGACGCCTTTGAGAGCTGAATCGCCCATATGCAGGATGCATGCCCTCTTGAATAGCAATTAGCATAATTGCATTCAGCATCTTTAATATAATGCAAGGTCGCAGCTCATCTGTCTTCTGTTGTTTTCGCCAGTGAGTGATTATGATCAAGAACAATTAGAAAGTCCTTGCTATGTTGTTATCCAGAAATATAGCCCCAATCTGCATTCAGTGCATTTTGGAATATGTATTGTGCTTGAAATTATCACCTATTACATTAGGCCTACAGCCCTATACTCACAAAGGTAAACCGGGTTAGTCATTTCTACAGATGTTCACAATCACTGTCGCTTACTTGCCAATACAAAGAAAAAAGATTTGATTGATAAACAAAGAAAAAAGATTTGATTGGTAATTGCATCCAATTATGTAAGGATAAGTGGGAAATGTAGCTCCAACAGACAGGTTTATCAATAAGATCATTTTGTCACAGTAGATGTCATGACATACATGGGGGGGCTGTTGTTTTAAATAAAGACGTCATCAACCAAATAATTGAAATTTATAACACTCTTATCGTTGCATTGTACACTCTGGCCCTTTTTAATGCAGGTGCGCATGCGCAACTGCATTATACCAGTCAATATAATTGGTTTTGTGGATTGGAACATGCACAGGCATATTGCTATCAAATAATGCATTTTCGTTTTTGAAAATCAGATTTTCCGTCAGTAGAGAACCCCTAGTGTTGTGCGCGTAAGCATTTTGGATAATGTATGGGTTATTTTTAGAAAGAAAATCATATTTGTTTCGATATGAGGTAAAATGATGCATTTCTAATGACCGAAAAAATAAGATAAAATTTTTTCTAAACCCCATATTTAAGAATGAAGAAAAACGTATGGAGAATATATATCAGGCAATCTATATACCAATTTTCGCTTTCAAAAGTCCAGCGGTTATTGCTCCAGGCCTGTTGAGAAATCGTTTCTGTAGAAAAATGGGTTTTGTGGATTGGGACGAACTCCATGATCTTTCCATCTGAATTGCATTTTCTTATTTGAAAGTCAGATTTTCACTTATAGAGAATATCTACAATGGTGTGTATGAGCATTTCAGATTATGGACAGGGTATTAAGACTTAAGAGACAGATAAAATATTCTCACCTGTAACCAAAATAACAAAAGTGTTTTTATAATAATATTTACTTTTTTCCATTTTCTATGTAATAAATAAGAAAAAATAATCTGAAATGAACTTCAGGCATTCGATATGCCTATATTTTTGCTTACAAATGTTTTTAGCGCTCCTTGTCCGCTTACAGATTGTTCCGTAGATGGGATTTGTGAACTTGATCTTGTCATTTAAATATCATTTTCAGATTTTCACTTATGGAGAACATCAACAATGGTGTGAAGGTGCATTATGGGTTATGTATAGGGTATTAAGAGACGGGTATTCTCTTTTATTAGCAAAATTATGCTTCTCTTGCAGCCGAAAAAAATTAGATGTATAGCATTCCGATTCTCCCTTTGTGAGATAGGAATAAAGGCATTTGCAATGGACATCAGACATTATGTTCACATATTTTTCGCTTTCAAACGTCTAGTATTTGTCACAGTCACAGTCACACCCTAGTATAATCAGAGACAGTCTTGATCTCACCCACATTGATTTTTGGCCCAAATGCTGAGGACAGCATACATAACCCTAGACTTTCACATCAACTGTCAGATTTAACCTTGGCTTATTTCATGGTCATTTGCTTGTATACAATATCAAGATTTATATGAAAATCTAAGTCTCGAAAATATTTGGTCAAACGCAACCCGGCATTAGTATATTGCACCTGCATTATGAAACCCGCGGGTTCTTGTTCAACAAGCATATCCTGGAAAAAAATTGGCCCGATCTCCAGATAATCTGTCGCTAACTATTAGTACGATACGCAAATATGTCCAACTATCTTGTACTCTGGTCACCATGGAATCCCACAGTCATAGAAAGGACTCCAAATGTGTTGGACAGAGTAAAACAATGCTATGGTCCCCTTCCGTCATCACCGTTGCAATTTATCCACATAGGCCTATGTATTATCTGAGCCTTTCTGCTCTTGAGCGACAAGTTCTCGGCAAGTGTGGTATACAGAGACATTTTCTATCCATGAGGTTTCCTTTCTGTGGTTGACTTTCATCTGTCAGCTTCTCCATTATCATGGAATCCGCCAGTTATAGAAGGAGTTGTGTGATGGATAGAGTAAAACAATACTATGGTCTCCTTGCTGCCCTCAATAAATTGTATTATTCTTACACCTGCATAGAGTATTTTCAGTCCCTCTGCCCTTGAGCAACAAGTTCTCTGCGAGTGTGAGTGTGGTTTACAGTTTATGGACAGTACTTAACTTAAGCCAGGAAGAGTGGAGGCAGTCATGTTGACTGCCCACGAAGAAAGCAATGTGCTTTGCTAAATCAGGCGTATGACACAAGCACATGAGACATGCCCGGGGAGCCATCAGACATAAGCTCAAGATGATTCAAGGGTTATGCTCTGGTTCAATCAGTCATGATCACCAAGGAGAAGGGTGAAGGTTGGTGCCCTGACTGCCCCCAGGCTTTGCAGCTGTATCTGTCTATCAAATACAAGTTGACAACTGTTTGGTTTATTCAATGTTCAAACTCATCACTGATAAACAGACATCAAAACATAGATACGTTCTGTTTTTATGCCATTAGAAATACAACTTAACATTTAACAAATGTCAGTTTTCTCAAAATTTTGTGTTTCTTCTATGCATCTTTGCCAGGCCCCTTGGCATATTTCTCATTCCATTTTCTGGTCATGCCAGCATTATTTATGAATCTTGATTTCTCAATGTTTCATTTGGAGGTTTTGCTCTCACGCAATGACTAAACTTCTGAGAATTTTCCATATAAATTTTTAAATAACCTAGTTTTTTTTAGCATGACTATAGTTCTCAACTTTCTTTTCAGAGTTATGATGTTTTTGTTGTTAATGAAGTTCTTCCAAAGACATTCCTTAGCCTGCCTGAAAATATGTTGGCCCCTTTTCTTCAATTCATTTCTTTTTACTTATTTTTCCTGAATATTATGAAGGAATATTTGGAATAGGAGATGGAATTTGATTCATTTTCAGCTTGTCTGTTGACTGTTTTCGCTTCCTTCACTTGGTTGTCCCCATTGTTGATATCATTGTCCTATTAAGATTTCTAATAATGGAACTATTGAAGTAGGAGTGATAATAAAACTGTTGAAATAGGAGTGATAAAGAAAATGTTGAAATAGGAGTGATAATGAAACTTGAAATAGGAGTGATAATGATACTGTTGAAATTGGAGTGATAATGAAACTGTAAAATAGGAGTGACAATGAAAGTGTTGAAGTAGGAGTGATAATGAAAGTGTTGAATAGAAGTGATAATAAAGCTGTCGAAGTAGGAGTGATAATAAAACTGTTGTAATAGTGGTGATAATAAAACTGTTGAAATAGGAGTGATAATGAAACTGTTGAAATAGGAGTGATTATGCACTCTAAATTGGAAATGCGTACAATCTAAACAAAGCCTAAACATTAAACATTCCCGCTTTGAGCGCGTTTATTGGTGTTTAGCTTTTTCTTTATAAACACTATGTTTAGCCAAATTAAACAAGCTGCGTTAGAGACTGCGCAGATACAACCTAAACAATTATGACAAAAAACATTTAGTTTTAGCGTTTTATTTGTTTAGAAAACTAAACAATACCTAAACAATTAGGTGCATAGTCTAAACAACCAAGTGTCGAAAGCCTAAACTACTAAATGTTGACAACTTAAACAAAATCTCAACAACTAATGTGCGTACAAAATTCCCACTTTGAGCGCATTTAAAAGTGCGTACAAAAAGTAAATGTTTAGGCTGTAAACAAATGCGTACATCTTCAATAAAAGTTTATATCATGTGAAAAAAAGCTATTCCATACTTTTATCTATACATCGATAGTGACTGTACAGGCAGCAGTTCTATGCTTTACATACCAAAAGTATATTTCCAAATAATCCCACTTTTTCATTACTTACGATCTGTCGTAATTATGAAAAATTAATTCAGCATTTTATAAATTATATTCTCATGCAAAAGACACAATTCATCATAATTGTATAACACCTCCTGTCCAAAAGTTTACCTGCCTACATGCCATATCTAATGATAGTGCCTAAAAAAAATGTAGCAATTTAACTTCCCAATAAGTAGCATTGACAAATATTCTGTACTTGAAAGCACTTTATTATAATGACTAGCTAAATCGACGACTGTTTCTTTTTGTAAATCATATTTTGAGACTTAACATTTACAAAATTACAAAATTGAAATAAATACCATTTTTTAAAAACCTTACTGATCAATCGCGGGAAACTTCACACATCAAAACAAACAACTTTTTGGATTACAATTAATTAAATTTGGTACATAATCCAACTCTTTTGCATCAAAACTTTTACTAAAATATCAACAACATTTATTGTTCTATTCTAAATACAATTACAAAATACCTTTTTTTGTGCACAGTTTGCATTTTTCATGGTGCATTTTCACATATTATTTGTGTGATTTTACAATTTCTCAAATCGTCCCAGTTAGAGCCAAAACTAATTGGATTGGCCTGAGGTGAACGGCACTAATGTTGCACAAGTTTTGTTTGTTTTGTGACGGCATCATTGTAATTTGCATGAAGAGAGGCCACAAATACATTTAGAAAGGGCCTAGCCTCAACGAATGATCCTGCTGCTATCTGGACAATTCTGAGAGTCTCCTTCAAACATCTCTGCATTTCCAAACTTCTTCTTCTTCCACATGAGAGTTGGGTTCATGTGTTGAACGTTTAAGTTCTGTAGTACCGCACATGCATGAACAACACATAACACAGCCTATAAAAATGTGGTCCTAATGGTTAAAATCAGTGCGTATGTATAACAAAATTTTACGAGCTGATGAGGGTTGTGTCTGTTGTCAACGCATGCACTTAATCCCCACTTACAGGCTTTGCCTCTGTGTGAAGCTGGCCAAGTGATCCAGACATTCTACTTTAGCATCAATTATTTGTCCTTGGAGACCATCACAGTTTATGGCACATATGACAGCTAGTGCTTCTGACCTTTGTGGAAGTTCACTTTGTGTGTGTATATTTTACTTTCGTGATTTCTCTAGGTCCTGGCCATTCCACATGCCGTTTTCATAATTTGAATAAATGCAATGTGCCTGAAAGTAGACATACACACCATGTACGTGAACAGCTAATAACAATATCAACTAGTATTCAGGCAGAAGGCCATCATTACCTTCTGAGTTATTATACAGAAGAGACAGTGTTAACATTTTTTCATCAGTATTTTAGAATTAATTTTAAATGATTGCAAAAAATCTAAGCAGCTGAGTCTGACAACATATCAATGGCACTTACTACTTTCTGAAAATCTGTGCTGGTCCAACTCAAATTTTAAGGCAATGGCATTTATAGAAAATTTGCTTTTAACTTAGTCCACGATTTTCTCTGGACATGTTCTTTTGTGAAGTGATTAGTGATGGCATGGATGCCTGGAATCGATCATTTGATCAAAGATTGGGTAAGTTTGATTGCATCTACTCTAACTAGGCCTACTCCGGAAATTATGTTTTTACTTTGAGAGAAAACTACTTCAAAATTGTCCAATTTATAATGAAAATGAGTACGGAATACCCTGGCTGGTGGCAATTCAAACCATCATTTGACATCTTCAATTGACTGACTTAATTGTTTCAATTGAATTACAGCAATCCACATCATAAAAACAACCAGCCACTAAATCAGAAGTATCAGCTTTTTATGTAATCAATCCCATGTCATGGGGTATCCCAATTTCTAGACTCCGATCTACTTCCGGAGATGGAAAAAGTGATTAAGAATAAATTACTATACTCCAAGAATACCAAATCAAATCCACTCAGCATTCACAGACTGAGTGATATGATATTGTAGTGAAATATGAAACCATTCTGGTCTGGATGGTCTCTAATGTGCCATTGCACTGCCATTATTACCTGGACCATTGATATACTGTCAGCATGATGAACCAGTTATATAGCTATATGATGGACATTGTCAAAAATAGCAATACTTGTTTGTTTTTAAGTAGTTACCTGAATAAAATTCCAGTAGCACCAAAGCAAGGATTCAACGCCACTATTAGTGTCTGTCAGGTGGAGCCACAGCAACTGTCTTCCAATAATAAAGTTAGGTGGCTCTGCCATCAAGTTACCTTGTTCAACAACTTGTTTAGTCTGTACAAAAGGTCATGTAGATATTTACAATTCTACATAATGTGTTTAGGACCTCCACATATTCCAATTCTGATTCCACAAATGTTTAGCAAAGTTACGCAGTTTGTTCAAGTGAGATATACATGTTGTTTAGAATGCTCAACAACCCATTTAGACTGTAAACGTCATGTCTTCATATTGAACATGGTGTTGTCATTGACAACATTTGAACGCAACATCCATGGAGAACCTAAACATTAAACATTTGAAATGTTTAGAATATGTTTAGGTCAGTTTAGAGTGTGAAACTGTTTAAATATGAGTGATAATGAAACTGTTGAAATAGGAGTGATAATAAAACCGTCATCACTCTTCTCCCAATGACTCAAAGGACCACTCATTTCGATGTAAAAGATAGCACCTGTTGTGACATCATTGATGTCCTTAAACAGCCGAAAGTTGTCAACAATTCTTTCCTGGCTGTAATATTGACCTTATATTTGTGAGCCTTGTATTGGTATTGGTTGGGGATGGTCTTATGATTTTCCCGCGTCGTTGATAACGTGAAATTTGTATCCATGGATCTTTGTATCTATTTTTCGGTGCTGAAAGAAAAAAGCACTACTGCTCAGTTGATGTACCAAAAGAGAATAACTGATGAGTGAATATTATATATGCAAAACTGCTCTTGTTACGCCGTCCCGCATGCATCCGCTTGAAACAATGAAAGCTCAAATATGTGGCCTTTTGTTTTAAGCTCAATGAGATATCTTACTTCGCATCATTATAGATACCTTTTAGAACTCCTATTCTGTTGGAGCCTTTGAGAGCTGAATCACCCATATGCAGGATGCATGCCCTCTGGAATAGCATAATTGCATTCAGCTTCTTTAATATAATGCAAAGGTCGCAGCTCATCCGTCTTCTGTTGTTTTCGCCAGTGAGTGATTGCATATGATCAATTAGAAAATTCTTGGCTATTTTGCTATCCAGGAATATAGACCCAACCTGCATTTAGTGCTATGGATGTATAGGCCTATATGTGATTATATGTGCTTGAAATTATCAACCATTACATCATGTTCCTATAAGGATAAGGCAGGTTAGTCGTTTCTACAAATGTTCACAATCACTTCGCTTTATTACTTAAGGTCTGTCAATTTGTTATGCAAAAAGAGTGGACTGTTGCACTGTGAAAATGGCACTTTGTGACTTGTACTGATGATTTGTCATGATCATACTCAATAATTTCAATGTTAAATTGATTTAAGGAGACTACAACTGGTTGGTGACAGCCAAATGAAAGGATTATGCATCTGATTTTTACTCTAAAATATGTTACAACAAATCAAATGGCCTCCTCTTGGTCATTTCATGACTAATCAAACGGCCTCCATGGTTCTCATGTTAAATGTATGATGATGACACATCATTGGCTTTCATGAGTCACAAAGAGTATTTTTCACAGTGAAAAGGTCGTCTTTTTTTCAGACTGTAAGCAAGTACAAAGAAAGATTTGATTGATAATTGTGTCCAATATAAGGATAGCCTAAGAGCCAAATGAAGCTCCAGCTAGACTGATTAATCAATAAGATCATTTTGTCACAGTAGGTATCATGACATAGCTTACATGGGCTTCTGCCTCCATGCCCCGCTGATTGGCTGAAATGGTTGTTATGATGACATCATCGACCAAATAAGGCCGAGGCGCGATAAACATATTCCTGATCCCATGGCGAATAACCGGCTTATACCATGAGATAAACAGTCAAACATGAGAGGATAACTGGACAACAAAGAATATGGGAATTGTTCCCCTGAAATACTGTAATGTGATTGACTGACAGAGGTGTCAAATGGTATTATTGAAATAACACACTCATTGTTGCATTGTACACTCTGGCCCTATTTCAACCATATCCTTGAAAAAATTGGTCCCATCTCTGATTAACCTGTTGCTAACTCTTATAAAGATGCACAAATTTATATGTCCAACTTTTTTGTGCTTTGATCATAGGATGGTACACTTTCCGGGGCATCATCCTGAAAAAGCCTGTCACATACTTTTACATACATTTCCTTTCAAGATTTTGACAGTTTGTCTTCTTTTTTTCTTCAGATCTCCAAATGGCTACTATGGACAAGGTTGTCCTGGAGACGGAGATTTCCAGCGTGACAGTTCTGAGGTCTTCGGCTGCGGAGAGGAACAAGGGTCACATCTTGCAGGTCTTGCAGGGTCTCCTTGGCAACGAGACTGGCCTTAATGCCCTGGAGATTGCATCAGGTAAGCCTCTGCAAAGAACAATGGGCTATGCTCTGAAATAGAAGGTTTTGTTTGTTCTTTGTAGCCTTCATAGGACATACCAAGCTGTCCATGTAGGACATCTATATATTGGGTCGTATATCACGTTCGAAGGACAAATGAACGTCAGTTCAATAAGTCCCGTTTGCAAAACCCAGTTTGCACTACAACAGTTTAATTGAGGGAAGATGAGGGTGGTTTAGGGAATGAGAGTGCAGATGAGGTCAGTTGAGGGTGGCAGAGGTTAAAAGGGGTAGTCTGAGGGTAAAATCGGTTCAGTTGAGGGTACCAAGTTTATAAGAAGGTTTGGTGGTATATCCTGCCATGAGGCCTCCAGTTTTGTGAATTAGTCCTGACAGACGCAAAAAAGGTCCTGACCTTTATTTCATTGCTTAACCCAAGTTTAAAGAGGTTGTCTACCAAGGACAAATAGTAAGCACCTTTTGTGATGATTGTTTACCCATAGTCCCGAATAAGTTTTGTTGACAAGTTTTTAAATCTGAATGTGTAATTTTTTTAATTCACAGCCTTTGTGAGACAAGACTGATGTTTGCCACACACAATAATATAATTGATGCAGAACTAATGATTTGTATATAGCAGCAGAAAATAGAGGTACCCAAGATAAGGAGATTTCTTGGTTAAGCTTTTGTAAAGATCGGAACCAGAAACATGACCTCCCTATAGGCCTGTGGTTTCCCATCCAATGCAGAAGTATAGTATAGAGACATCACTTCTTATTAGGTTTAGCTTATCCTGTGGGATTTGCAGATGACAGGTGGCATGTTCTTCCCTTATCCTCATGAGATAAGCAGCTGTCATAATGTATCATGTGACTTGTATGTCACGGGAAGAACGTCATAGAAATTGGGTCATGCGACCTGCAGGGATTTGCAAGACATAATTAGTTGAACTCAGATTCTTCCGATGACGATAATTAAGGTAGTCTCAGATGGTTCTGTCAGGAACGCAAGAAAATTGGGAATTCCCGTTTTGCGTATTTTCTTACCTGTCACTAATATTTTCTAGTTTTATAACAGCAAGTGTAATATTGTGTGTTGCCACCCAATTTCTTGTAGTGCATTAGGCTACCTCATTTCAACGGGTGTACAGCATAAAAAAACGGTTTCATCATATGCCACAAGGCCAAACACAAAGAAATCAAATTGTGATGCAGCTTGCTTTGCCAATTGACAGGCAACCTTCCTCTGAGATGACACTGAAACATCCCAATGGAGCTTATTCTCATTCTCCATTTGAGATAGCAGAGGCATTTAATCACTGAGCAACCATTTAGGATACACCCTCAACCCAATGGGACCCAACAACCATTTGTGATTTCTTCATTATAGGCCTTTTAAAAAGGATTGTCATAAGGTCATTTACGCACATGCAGGCTACTTCGATTGCCTGCATTGTTGCCTGACCATTCTGTGAATTGGTCCTGACAGATACAGCGAAGGCTCTGACTTTTATTTTATTGCTGTATAAGTTTAAAGAGGCTGTCAGCCTCTACTATGCAAGGAAAGATAGTAATAACAATTTTGTGATGTTTGTTTACCCACAGTCCCACACTACTGAATAAGTTTTGGTGATTAGTGTTTTTATCTGTAACTAAAATTTTTGATGTCACTGCATTTTTGAGACTCAAGACCGATGTTCTGCCACGCACGATTGATGCTGGACTAATGATTCATGTAGCAAGAGAAAATACAGGTAGGCTACCCAAGACAAGGGGATTTCATAATATATAATAGATTTGTATATTAGGAGCTAGACACATGACTTCCCAATAAGCCTGTGGTTTCCCATCCAATGCAGACTTGGTATCGAGACCACACTAGATTTCAGGACCTACCTTATGATAAAGGCCAGTGCTTTCCCCATCTAATGTGGAAATATAGTGTAGAGACCTCACTATTTATTAGGTTTAGCTTATCCTGTTGGATTTGCGGATGACAGGTGGCATGTTCTTCCCTTATCCTCATGAGATAAGCAGCTGCCATAATGTATCATGTGACTTGTATGTCACGTCATAGAAATTGGGTCAAGCAGCCTGCAGGGATTGGCAAGACTTATTAGTTGATGTCAGATGCTGATGATGATAATTAACATTCTCTCAGATGGTTCCGTTAGGAATGCAAGCAATGGAGATTTCTGTATTATGTATTTTCTTACCTGGATTTAGTAATAGAAAGTCTTAGATGTTCTAGTTTTATTACAATAGCAGCAACATTTTGTGGTGTTGCCCAGTTTTTGTCGTGCTGCCCAGTTTTTGTGGTGCATTTTAATACCTCATTTCAATAGAGGCCCAACCATCAAAAATGGACAAAATTGGTTTTTCAAATACACAATTTTTTTATTCACTTTTTTGCACTCAGTGAAATAGACTCACAACTATATTCATAATCCGTGGGTAAGTTTGAAGTCAGCATGTTTTGATTGGATGGTTTGTAGCCTTAATTGTGATCAGTCACTTTTGAGACATTGCCATTCTCTCTGAACAAAAGAACCAACTTGCTTATGGGAAAAAACTAAGCAGTGTAATATTATAGTCTCAAAGACCAGCCTCTACTGTTTTCTAATTAATACCATACTTGCCAACTTACTTGTATCTGATTGGTCTATGGGACATGTAGTAGAGGAACGTGCCATAGGTTCCGTGACCAATTTCTCCGACTCAATTTTTCGATGCAAATTCTGTTAGATGGGTTCAAAATAAGAAAATTTAGCGAGGGTACCCCTCTCAAAAGTTCGGGCTAACTCCACCAGCGGCCATTTTCCAAAATGGCCGCCAAAATTCAAAATTTGCCATAATTCCACTTCTATTTGGCCTAGAGATTCAAATTTTGGGTCAAAATATAGGTTTTAAGGGTCAAGAAACCAAATAAACATATTCCTAAAGGTGTCTGCCCAACCTTAGTGGTCATAATCCAATATGGCAGCCAAAATGGCTGACGAAAATGGGTAACTCACAATTCCTGTATCATAAGCTCAAAATATGGAGTTGGACCTTCATACAATATGTTTACATACCTCAGATAAGTCAAATATTGTGACTAATGATTTGTGTATTCAACCCTATGGTTCCATATCCAATATGGCCACCAAAATGGCCATTCAAAATGGCCTAAATCTCACTTTTATCACAACGAAGCCAATATTTGGTTGTTTATTTGGTGAAAACATCAATATATGTACTTTAATTGTCCAAAACAACTGACTTATAACAATTCATAAGATTAACACACAAATCTGTTCTAATAATCCAATATGACTGCCAAAATGGCTGCTCCAATTACTAAAAATATCACAATTTTACATAAATAATTGGTCTACATTGGTAATCTTGGCATTAATATAAATGTTTTTAATTGCCAAAGAGCTCTGTTATCAGTATTTGACGAGTGAACACCCAACCCTATGGTTAGAAATCCAATAAGGCAGCCGAAAGGCCTCCCAGTATGTTCAAATGTGAATTTTTATCATTATTATCACGTTTATTTGTAGTAATGTGGGACTTTCTATCAATTTCATTTAAATTATCAATATACAGATTGCTGGCACTTAATTGATTGACAAAATTTAAGGCTTCTGCCATAGCTAAATGCAACTGGACTGTCCATTTGCAATAAAGATAACTTTTTTAATAGCAATTAAAAGGGTCATTTCATCAGTTAAATAACATCTACCTTTGCCACCTTTGCATGTAGTCTCAGAATGCATCCCTGAAGCACTGCTGATCAGATACTGACCTCTGATCCATCTGTCAGGTAGTAGTCTGCCTGTACTTAACATAGGCTCTATTATAGTATTTATAAGAATTTGTTGTATTTTTGGTCTGTGGGTGCTAGGCCATGAAGTGTCTTGTAGTAAAAGAATTGGAGAATGTAATATCAACCTTACTGCATGATGAGAATCGAATATGTCCTCCACATAAACAAACAAAGAATGAGATTCCTATAGTTCTGTTATGAATAGAAATGTCAAGTATCTTGGAATCCAAGTAACCACATACAAACAAAAACTTCACTAATATATATATTAGCCAACCTGCATGCCACGAATCCTCTTTTAATTATTGCTGCTAATGGCCAATTTGAAGTGAAATTCTTATTAGCAAGTTGCCCTAAAAATTGGAATATTTAGCTAAATGTACTACTGACGCTGGTATTGTCAAAGATTGGCAACATAGTAGTTTCAAACACACTCCTACCTAAATATTTTAATGGCAAATTAAATAAAAATATTAATATATTAAGGCAAATACAAAAGTTCAAAAGTTCAAATTATGGAAAAAAATCTCTTTTATGTACAATCTTGTACCAAACTGAGCGAAAAATCTGTAAATTATCAAAATATATAAATTCCCAGACTTGACTTCTGGCTACTCGGAGCCTGTTAGTGTAAAAGCATTGTAAAACAGGTAAATAAAACAGGACATTAGGACATTGTTGACAAGAACAGATTCTTTTGAGGACTCTTCAGCTATGGTCATATATCTGAAACATGATAGCCACCTGATATATTATAAGCAACCAAGTACAGGATGGTTGTAAGTCCTGCAATGTTGCTAGCAACATATGACATGCATTTTTAGATTGTGAAAAAAATTCTGTAACTAATCCCCAGTCTCCCTGTCAGCAAGCCCTTCCAGAAATTTAGACTTAAATTTTAAAATAACTGAGTTTTCTCCCAAGGAATACCCTGACAACCTGTACATATGTTTAAGTCTCATAAGATGTTGCTACACACATTGCAACCATCCTCTACTGACAACATATTACATGCATCTTTTACAAGGATATAATTGGCTACTTAAATATATTATCAAGGGGCTGTAGCTACAGCAAAGCCAACAACCTATACCATTTCCAATGACGACAAGCTACAGTCTCTTATACAATCAGGTTTCAGATGTAACCATTGCTGAATGGTCATTGAAAGAATCATGTTAACAATATCCTAAAATGTTTCCTGTGTTACAATAATTTACAAACAGCTATTATTAACTGGGAGCCAAATCAGAGAATTTGAATTTGATGTTAATTTCAACTGTTTTGTCTCTCCAATTGGTACAGCAGTAACATGTCCAGAAAAGTGATCTTCCTCCCAAACTTAACTGTGGTATTTGCCTCACATATCAAGTTGGAGTGTATTGGGATTTGAAACTTTGGCATTACCATTCTTTGACAGTAGCAGCCTCAATAATTTGTTATAATCTTTCACTTTAAATTGTCAATGATTAAAAGATGTTTTTACAACCCACAAATTGATGATTTGTTTGTATGCAGTAACAGAATTAGACCTTCAGGAATATCTTCATTTTTTGTTAGTTTATGTGGAGGACATATTCAGTTCTCATCATGCAGTAAGGTCGATATTACATTATCAAATTCCCTATTCATGAGTGATATTACTGCTACTTAATAGTTTTACAGTGACTTTTACTACAAGACGCTTCATAGCCTAGCACTCAAGGACCAAAAATACAAAAATTGTTATAAATACAATAATACAGCCTATGTTAAGTACAGGCAGACTACTACCTGACAGATGACACAGAGGTCAGTAGCTGATTAGCCGTGCTTCAGGGACGCATTCTGATACCGCAAAGTTAGATGTTATTCAACCCATGAAATGAGCCTTTGAATTGCTATTAAAAAAAACTAGTCTTCATTGCAAATGGGCAGTCCAATTGCATTTAACAATGACAGAAGCTTTAAATTTTGCCAATCAATTAAGTGCATACAATCTGTATATTAACAATTTAAATGAAATTCATAGACCATTTCACATTGATATTTAGTAAACATGACAATAATAAATTGTGATAAAAATTCACATTTGAACCTTCTTGGGAGGCCTTTTGGCAGCATAATTGGATCTCTAACCATAGGGTAGTGTGTTCATTTGTCAAATACTGATAACAGAACTCTTTTGGCAATTAAAAACATTTATATTAATGCCAAGATTACCAATGTAGACCAATTAATTATGTAAAATTGTGATATATTTTTAGTAATTTGGGCAGCCATTTTGGCAGTCATATTGGATTATTTGAACAGATTTGTGTGTAAATCTTATGAATTGTTATTAGTCAGTTGTTTTGGACAATTAAAGTACATATATTGATGTTTTCACCAAATAAAAGACCAGATATTGGCTTCGTTGTGATAAAAGTGAGATTTAGGCCATTTTGAATGGCCATTTTGGTGGCCATATTGGATATGGAACCATAGGGGTTGAATACACAAATCATTAATCACAATATTTGACTTCTCTGAGGTATGTAAACATATTGTATGAAGGTCCAACTCCATATTTTGAGCTTATGATACAGGAATTGTGAGTTACCCATTTTCGTCAGCCATTTTGGCTGCCATATTGGATTATGACCACTAAGGTTGGGCAGACACCTTTAGGAATATGTTTATTGGGTTTCTTGACCCTTAAAACCTATATTTTGACCCAAAATTTGAATCTCTAGGCCAAATAGAAGTGGAATTATGGCAAATTTTAGCCCGAACTTTTGAGAGGGGTACCCTCGCTAAATTTTCTTATTTTGAACCCATCTAACAGAATTTGCATCGAAAAATTGAGTCGGAGAAATTGGTCACGGAACCTATGGCACGTTCCTCTACTAATGGCCCTTCTCAACAAATATAAGGTCTTTTTTTTATAAGGTGCATGCTTTTTCGAAGCAATCATGGTGGTTTTTGGATGGAAGTTTAATTTTTTCCCAAAAACCAACGGGCTGCAACAGTATTCACAGCTGTACAGTTTTCCTACAAACCCAAACTTGAATGATATTGTGGACAAGCCGAAAAACTTGTCAGGGGTTTTTGTTCAAGCTTTTTTAGTGAAGACTGAGCAGTGCATGTCATTCATGCTCTGTCCGTAAAGACGTACCATAGGTGCAAAGAAAAAAACAAGCCGCAAAGCTCTTCACCTACTCTCGGGTATGAGTAAAATTGCACTCCTATCTATTCTACTTAGTACTACAGTAATAGCTAACTAGCCAAAGTCAATCTCCTTGCTTCGAACCATGGAGATATCTGCTTTAGATCTGTTTTTCCGCTGCAATATCACTTATATCAGCCTCAGGACCTTTTTTGCATTCTCGATTTGTACTTGTCATCATCTCGTTAGCGAAGGACTCCACATGGCATGCAAAGGTCCACAGCTTGCCTCTGAGGTCATTATTGTGCAAATGGCATTTATTATGCATTCACTGTGGACTTGCTTATAACAAGGTGGTCTTGGGCTGACTCAGAGAGGCCTTCCTGTTGACAAGATAGGCTTTTGGGACTGCCTTGTCAATCATTGTGTATGTATTGTACATGCTGTAAGATTGAGTCAATGGTAACGAAAAAGTTTAGATACTAGGCCAACTCGTCATTGAAGTTGAAAAACCTTGACATATTTGATTGAGGACAGACAATGCAGCTATCTGATAATATGTCACTGAACATAAGAATGACCGACAAACGGCGACAAGCTATGGAATATTTTTCCGATTATCGATTACCGTAGCGCAACTAAAGTCCTTGTCGCTGACATTTCTTCTGGTGGAAAGATTTAAATTGGACCTTTAAGCTTTGTATTTCTGTATATCGACATTCGAGTCATAATTCGACACCAGATGCTTCTAATATGAAGAGAATCCAAGGGATCTAAGAGTCATATATCACATATATGATATTATATCACGTGATCCTGTCATGTGCGGCTGTCAGGTTTCCCGGATGTAATAGAGTAGGTCGGGGCAAGAAGCCCGGGTTAGGTGAGAAGCCCCCTCCAGGGTTATTTCTAAACTTACATTTTGGTGCTTTTTCTTATTGATAGGATTGAAGCTAGAGGCTTTTTAGGTGACGTCACAAATTTTCAAGGCATACAGCACCAAACCATAGTCGTAATTAAAGAAACAAAAAAAGGTGCATGGTTTTTGTAACTTTGATTAATTCTTTGAAAGTGGTTGTCAGAAATAACTTTGGAAAGTTTTAAAAGTATAATGGATATCTGCATTGCTTCACTTTATGACCATCACATAAATATGATTTGGATCATGTTTTTTGCATATTAGCTCAAAATATAGAGGTCAAATTAAAATATGTGGGTTTGGGGCGAGAGGCCCCAAATGGTATGGGGCATGGGGCCCCCTTCACTGAGGCCTCGAAGCTGCTTCAGGAACCATTTAATAATATGTACTTTACCTTAAATCTTGATAGAATAGCTAATTGAAATCGAAAACATTTTGGCCGAAATTGAAAAAGGGCAAAAAATATTAACAAATAAATGTATGAACAGAAAAATTCTGAAATTCAGAAAAAGTGAATAGAATGCCTTAAAAATTATTAGAAGAACCCCAAGAAATAACTTTCAAGCTGAATGCGCTTGCAAAAAAAATTGCCATAGGATTATAATAGGGGGGCTTCTTGCCCGATGGGTGGGGTAAGAAGGCCATTTTAATTTTTTTACGAAAAGGGCCGTAACTCCTTTATTAAAATTGGTAGACATTCGTTTCACTAGTTATAAGTAGAGTTAAGTGATCCCTTCCTGACAGCATAAGCATTCAAATAATCGACCACAAAAAGTAGGTCAAATCGCTCCTCGAAGTTAAGGGGGGCTGCATGCCCCGCGCTACTCTACAGCACTGATTGTCATGTTACATACTCCCATGTAACATCCAATTTTCCCTGGATCTCTATTGTCATGTTACACTCTCCCAAATTCAATCATATTGGATGCTGATTCATGAAGTCAGAAGTGATGTAGTCGCTCAGAATGAAGAGTTCTTTTATGAAAATTACTTCCCAATAATTGGCTATCTTCGCCTTGAGACTGATATGTAGATTGGCTATGCCAGGTGCCTGTGTGCATGGTAAGCTTTATAATGTGCAGTTGAACCGTAATTATGAGACACAATGTGCATGTATGACATAGTTTTGCCTATAATTTACCAAGATACTTTTTTAGAAATCATTTATGATTTATCATGTGTAGGTACAAGCTCAAGCTTGCTCAGAATTTCCATAAGATAGACCAAAATATGTTGGCTTCCAGGCTCTCGAAATCCCCCGCTATGCAAACTTCAGCCGCATGCGAAAAAAGTTTTGTTAATGTTTCGCGAACGAGAAAACGGGGATAAAATCCATAGCCGCCCCCCCCAACTATGTCTGGTTGGCCACTTACAAGCAATGCTTTATGGCTCCAACCTTGAACTCCCTATCTCAAGTCAAGATATGGACATGTTTGTAGGCCTACATTCTAAATGTTGAATTTATAAACAGTAACAAAAGGATTCATTTAGGCCAAGGGAATGTGTAATGAAATGATCTGAATTAGTTTTTTAAGAACTTCCATGATGACCTAGTTTTTTCCAAAGCAAGATGCGCATTCTTTGTTGTTTGTTTTGACGCCCGCAACAAAAGGCGGGAAACAGCAGACGAACACCTCATAAAATGGCTTGGAGAAAAAGAACATCAAAACAAAAGTAGAAACGCGGAAGTTCATGCGGTGCATATTTCAGGTATGCTCTTTTATGTGGAAATCGACAAAATGCACCTTTCAGAATAAATAAACAAAATGATGCAACATATATATTCTGCATCAAAATTTTAAGGCCACTCATGTAGCAGGAGATCAGTCACATGACACCCCAATAAATAAGGATACATATTGGTGTGTGGAGAGTGACATTGGTGTGCCCCTATGCTCTCAGCAGCAACCATGTACTTAATTGCCTATTACTTAAGGGAAGGCCTTGGTAAGAGGAAATCTAACTTCTTCAAATGTCTATCTATCGTTTTATCACCATGCTCATTGTAAATAATGCGAAAAATTAAGTATATTTCATATTAGAAAAATTTAAAATATTTTTAGAAAAACAGATATTTTAATTTATAAATATGCATAAGTCTTAAAATTGTGGTGCAGAACAAATAGTACGGCCTTGACCAGTATTACTGCTTCAGCCAATAAAACTCAATATTGTATGTATAAGGTGGTGTTACTGCATGTGATTAATGAGTCAATGATATTTGGTAATTCGTAAATTTAAATTAATTTGAATGTTTGCTTTTTTAAATAATTATGTCTTGGCTTACAATAATTTGAGGCAAACAAGAAAACCTACCTCCTCCTGATGTCAGGATATTTTATCACCAGTGAATGGCACTTTATGAAAATTATTGAAGGATTTCCTGTTAACAATCTCATTTGAGAAAGCTTGATAAATGTAAAATTGATGCTAAATATATAATACTTATTTTTATTTCTCATTCTCAAATTAAAATTGGGAGGAAAAGGTCTAAACTATACGTTTCAGAATTAGATGATCATGGATGTCATAGGCCCAGGCTTTGTATAGGCTTACTTAGGGGGCGACCATTTGATTTCCAGAGGGCGGCAGGGTGAAACCATCAAACCCTAACGGATCAACAGCTATAGTATTAATATATATATATATAATTTCAGTCCGTATAGACGTATGATGTATGTGTATTGACACAGAAAATTAATTTCTTCCTTTCATAAAATGTCTTCATTCTTCTTCTGCTTTGGCAATATACCTTTACTGTACATAGATTTCTGTAGAATGAAATGAGGGTCAGTTGGTAGCACTCTAGGATTCCATTTGCTGGGTACCGGGTTCGATTACAGCTCTGACCGGGTGACCTTGACCTATGTTTCTATTATTTTTCACCTCATACATTGCTATGTCTTCCTCCTGTCCAAACAGCCAACCATAGACTAGTGAACTAATACTGGCATGGGCTAAATCTGCTTGGAAAGTTCCAATCATCCAGACAGCCTTCCATCTGTAGAATGAAATGGCTGTGCTTGTTGATAGTGCTGTGTAGGAGGATTGGTCTAGCGGTAGCATGCTGGGCTGCCAATCGCTGGGTACAGGGTTTGAATCCAGCTCTTGCTGGGTCGCCTGGGCCTATGCTGGACGGCTGTTTCAATCATCCTTCACCTCATTGTGGTGTCCTCTTCCTGTCCTAGTTAGCCTACCAAGTGCAAAAATACAGGACGTAAAACCAAAATCATCCGTCCATCCATTGATAGTGCTGAATAAAATGCACCTGGTTGATTCGTTGGAGGGACTGAAGGACAAATCAATCCCATAATGCCATCCATCAGTCTGCTTCCGGTTGCCAAGGTCTCCGACTGACCTGCTTAGCTGCTTAGAGGACGTGCTATGATGGATGGCAAGCAATAGCGCAGGAATAATGAGCACTGTATTCTCGGCCAATACAAATATGCCCCGAGAACTTTTATGTGTCGGTATATGCACAAAAATAGGGAAAGAGACTCAAAGAGTTTGTCTTTCCATAAACACGCTTATTGTATAATTTACTACGTTGGCATAAGTTGCTGGAAAAGAAACCTCTTAAAAGTCAACCAAAATCACCCTGGTCGATAGTAATCTGATGGTAATGCAGCCTTGGGATGCCCAAGTTGCTGATGGTACAGGGTAAAGTTGTTGTGATCGAATATATTCCTTTCTTTGAGTGCATAAAACTTTTGATATTTTGGGGTTAGATTTAACACTTGCAAAGTGACCACCACTGCAACATACACCCACATTTTGTAGGTCTACAAAAGATGTTCCTGACTTCCTGTTAGTGTAATAACTATCTCCTGTTGAACGTTCTTTTACATTTTCACTTACAAAAGCTCCTGATGTGTCCTGTTGTGTTACAACTATAACTTTGGAATAATTTGTCGAAGTTCTTGCACTGTGACATTTTCCACTAACCGCAGAGGGAGCAAGTGTCCTCCTTTGAGTCCCCTGCTGAATTGTTCTATAAATAATTCATGTCTTTCAACTGGAACATGACTGTCCTCTGCTGGCAGTGTTTTGCCCTGGGCCTGCTAAGGACAAAAGTAGCCTATTTGCAATGTATAGGCATCTAATAAGATCTTAGCTGCTAAGTATAGGCCAAGAACATACTGTAGAATGGGGTAAGCCGGCAGTCCGGGGTAGAGTTGGCATTAGAGACCTGCGCGGGCACTAAAATCCCGCAGATATGTGCCCGTGCCCGGCCCGCGCCCACAGGCACTTTCCCGCGGGCAGCCCACCTCTCAAAATCTAATGCCCGCGCCCGCCCCGCGCCCACAGTGCAATGCCCACGGGCAGTTGTGCCCGCAAATTTCATGCCCGCATATGCCCGTGCCCGCAACTTCTACCTTTTTCCAGCAGACTGGCTATCACATTGGATATCACATTTGAAAAATATTGTAATATCTTTTATGTTTTCGATCCTACATCTTTAGTCATTCTAAAGGCGAATTATGCAGTTCCTAATAATTTGGAAAAATATATATAAGTGGTGCAATGTTAAAAAAAATCAACAGTTAAAAATTGAGATTGGATACTTTTCATTTACTTAATTTTCAAGTTCAAAATATTAATGTTAGAAATTTACTTAATTTTCAAGTTCAAAATATTAATGTTAGAAATGAAATTTTCTCCCCTTATTATTGTCCCAAATGCAACCCCAATGCTCCCCTCCAAATAAACCAATACATGTACTATTCACTGCAGCCACCCACCCCTTCCTTGCAAGCAAGTTACCCCTATTGTCTTTCCTAGCAATCTTATCATGTTATCAGTTGTCCACCCCATCTTTTGTTCAAAAATGTATAATAGCAACAATAATTGAGTATACTTGACCTGGATGCATATTTGCAGTTATCTAGAGATTAGATATTCACATTAGATGAATTGTATTTATTATAAGTTAAATAATTTCATATGAATTGGCAATAATAGGTTCACATGTGTTGACCAGCATGCAGCACACTTTCATTTTGAATATGCCCACAAATCAAGTTATGCATATATCTGCATGTCTTAGATATTGATGTGAAGGCTAGAATTCAAATATTTTTTATAAGTACAGAAAAGATGATTGATTTATCTGAAGCCATTATCACTGATTATACTGGGCTTCTTTATTTTCAACATTTTTAAGGATCAAATTGTTAAATTCCTAGTCAATTGAGTAAAGCTAACTAATAAATATTTCCGAAATTGACATCTAGGACATAATGCAATATAGAACTGTTATTTTTAAGCCAGTATATTATATAGTCTCATTAAAATCTGTTCCAGTTAGACACCAGACTTAATTGGACTTAAATAAGACATGTGAATTATGCTGATGATAACACTCTGTCATACTCCCATAAGAACTTATCGGTTGTGAAGAATAAGCTTGAGCGAGTCTCTGAACAGGCAATTTTTTGGTTCACAGCTAATTATATGAAAGCCAACCCTTCCAAATTCCAGGCAATATGTTTCAGTCGAGACAACCAACAAATAGTGGAAAATAAAACTATTAAATCTGAACCAGTTGTCAAGCTGCTGGGAATCCACATTGACCAAAAGTTAAACTTTAACCACCATGTCTCAATAATATCAAAAAAGGCAGGAAGACAAATAAATGCATTGCAAAGAATATGCAAATATGTTGACTATGAAGGCAGACTCAGGGTATATGAGGCATTTGTGGCTTCCAATTTTGTGTATTGTTCCTTAGTGTACAATACTTTCTCTGTCGGCCAGAGTCGAAAAATTGAGAAATTGAATAAAAGGGCCTTAAGATTAGTATGTAATGACTATGAGAGCACATATGATGACTTATTGATAAAAACGGGTAAAAAGATGCTGTATGTAAACCATAGAAATAATTTAGTGGAATTTGTGTCACCACCAATGGAAAGTAACTTTTTTGAGAAGCAGGTATCTCCATATAACATGCGCGACAGTAACAAAATTGTACTTTGTCAGTTTAATACCATTCAATACGGTAAAAAGTCAATAAGGTTTCAAGGTCCTTCATTATGGAATTCACTCCCTAACTATCTAAAATCTTGTGAAGAATTTAGTTCATTTAAGTCAGCTCTACTAAAAAGTAATTTCCTTAAGAACTGTGACTGTACTTTGTGTATACTATGTTTGAGAAACTCCATATAATATCAAATGATGCTAACTTGTTATCTTAAAGCACATTAAAATCAAATGACGCTAATGTATTTTGTAATGTAACTTGAGTTTCACCTTATTCATTTCTCATTTGTATATATCATATTGTCGTGAAATAAAGTTTTATCTTATCTTTTTTTTTCACCAGGTCTGTGACTTCTCATGAACATTTTGATTTTGAGGGTTCTAACATGCATTTTTGTCAGTTATTAGATCTGCAAGTTAGTAAGTACCTGAAAAGGATGTAACTAACTTAGACCTCATGTGCTTCCTCAACTATACCTTTTAATTTTTGCAAAATATACAATCTGATTGTTATTATGGCACATCATCTCAGTCATGCGGGCACTTTTATGAAACTGCCCGCACAGGAATGCCCGCGCCCGTGGGCTGCCCGGCCTGCAGAAAAACCACTAAGCCCATGCCCGGCCCGTGCCCGCAATGGTCAGCCCGTGCCCGGCCCGCGCCCGCACTCGATACTTGGCATGCTATTTTGACCCACTTTATAGAAGAAATGCCACTGACACTGGTATCTTTGGCAAAGTTGCCATTTGTGTCAATGAGGAAAAATTGGCATTTCCACCATTAAATGGGTCAAAATAGCGTGCCAACTTTATCCCGATTGCCAACTTTACCCTGTTTTACAGTACATGCTGTGGGGACCTGGAACTCGTTACTTGTCATTATTATCGTTTCATAACTTATCATTTAGTCCCCTTGCTCCGTGAACGCACAAATTAGCTGTAAAGAATTTTGACTCTACTTTGTTGTTCCTTCATGCAATACATGTGGACATACAGTGCCGCCTGTAAGTAAGTGAAACGCATGACATTGTGCCATTGCATCAATGCTAAACATCCTCAACCAAACTGCTTGTGGAGGCATGAATTCTCATCAGATGAAAGGGAAACAAAGTGGGTCATAAAGGCCGATGTGTGAGGCAAGTGGGATAAAAATAGCAGCCCATTTTCTTTGCTGTAGTCGGAGTTAGGTATGGGTCAAAGTCTTTGATAAGTAAGTGAACCACCCTTCCCTATGTTTTAACATTGGGCCTGCATTTCACTTACTTATCTAAGACTTTGACCCATACCTAACTCCCACTACAGCGAAGAAAATGTGGTGCTATTTTTATCCCACATGCCTCACATATCGGCCTTTATGACCCAAAATGTTTTCCTCTCATCGGATGAGAATTCTTCCTTCCAGAAGCATTTTGGTTAAGGATGTTTAACATTGATGCAATGGCACAACATCATGCGTTTCACTTACTTACAGGCGGCACTGTATGCTCTTATTGCCAGACATCAGACGTATAATAGCCCATTATCCATCAGTCCAAATGTGTGTAATGACTCAACAAGTGTTCAGCTGCGATAAGGAGCGAAAATTTTGCAATATGATCCATTTTTCATGTCACGACGTACCATGGCAGCTGGCTACTATTGCCTCCTGTTAATGTCTTGCTTCATTTGCCTTAATGTTTCACAAATGATGATCACGTCATTTTCAAATTGTTTCATCAGCACCACGTCCTATCAGCCACAAGGCTGTTCCTGGCATTAGGGATGGATATCATGCCTCTGCATTTCTCATTATAAACAATCACATAACAAACAAGTTGTTGTTGACATTTACTTCGCAAATTGTTAGGATTTAGACCGGTTGACATTTGCCATTATCCAAGAATTTTTAAAGATGTTTTGAAATAAAAGTTACATCCTGAAGGTGCTGCAATATGTTTTCTGTTTTTGCAGAAAATGAATGATGAATCATCAGATAATGTTGTTAAAGAATGATATGTGTCATAATCTCGAAAGTTCGCTTTATGAATTGTATATCTTGACTTGTTGCTGTTGCTTGAAGATTGTTATTGGCTCGAAGCTCTCTGACATTTTTAGAATTCTAACAACAGCTATAGGCTATTGCATTGAGCACAATATTTGTAACATCTTTCGGAAAGTTTTGGGTCAATCATGAATTCATGACTCTTGTAACATAATTTTTTTAATGCTCCTGGCAATGAATTGTAATCTCATCGTCTTGGACTAATGATATTGTGCCTCTACATAGCCTACACTGGTGCTGAAGTTGCGTGAAACACGAACAAACTCACGCACTGGACTAATAACATTGACGAGTTTGTTGAATATGATCTGTCCTCATGGCTGCTGTTTCTGTTGATTTCAGGTACAGGGCAGCATGTGACATACTTCGCAGAACACTTGCCTAATGTTATGTGGCACCCGTCGGAATGCAATAAGAAGTCTATACAAAGGTGAGTCTTTCCTCCCTGTCATTCCTGGGGGCGGGTTGGTCTAGAGGTAGCATGCTGGACTGCCAATCACTGGGTCCAGGGTTCGAATCCAGCTCTTGCTCGGTCATTTGAGCGCATGTTGGACGGCTGTTTCAATCATTCTTCGCCTAATTGCTGTGTCCTCCTCCTGTCCTAATTAACTACCAAGCGCATCAATACAGGACGCAAAGCCCCAATCATCCATCCATCCATCCCTGTCATTCCTGATGTCCATAAGGCTGGTCCTAATTGATTTTTAGCTTTTCAGATCTTCTTGAGGCATTTTTCTTGAGGTCGGTAGAATGAAAAAAATTTAGTAGTCTCAACTTTTCTTGTGTGGCGCAAATAAACAAAATTGTGGGTATGTTTTTCTTTTTCTTCTTTTTTTGGAGTTTTTGGAAGTAAATAATAACTTTTCCAGGTTTGGTGAAACAAATAATTATTTTCTGGCAAAAAAAAACACCCTCCCCCATCATTTTATACTTTCTAATGACACCCAGCCCCCCCCCCCTCCTCAAGTTTATCTGTTCTGTGCAGCCAAAAGTAATCCAGGTCTTTTGGTGTTGCCTTTGTGGAAATTTTGACTCAAAATTATTAATCTTAAAGCAAAACGGGGCTTGTGATTACTTAAGGCAATGTAAAGGAATAATACTACTATTATCCTTGAATAAGTAGATGTTCTAAATGTACTAAATTCATTTGGGCTGAGCCAGTAAGCTGTTATAAATTCCTTTTAGTATCAGCTCTTCACTGCTTTTTGCTATGACTTTGTCCCTCACATGCTTGGCAGCCATTTGTGGGCTTTTTATGCTGATTTAGTGAATTACTGCTATACCATAAGTACTCCTATCAGGTTCTGCAGCTATAGGATTGGGAGAAGAGAAAGCTCTGGTCTCTCCTTGTGATTTTGTCAGACAACTCGGGCTGGCTGTTGTGTTTCTCTGATATTCTTAAACAATTAAATGGACAAAACATGAATAAAGAAAATGTAAATTCCTCAGTAAGATTCCTCAGTAATATATCCCTTCACAAATATTATTGTAGTAAGATTTCCAAAGACGTAATTTTTGTTCCACGATCTAGTATATACAATGTATATGCCAGGGCAAATATTCATCAACAATTAATATGAAACAGAAATCCGAATGTCACTACCAAAATAGAAGCCAGTGAGAAAGAAGCCAGAACATTAACATTAATCATAATTGTGTCAATCATTGAAATAATCATTTATCCAATTAGCCAGACAACTGCCAACATACCAAGTCCCATATTTTGTGCAAGTTTCTTTTAATTTTTGCAACGTACATGATAGAGCCACTGCAGAACATATGTCTTCTAGTGTGTGAAGAAAGTTACGATGTTCCTTTTGTGGGAATTTACAGCTTGAATAATGAATATTAAAGCCGAATAGTGCTTGTATGGGAATGTGATGGAATTATACTGCTATTATCCTTGAATATCTCGGATGGCCTGAATGTATTAGATTCATTTGGTCTGAACCCGTAAGCTGTGATAAATTCCTTTTAGTACCAACTCTTCCCTGCTTTTTGCTATGACTTCGTCCCTCACATGCTCGGTAGCCATAAATGGGCTTTTTATGCTGATTTAGTGAATTGCTCCACTACCATCAGCAGTTCAGCACTCCTATCAGGTTCTGCAGCTATAGGATAGGGAGAAGAGAAAGCTCTGGTCTCTCCTTGTGATTTTGTCAGACAACTCGGGCTGGCTGTTGTGTTTCTTGTTTCAACAAAGATTACTGGAGACTGCAAGAAACTGTAAGAGGAATAATATCACTCTTTGTCTGATATTAATAAGCAATTGTTAATAAACAGACAAGAATAACATTTCTCAGGAAGATTCCTCAGTAAGATATCCCTTCAGAAATGTTATTCTAGTAAGGTTTCCAAAGAAGTAATTTTGGCTCAGATACTTTGAATATTTACCATTATTAGGCCACACATAATTGATTCTTAGCTTCACGGACCCACCGACACAATAGATACACTGCCGATGGAAAAAAATATTGAAAAAAAAAAAAAAAAATTTTTTTACCTTTTTTTTTTTTTGTCCTACCGACCGACCCTAGAAAAAGTGCCTTGAGAGGATCCGAGAAGCTAAAGATCAATTATGTGTGGCCTTATGTCCAATTCTCTAACAATTACATTGGATTTTACAACAGACCTAAGTCACCTTTGGAATGTCACAACCAAAACAAAAATGGTTCCAAAGAGACAGTATCCTTTTATCCAGGTATCTGTTAAAATTCTGCTAAAATACCAAATCCCATATTTGCAGTTTCTTATCCTTTTTGCAACATAGATGATAGAGCTGCAACATAACCCAGCCCTTGTGTGTAAAGAAACTTTCTTCAAGAAAGTGAGAATGTTCCTTTTGTGGAAATTTACGACATAGATAATGAATTTGATAACCAAATAGTGCTTGTAAGGGAATTTAAGGGAATTATACTACTATTATCCTTGAATATCTTGGATGTCCAGAGTGTACTAAATTCATTTGGGCTGAGCCAGTAAGCTGTTATAAATAGGTCTTTCAGTACCAGTTCTTCCCTGCCTTTTGCTATGACTTTGTCCCTCACATGCTTGGCAGCCATTTGTGGGCTTTTTATGCTGATTTAGTGAATTACTGCTATACCATAAGTACTCCTATCAGGTTCTGCAGCTATAGGATTGGAAGAAGAAAAAGCTCTAGCCTCTCCTTGTGATTTTGTCAGACAACTTGGGCTGACTGTTATGTTACTTGGAGATTTCAGGAAAACTGTAAGAAGAATAATACCACTCTTTGCCTCAGTGATATTGTGAAAAAATTAAACAGACAAACAAGAGGAAAATTTAATATAGGATTCCCCGCGTAAGATATCCCTTCACAAATATTGTTGTAGTTAGGCTTCAAAAGAAAGTGATATATATTATCTAAAACTTGGAATGTTTACTGTACCAAACATTCGCTAACAGTTATTCTGCAACAGACCTTCAGCAGGTCAGTAACAGAATCTATGCCCCGAAGAAGCATGACAATGCAGAGCATTAACATTCATTTATCAATGTGCCAATAAACAAAATTAACCCATATTGTGTATCAGATGGAATCGAACTTGTAAAATCACTCTACCCTCAAGATTGATATAGTCTGTTTGATTCAAAATAATGTCATTTTCAAATTCCCTCAGGATAACGATTTTCAGACAATGATCAGACAGCATTCAAGACTTATTAGTCGTAATCTCTTTAAGATTGCGAAAATTAGATTGATTTGTATCGGCTCCTTTTAACCAATGCTACAATTGCTGAAATATGATTCAAATACCTAAATCTATTATTCCATATTATTCCACTTTATGCATCCTAGTAGTCAGAAATCGAAAATCCGGTCAGGCCTGGGCTTGGCAGATACTGAGAAGACTGCATAAATTGAAATGTCCAATTCCCAGGGACATAATTCTCCTCATGTGCCAATGTCAGTTTTGAAGATGGGATGAGAGTTTCTGCTTCAGAACCCTCTGAGGAATCTTGTGGAATGTGTCAATGCTAATCAAGCTCGTGCACCTGCAAAATGCTGCTGCTTTGCTTATTTTCCTTCTGTTTACGCTACAATAATACATGTCTAACATTTGTCCTAGGCCCCTATCGAAGGCCCCATTTTCTTAAGTGTGTAACTCCCATGCAGAACTCCTTGAAGTTCACAACTCCCAGTATACACCTCTAGGTCCTGCTTACTCTCTACAACATGCATAACTCCCCACCAACCCCTACAAACTCCGTAACTCTCACCAACTCCTACACACTCCCATGAATCCTACTAACTCCAAATTTAAACAACATGGATTTTAGCCTGTAAATAATACTGTGTCTCATTAATATGGACTTTATGTTGCTCTTACAAAATGTCATACCGCTTCGTGCACACTGCACAACTCTGAGGATATGCCTGATGCAGGATGGACTTTATTGGAAGAAGAAGAACTGCCATTGCAACTCCCACTGACTCTTACTAACTCCCTTCAAATACCACTAACCCCTGCTAACTCCCGCAACTCCCACTAACTCCTGCTTATTTCCACAACTCCCAGCATTAAACTCCCGCCAACTCCCTAAATTCTCTGAAGTCCAAAATATAAGCTGCGTTTGGGAGTAACACACTTACGTAAATATGTAAATGGGGCCTAATAGACAAAATGTTTGACTGCTGTCATTAAAACTTATATTGAGAAGATGAATTCCAATCAATCGAGATAATTTAGAATATATTTTATTGTTAAGTTTTATGTTATTTTATCAGATTAAGAAACAAAAATTTGCTTGTATTACACTTTTGTGCTGTTGCTATTGAGATGCCAGCCACAGCGAGGAAAAACCTATACCAGTATGTTACCAGCAGCAATGTTGCCTAGCAATTGATTTATAGTTTTGTGTTATAACAAACTCAAGACCTCACACCTGGGCTAATTTGTTGCAATTTTTCATGAATCAAGAAGTCAATTTTTGCCCGTGTGGAATGCTAAGTTAGCAGGAAGGATGAGACTTTGTGGTAGGTAGCTTGTCTAAAATGTAGTACACTGGTTGAGTGGTTCATGTCAATATTTTAGTCTCTTCAGACATGTAACACACAATAACCCATGAAGATATTGTGTAGGAGATGACATTTTTTCATCCATGTGGCCTCATATAATCAAAAGATATAGGCATATTAAAATTGTTAATCTTGATCTTGATGAGCACCAAAAACGTGCTCAAAATGACCACTTGTATGATAACTCTTGCTTCTATCGCATTCCTGGTATAAATGCAACTTTCTCAGATAGATAGATAGATAGATAGATAGATAGATAGATAGATAGATAGATAGATAGATAGATAGATAGATGGATAGATGGATAGATGGATAGATATGTTAAGTGCAGCCCTCTAAAGCCAATTCTGGGCACTCACGAGGGTTGATTGATGAGATGGGAGAGAGAGGAGTCCTCAACATGTCACACATTTACCCCATATGATGATGTGAGGGATCTTTCACTCCCCAAGCACAGACTCTGATACAAGGAACCACAATTTTAACGTTACATCCAAATAACATCCAGCTTGAATTCTACTCATGAAGGTCCACTGAAAATTTGGGTTCTCCATCCAGGGTTCGAACCAATGCAGGTTAATAAGACTTGCAGTGGAGCAGGCTTGAACCTTAACCATTTTGCCACCCAGCAATCCTGTGTACATGGTGTAGATGCAACTGTACGAAATTCATAAAGACCAAATGTTTCAGATGCTGACTCATACACTGCAAAAAATTCCCGTTAAATTTTACAGTTAAATTAACTGGCAACTTTGTTCCAGGTCTAAGAACTGTAAAAGTACTAATAAACCTGAACAGGACAATGAACCGTAAAATGCAGATTAGTACATTGAACTGTAATTTTGCAGATTCAACAAAGTGATATTACGGTATAATGTACATATATAAAACAGTTTATTTAAAGTATATTTTACAGTTATATCAACTGTCAAACATAGAATGTAAAGAATGCAAGGAGCAGTATAATCTACTGTAAAAATACGGATAGTATGTGTTATTCTTACTTTTTGCACAAGTGTGAAACAACAGACTAAGCACGTGATTTAACTGTCGCATAGTTGTAGGGATGTACCGAAGCTGGAATCAGCTGAGAGAGCCACTGACTCCAGGCTCGGCCTTGCTCATCTCTTGCTTGACAGCAGGGAAGTAAGTCCATCAATTATACCCAGCAAATAATTCGCACACGTTTGCTCACAAACCATAAAATTGATGGATATTTTCCAAGAGAACCAGGTGTCAAGATTATCGAAGTATGTTGTATTGATGCAGACTGCGCCTGGATTATTTTGGTTTTAATAGTGTCATTCTTTAGATCACATCATAAGACTCACACAAATGTCAATGTCATATATAAATATTGCAACTTTTGCATAATGACAGCATCTTTAAGATCATATGAATGAGGATGTTCCCTTACCTTCAGATAGGTTATAAATTAAGTTTGATTAACAGCTGTGTAAAGCATATGTTATAGATGGCACCACATGTTCCGTGGTTGAAATCCATGCAATCTCTTGTTTATAGTTCCTAATCTGACCAGGTGTATTGATTGTTTGGCCAATTCAAATGTGTTGTCTGCATATTACAAGTTGCCAGTAAATTAACGGCTGAAGTAATTGTTCAATAACGTGAACTGAATGTTAAATGACATGTTGCAGTAAATTTATCTTGGAGCCATTTTGTAACTGACAAAGAACTGTAAATTCCCAAAGTCTGTATTAAAGAAATACTGGTAAAATAACAATAAATTTACGGTTCTTTTAGCCAGAAAAACACGGTCATTTCTTACAGTGTACCATACAATTCATGTTCAACTGTTTTGCCATTCTGTTGCAGTGCAATCCAGTGCACATTTTTAATGTCATATTTTATTATGTCACTTTTCAACTGTTTCAACAATCCTGATAATATCTCCTGCATATCTGTAGTTCTTTTCTATTAAATGTTTAACTTTTCAGATCATTTTTCAACATACTTAATAACATTTATATTTTTGCTTTTTTCTTTGCAGTATAGCTGGCTATATCCAGGTGACGCATCGAGAAAATATCAAGGAACCTGTTTGGGTGAATGTGGACGAGCCCAAGGACGGATGGGCCGAGGGGTCACTCTCCCCTAATTCCTTTGACCTCATCCTCTGTGTGAATATGGTGCACATATCCCCCTGGCAAGCCTCTCAGGTAAATTGACCTTATACTACATCTAGGATTCTGCAACTATGTTCATATTATATTATTATTATTCAGGGTAGGTCTACCTATATTGCATGCGTGAGGCTGGGGCATGACATGCGTGCAATATGATTGATATTCAACGATGTGGTGTCGTATCGATTTTCATATCGCGTTTACAAGAATTTTGATGATGGGTTGATGAGTCCTGCTATATGATAATGTGAGGAAATCTCACACTTGTATATATTCCTTCAATTCAATATCAGATTTAATGACTAGGTGGAAAAATTATCTGAATTGGTCAAGTTGCTGGAGGGCTGCAGTGAATTAAGGGCCGATTTTACAGTGAACCACCCTTTCCTATAAAATAACATTAGGCCTAAGTTTCACTTGCTTATCAAATACTAAAACCCATACCTAACTCCGACTAGTGCAAAGAAAATTGACTGCTATTGTTATCAGACATGCCTGACATTTCGGCCTTTATGACCCAATTATGTTTTGCTCTCATCGTATAAGAATTCATGCTTCCACAAGCAGTTTGGTTGAGGACGTTAATTAGCATTGATGCAATGGCACAATATTATGTGTTTCATTTACTTACAGGCGTTACTGTAGATGAAAAAAAAAGTTTGTTATAAATGTTAACAATGATGTCATTATTACTCCTTTGTGTCATTGTGACATTTTGACATTTTCTTTAATGATATGACTTGGACTCATTAAGATGATATCATTTATTAAATTCAATTTTTTATGAAACCTTGAAAGTGTTCAGCCTGAGGTCACAATAAATATCAATGCTATTCACCAAGGAAATGTCAACAGCAACTTGTTTGTTATGTGATTGTTTATAATGAGAAATGCAGAGGCATGATATCCATCCCTAATGCCAGGAACAGCCTTGTGGCTGATATGACGTGATGCTGATGAAACAAATTGAAAATGCCGTGATCATCATTTGTGGTGGCAGAATATCGACTTCAGCATTAAGACAGATGAAACAAAAATATCAACTAGTGGTTTTAGCAAGTGCCACTGACATGAAAAATGGATTTTATTGCAAAGTATTTGCTCGATATAACGGCTAAACACTTGTTGAGTCATTTGACTTTTCAGCGATAGGCTAAATTTATATGTCTGGTGTCTGGATGCTAAAATAACATGTAGCAATCAACAAAAGTAATCTACTTCTGTAATGAGGTTATTCAAAGAATTAGAATCCATTTGTGTAGCAAAAATGGGAGTGTTAACTGGGACTGGGTAACATCCAAGTTCTCTTAATAACTTGCTTTATACCTTTGTACGCTTTGGGCAAAAGTACAATTTACAACAGCTTATATGTAGTTATCATTCAGTGTAAGCACTGAGAAAATGTGTCCATGTGTAACTCGTAAGTAAGAGAAAAAAACACCTAGAGATTCGTCCAAGAAAGCAGACGAAAAGAGAGAAACAAAAGAATCAACATGAGTGCCACACAAAAGCTGTATGAGAGAATAAAATGTGATATGTATGAGGACAAAGTCTGACTGACTACATCATTAAAATGAGATTTGCAGCCAGTCGTCTGTAGCCTTAATGGAAACAATTTCAATTTAATGACGGCTCCCTTATTATGCCTGCAACTTGTGAGCGATTTTCCGGAATTTTTCCTGCAACAAAATTGATACAGCCTGCTGCAGCTTATTGTCAATTAGGTGTCACTCAGCCACTTTGGTATATTTCTTGATTGGATGGTTACTTGAGAGTGCTTTCAACTGCTACAATGTTGCATGCTTAAGTCACATTTTGATAATTTATTTTTATTTGTACTGGATAGATATGGATATAGATAGATTGAGATAGATATGGTAAGTCGTGCCCTCTAAGCCCAGTTTTGGATGCTCACGAGATTTAATTGATGAGATTGGAGAGAGAGCAGGACTGCAGGTGTCCTCAGCATGTAGTCCGACAAAGGCTGACTCAAAGCCTATCGGCAGTCTTGATCCCGCCTGCATATTTCGGTCTACTCAACATGCTACACGTTTACCCCATATGAGGGATCGTTTACTTGCCTGGCATAGATGATAGACACTGATACAACGTGTCATCTGTATGACCTCAAGCTGGGATTTTGCTCATGAATGTCCACTGAAGATTTTGGGTTCACCACCCAGGGTTCGAACCCACGTAGGCAAAGACCTTCAGCAGAGCAGGTTGGAACTTTAACCATTTTGTCACCCAGCAATCCTGTGCAGATGATTTTAAGAGGTCTATAATTAAGAATTTACCATATACGGTAAATTCTTATTGTTTTTGCTATTATTCTTCTTTTTATTATTATTATTATATCTGAAAAAGTTGCTTCGATTTTCCTGATTATTTTTGTGAATGTACCTGTATACTTGTAGACTACTGTATTCCGGTCCTGAGTTTCAATTTTTATTTTTAAGGTTTATATGACCGTTTTAGTGTGAATTTTTGTATATTTCAATATACTATATCTCAATAAATTTATAGTCCAGTGTAATTTACTTTACTTTCACTGAATGAACTGTAAAGAGCAATAAATTGAAGCAAAATTAATCAAAATCCTTACAGCGGAATAGGCCACACTGAATATTTCGGTCATTTTCGAATTGTTTCGAGTTCGGCAAAAACCATAAATGATAGCAGCATGCTGATTGTGCCAAAAGTTGACCTATGGTAAGGGCCAGTGCAGTGTATATTTTTTATTTTGATATTGCAAGTATTTATGGAATAGCGGCCATTTTGGTGCGGTGTATTTGCTAAATTTGAGGTGCATGAGTTCAAAATCTGTGAAGGAGTCATTTTAGGTAATGCAAATGTATAATGAACCCCCCCAAATATACCCATTTACACCCCATACCAATCTTTAAATTTGACCTTGACCTCATTTTTCAAGGTCATATGACCCGTCAAAGTTTCAATTCACCACATTTTCAAAAATTCCATTAATTATGTTTTTTCAAAGATATCGGGTTCATATTATAAATTCTAATAGCCAGCAGCTGTATTGTTTGAACCCTGAAATCGGAATTGATCTATCTCTTCATGCTGATTTATAAAAAAATGCCAAATATTGCATACCGCGCGACATGAAAAATCAGCCTATTTTTGCCCTCTTGAGCAATAAATATTGATCCTACACAGTTCCAATAATAAAATGACCCCCCCTTTGTCACGTATTGCCAATCTGGGAAAAATATTGGTTTTGACCTAGAAAGGTATTTTCAAGGTCAAACTCAAGGTCAAATATTTGGAAAAATTGGATATTTGAGATACCTAATTTTTTTTAACTAGGAAATAATTGAGGAATTTCCACAATCTCTTCAGCATTTGGTGCCACAATACTCTAGAGGACCCTTGCAAAGTTTTAAGTTCCTCGGATTGATGTACATTGCATAATAAAGGTCACAAGGTCAAAAAATGACAGCAAAATTGACCTGCTCATTTTCCAATTTCATACTTGTACCCAAATTTTGACGGCCTGTATCTCCGGTTCTATTTAAGCTACAGAAAAACCGAAGCCATATTCGGAAAGGCCAAAATCTGCTCTAGTATTTGTTTTCTATGCATTTTAACGTATCTCTACTAGTTAAAAAGATCGCCGGACGCTGAAAATTTCATGTTTTCGGTCATAATTTTACACTTTAACTTTTTTTTGACAAACAAAGCTATCTTCAAAAAATTTAATACTCCTTGGACATGTAATCCTAACACATTTACAGTAGTGTGTCCAATTTCAAGTCTCTACTGTAAACCGTTTGCCTTTGAGATTAAAATAATGTTCAAAACTTGACATTTTCAGAGTCAATTTTTCGGTGATATCTTACATTTTTGTCATTATTTCTATTGGCTCTATCTCCTGTTATAATTAAGGTATACGAATGATGAAAGCAGTTCTGAATACCTCAGATTCTCATCTTTATTTTATTTTATGTTCATTTTGGTGTAGCATCAATAGTTAAAAAGATCGGTCAACCCTGAAAAATTCAACTTCACCTATTATAACCAAATTAGTGCCCTCAGCTATAAGAAGTCAATTTTGTCATGAAAAAATACAAAATGAGTATAAAAGTTGCATGGGCCTATTGTGTAAATATGATAAATCATACTGATCTTAGTATACCTTTGATGCTCAATACATTTTTTTTCGTTCTTGTCAAGTGGTCAATAAAACTAAATTAAATTTACTAAACTAAATAAACTAAACTAAATTAATTAAACTAAATAAGCTAAACTGAACTAAATAAGCTAAACTAAGCATGAGCATTCACACAATGATGGTCTGTACACTTAAACATTATACAATATACCTTTAAACTAGATTTTCGATCATAAATGAGTCGACCAATAGGAAGTTGGCCAAGAGTCTCAATAACACATGATGCAGTGTTGAATCTACACATTACATAATTAAATTGTGAAAGAAATGTTGTTTTAAAATGGTTTATGAACTGTTATGTTTTACCTCTCTGCAGACTGCAGCTCATATAATTTCCCTGATTGATATCTGACATACACACTGTGTGGAGCCACTAGCAGTTTACTGCAGTGGTAAAAGGCCTACATGTGGCAAAATTGGAACTAACTGGCTTTGATAACAGTGCCAAAACTGCAGTAAAACAGTTATAAGCTAGCTATTTTAGGAGTCATTTGATACAGAATACAATAAAATGAAGGTAGATTGACTCCCAAAGAAAGTGACAGGCCTGAAGAGTAAGATTTTAGCCTTCAACAGGCTGTGACCTGAGATGACCTCATCTGCATATTCAGGAAGTGGATGTGGTTGTCAAGGTACACAGACCCTTATTTGTATTTCTTTGAGATGCTCTTGGAATGCCAGATACTATATTGGCAATATTGGATAAATAAATGGCGCTAGTAGGCTAATAAACAGTTTTTTTTCCATCTACAGAGGTCAAACAGTCACCATACACAGCTACAAGCCCAAGTATGATGCCTAAGTATGGTTGAAAGATGCTAAGATATTTTCTTTGCAATTTGTAGAAGGAAGTTGGAATGGCCAACTTCCTTAATAATAAGTATATTGGTAAATTCTTCATCACTGACCATGGTCAGTTATAGCCATCTAGTTATTATTATTATTATTATTATTATTAAAGTCGACCGAATCAATAATATAGAAGGAGATAATCAGACTTGGTCATCGAAAACTGAGCATATCTCAGCTTTTGTTCAACCAATTTTTATGATCTAAACACCGCTGGAATCTGCATAAAAGACCAAATTTTTAAAAATAAGCACAAATCAATTATCTGAAGTTAAAATTTGAAAAATTGTAGCTAGATTATAGCACTACGGACAAAATTTTGCACCCTGAAAAGCTTTACGGATTGAACTGACGGCTCATCAATGGAAGGCCTCATGACAGGATACACCCCCCGCTCCCTTTTCTTATTACCGTAATATCAGCTACCCCCCACTTTACCCCTCCTTTGCCCCCTGCTTCCCCCCTTTTCCCCCCACCTGCCTCCCACTAGCCCCTACTGGCCCCCGCTTGCACCCCACTTGCCCCCGCTAATCCCAGTCTTGCCCCCACTTGCCTCCCGCTAGCCTCCGCTTACCCCCCCCCCCCCCACTTGCCTCCCGCTAGCCCCCGCTTACCCCCACTTGCCCCCACTTACCCCCACTTGCCTCTCGCTAGCCCCCAATTACCCCACAATGTCATAACCTCCTACCTTCCCCCAATTACCCCATCTTTCCCCTCAATTACCCCCAAATAACATTTTCTTATGTTTGTGTTACCCCATAGGGTTGGGGGTGTATCCTGTCATGAGGCCTTTTAAGTAAAAAAAAGTACAATATAGTTCAAGTTTCGACAACAACAACAAAAAAATTGGTTGGGCCCGGTGGCCCGGTCCAGGCACTGTGACACATCTTTCACTCAGGGCATGAAATTCACACAAAAGTTATTCAAAGGCCTAAAATGGAATGAAAATTTGAAGTTTTAAAGAAAACCCTTTGATATTGCTTAAACCTGGTCCCAAAACAAAACGACCTGGTGAAAAAAAATATGGTTTGCGAAACTTGAACGATTCCCCTACTTTTGCATTTTGCCAACAAAAAAATGTCAAAAATGAGGGGTAAAAAAATTTTAAACATTATTTGGAATTTAAAAGGTACTTGAACATGAAAGTTCATTACAAACGGAGCATAGCTGCTCTTTTTCCACGCCGGTACTATAATTGCCTGCGACGCTACGAGGAAAAAGAGTGAAAAACGTGCATTTCGCAATTTCTTCAATAACTTAAAAACCACAGCGGGGATTTTGATGAAAATTTGTTAGAAAAGACTTCAATTGTGTCATGTTGCCTCTGTCAGATTTGGAAATTTTAGCTTTAATAGGTACCGAGTTACTGATTTTTAAATATGGTATGTTGAAGAGCCCCCTAGTGGCCAAAATCTACGTGGAGATTCCGAGGTAAAATGTTTCACTACATTAGTAAAGAGGACTAACAGAGCAATCACTCCCAAGAAGGACAGCTAAGTCAACGCATTTTGTAATTCAAAACACAGATAAAACCTCCTTTTGTGAATTTTTCTATGTAATATTCTAACATCCTTGGAAACCTGGTTAGAAGCCTGGAAATGGCGGCAAAAGATGCATTGTAGTTGGATTCATATGCCTATCAAAAAAAATTCATACCCTAAGAGAGAAAGATTTTGAATTGTGGCCATTTTTCCAAAAGTAGCGTTTTACAAAGCCCCATCTTAGCGTGCAACTCCTGGTACTTGTTGCATGTTATAGGTGGCGCTGTGGCATTGTTTGTAAATTTTACCCCCCCCCCCCAATTTCTGCATAGATGGACTTAGCAATTTCCCCTTTTTATGTTACTGTCTTTTTTAAACAATTCACGCATTTTCAATTGTTGTCTGTTGTGCCTAAGTTTGAGATTCATCTCAGAATTGGGCACAATAGCTTGCTGGGCTGGGGGCCAGTGTGGGGGGGGGGGGTTTCCCAGACTTGGAACCATAGAATTCCTTGGTTACCTTCATGAATAAGGTCTAAATAATTATTCACAGTAGTCAATATCATAAAACTTGTTCTACAGGTCCAGTTGCTAGGGTATTGTAAGGGAATTCCCATTTATTGACATTCGAATTTTGAAAACAGCGATCTGATTGGCTGATAAATAAAACCCCTGAATGCAACAATTCATTATGGTCCAAAGTTATAATTTTCAGCGGAATTTTTATTTTTGAGTGACAATCCATCTTCCCTGAAAATTTTATTAATGTACGTGTGCCGTAACTCTACTAATATAAACATTAAATAGAGCAATATAGAAAAAGTCATGGACGTCCTATTGGTCTAAGGAAAAAATGAATGTCAGTTTGTGCAGAGTTCATTTAAAATTGAGAGAACTTCATGTTATGCAATTGTAAGAAATTCATAAAGACCAAATGTTTCAGATGCTGATTCATGCTATACAATTCAGCAGAGCAGGAGGGCAGTGGGTACCTTAATTAACCTCATTGTCATCCAGCTGCCCTTGGAATCTTATTAGATGATATTGAACTATTGTTTGGTGCATGGTTCCAATGACAGGGCCCTTGTGTTCGTGTGAAACGACTCATACGCCTTATCTAGCAAAGCACATTGCTTTCTTTATGGGCCAGTCAACGTGACTGCATCCACTCTACCTGCCTGACAGTCCATTTGCTGCAGAGAGCCTGTTGCTCAAGGGTAGGGATAAAGGCGGCTTATAATACAATGCATGGACAAGATGTAACGCTCAAGGAGGTAGTACCTGGTAGTAGGTTCACAACACTAATATGTAAATGGCACTGCCATGAAATTTGCGCAGCACTTAAAAGTTTTAGGACCTACAGTGTTACCATAACTTTTATTTTTAGTTCATATTCAATGTGTGAAAGGCAGTTATGTAACTGTTTCAAAAATTTAGAAAGGAGAAATGTAGAATAGAAAGATAAAATATATAATAGATACAATGTAGATAAATAGATAGATAAATATATAGATAGACAGATGGATAGACAAATAGATAGATAGGCCTAAGATTTTATAGATTGATTGATAATCATCTCAAAGGTAAAAAGGCAGGCAATACTGAAAGCTGTCAAATTTAAGTGTAGGTTATATTGTTGATATTACATAACAGCATAATAGAAATAAAAAACAACAACATGATTTGCATGTAGATTAATTACTCACTGTTACATAATCATCAGTTCATGAAGATTATGTAATTTTAATTTTGTTATGTTTTCTTGTCTGTTTTGAAATGAAATGAATCACTTGTTGATAATTTAATTTAGCTTGTCAAGGGCAATAATTATTTATTCCATAAAACTTATGGGAACAGGGTATATTACCGCATAAAATTTAATTTTGAGTCACTTTTGAAGATGAATACTTATGTTTCTGTTTTTTTCAATACCTCCGGCCATTTCGCTGCGCGAATATTATATTGTCATTGTAGAACACTTTGACGATAGCTCACAACAAGGAAAATACTGCTGAAGAGCTTTCATTATTGCCACTGACATCCTTTTGGTTTGAGGATAGATAAACAGTATGAAATTCATTAATTGATGGAAAATATTGATAATTGGATCTGTGATTGATGCTTTCTCCTGTGTGATTGATGTCTTGGGTCGTCTTGACCTCCAGATTAGTGGCTTGTCTGCTTGACCTCTGGATCGATTGATGGCTTGACCTAGATTGATTGATTGCTTAATAATGTTTTCCAGCTTCATTGTAACCACAGGCGGAATGATCACAATGGCTTAGCAGTTACAGAATAAGGGCAAAGCATGTCATCACTGCCTGTGTTGTAACATTGTTATATTGCTTTGATGAAATATCACTGTATATGGCACTGCAATGCTGCTGCGTACATGTCGTACAGTCACAAAACCAGTCATGAACTCATGTAGTACTTTTTCAAGCTTGTTATTTCAAGTTTCCTGACTCCAATGAGGCTTTGCCTTTTTCCGACCAGACTCATTATAAGCATCACAAGCAGACTCCTGACTCTGGATTTTCCCAGACCTTTTTTCAAGTGGATTTGCACACTAGACACTGTAGAGACTATCATGAATTTTGTTTCCGCTTCCCAATCATTCATTCATCGTGGCATCTCAACAGTATCGAATTTTGTATCATATTTAGTTGCTGACGCTGATGGGTCTGCTAGTCATGTTGATACTTTTGATAAATCAGTGGCAGATATTTGGCAAATTGCTGAAGGGGGTGGTATTTTTTGCGACAAATGTACCACAACTCACAAGTGAAAAGAAGCTGTAGGCCTAAGTGTTACCATTCAGCTGTCTTTTATGGGATGTTAGAATGTCATTCACACCTTATTCCTATGGAGACAAATGACTTTCTTCAGAGAGCTTATTTGCTAAAGTTATTATTGTACCACACGGTCTACCCAGACTCCTAGAGCATCAAATTTCTATTAACTGTTGATAGCCAATGGCCTTAGCCAGTTTCTTTCACTTCAGAATGATGGCACAAGAGTAATAAACTCCCCCCAGATTATGTTGAGCTCTTGTCTTTTGAGTAGGGACTACCATGCCACTGTCTCTTTTGTGTCCGTGGCATATGCTTATCTGGCAAAGCACATTGCTTTCTTTATGGGCCAGTCAAAGTGACTGCCTCCATTTTTCCTTGCTTACAGTCCATATACTACAGTCTACGAAGACCTGTTGCTTATGGGGCAGAAGGACTGTGATAATTCTTATGGACTGGCCATTGGAACGGTCAATACTTGGTCTCAATGCCATGGTGCGGCATTAAGCATCCTGGGTATCTATTCCTCTAAATATTACTTTGGTTCTCAATATGTGCATATATCCACAGATCAATTGATCGACAGATAGATATATTAATTATTCAGTAATTGACGGATAGATTGATCAAGTGATTGATTTGTTGTATGCAGTGTGAGTTTTAAAGTTTGGATGATTTTGATAACAGTATCCCACTATCCCTGTATTTCAGTACATGTTGCATTCAACAAGTCAAGAGTCATCCATAACAATATCTTGGAGTACTTTTCCTGTCTTTTCATTTTGAGTTTCCTGATTCCAATAAGCCTTCGCTTCCTCCCAGACTGATGCACATCACAAGCTACCCTTGGCTCTTCGGCTGGATTTTCCCAGACCTTTTTGGAAGTGCTTTTGCATTTTAGACACTGTGTAGATAGACATGATAGTTGTTTCTGCATCCCAATCATTCATTGCACCTCAACCATATCATGTTTGTTTCTGATGCTGTGGGGTCTGCTTGTCATGTTGATACTTGATGCAACCAGTGGCAGAGTTCTAGTACATTGCTGAAGGGGATGGCATGGAGGAGGTAGATGTATTGATATTTGTTATGACTGACAGTTATTACACTTGCCCCATTATTCACTTTTGAAAGGAACATGATATGTATGTTAAGGTATTATGTTTGCATACATTTTAGTTTAAAAGTTCAGTCTTTTGACCCAATCTTTTTTTTTTTTTTTTTTTTCATTAGAAGCCAGTCTGTCACATCAAAATGCAAAAGTTTATCTTTTCATGTTCATTGTATGCTTGAAAATGTTTTTTGTTATATTTCCTTTGGACACTATAAAAAATTCCAAAGTAGTGATTGGATTTTATTCCAGAATGATTTTGTATTGATTTTATCCGAATTGGAGATTCGCCTGAAAAATGGGCGAAAGATAATTATGGAAGAAGAAGACATTTATGGGTATTCAATACCTCAACCATGAATCCCTCTATTAACCCTGGAATCTGCCCCTGCCTGCTCCTGCTTCCTATGCTTTAGCAGCAGCTGATTTGTTCGGAGTCAATGTTTATGGAAGCGATGAGAATTATGTTTTCCCTCCTGCAAACTTTCTCTCACAGGCAACTAGCAAAACATGTGTTAACATGAAAAAAGGTGTTCTTGGGATAAGTTATTTGGTGAAGCACGCATAAAAAAACTCCGGAAGTACCATATTGATATATTAGTTTCTGAAACTGGATTCCGGGAGTACCATACACTGTATTGATACATGTATAATGTATACATGTATTAGTTTCTGAAACTAGAATATGAGCAGGCAAAACACGGAAAGTTTTACTGTTGGGAAAGAACCCACTTTTCAAAGCATTTGTCTGTAAAACAAAAATGTGGGAGGTGAAGTGAATGTCGACAATAACTTATTTTCTATAAAGTTGATCCTGTTGATAATGAGAAATGCAGAGGCATGATTTCCATCCCTAATGCCAGGAACAGCCTTGTGGCTGATAGGACGTGGTGCTGATGAATCAAATTGAAAATGCCGTGATCATCATTTGTGGTGGTAGAGTATCAGCTTCAACATTAAGGCGAATGAAGCGAAACATTAACAGGAGGCAATAGTTGCAAGCTGCTGGTGACATGAAAAATGGATTGTATATATTGCAAAAGGTTTGCTCCATATCACAGCTAAACACTTGTTGAGTCATTGTACTGTTAGATGATTGGCTAAATGTCTGATGTCTGGATGCTCAATTATATTATCGTTGTAACAAAAGTAATCTGCACAGAGTTTCACCTGGTTTTTGCATGAAGTAGAATCCATTCATGTTACTATGATGGACCATCAATTTGATTCTTAACAACAAACACAGATCTGACTTTTAAAAGTAAAATTAATAGCAGTTAGAGTAAAAGTATTGAACAAAAGCAGAAGAATTCATTGATTATTAAACCCAATAAGAGATTCTTCTGAGGAGGAATAAGAAAAGATACAGGCAAAAAATGAGTATGATTAACATATGCAAAATGATGATTGATTACACTACGTTATATGTTATATTATATATTCAGACAGAACCAGACAGCATTATTGAAAAGAGATTGGCAGAGAACTGTCTGTAGCCTTTATGGCAACAATTTCAATTTCATGATGGTCCATTATTATCCCTGCAACTACTAAGCTATTTTCCGTAATTAATGCTGTCTGCCAAGGCTCATCTTCATTTTGTGTTGCTAAGCTATTTTGGTATCTTCCTTGATTTGCTTGTCACATGAAAGGCCATCTGCCGCCATCAGGTGGACTTAAGTCTATAATATATATAGAGTTATTCGACTAATTTTATCATAGATTTATTAACACTGGTGCCAATCCTTGCTACTCACAAGTTTGTTATATACCAGTAACTTGCCTTAGTAGACAGCACTTTCTTCTCTAAGTTACACTTGTATCATGCTTTTTGTACATTTTGACTTCAACCCTCCAGAAGTGCAACAGAGCAGCTGTATTTATGAGATGGCATACTGGCAGTCATGCCTTTTCAACTCGTCTTGGTCTTTTTGCTATCAAGACAGACCTTGACTTCGGAGAAGTTATCTGGCCGTGGCTAGAAAAAAATTGAATTACAAGTCAAATACGATAACATGGCTAGGATAGGGCTGTGACCTCACAAGAAACATTTCAGAGCTTTTCTGTTTCACTAGTCATTCGTGTCATTCGTCTATGGGTCATTCTCAAATTTCGGGACAATTTGCGTCACTCTAGCTCCCTGACATTAATATGAATGCGATAAATATCTGAAGCGTCACTCTGCATCTGTTATTCATATTTCTACTTAGAACCACTGCATTTGGAGCAAAAAGTCATTCATTAGACTTTTTTAAAGCATTATGTCCAGAAATCCGTGCAAAATCAATGCTTTTTCCCTGTCACTGGACCTGACATGACAAAATCAAGTGTTCATTTTCCTCCTAATATACCATTATTTTCAAAGTTTCTTTGCACGATTCATGGGAATATAGACTTGAATTTATATTTAGTTCATATTCAATTTTTTGTGTGTATAATTTCATTGAATAAATTGATACAATAGTCATGTCACTAATTTATGTCAATTTTTTTGTCCCCTCCGTTACTTGACATAGCTCTGTTCGTTATTGTTTTTTATGAGCTATTTTCACTGAATATCATCAGACGCATGTGCACCATAGTACCACTGCTTTGCAGACTTCATAAAACATGTATTCAATAAATTATGACATAATGTTCATAAAAAATGTTTTTGGTCCCACTAAAATGTCCCCTCCGTTTCCTTCATTTCCAAACTTACCAATGATAATTTTACAGAGCGATTTCATGTATATGTCGCTGAGGGTGGCAGGTTTTAATATTCTGCAATTATTTTGTCTAATCTCCAAAATAAAAAGCAGTAATGAGCGAAAAGCAAAAAATTGTTCCCCTCCGTTACTGTCCACTCCGTTACCAGATCATGAGCAAGAAATCGACATTTGGACCAAAAAATCTACTGATACGAGATGAAGTACTTCTGAAAATAATAGTTACATCAATCTTTTATTATTTTTCCTTTTGTCGCTGTTCCTACAGTTGGTTTTTTACATCAAAATTCCCCTCCGTTACCACATTGTCCCCTCCGTTACAGGACAATTTTCCTATACCCATTGTCCCGAAATTTGAGAATGGCCCCTATACTGTAAGTAACGGTTGATAGTCCGTGGCTTCAACCCGGTTTCTTCTCAGTTGGGAATGATGGTACTTTGGAGTAATAACCCTCAGATGACCATCATGATGTTGAGCTCTTGTCCTATGATGGGTAGTGACTCCCATGGCACTGTCGCTTGTGCCATATGCCTTATCTAGCAAAGCACATTGCTTTCTTTATGGGCCAGTCAACGTGACTGCCTCCACTCTTTCTGGCTTACAGTTCATTTACTGCAGAGAGCCTGTTGCTCAAGGGGCAGTAGGGTTAATTAAGATAATACTTTTGGACTGGTTAGTGCACTGGATATTCTTTGAACTGGTGCCAGGGTGTCCGTAGACATAGGTAACGGGTTCGATTCCTAGGTGGTATGGCGACAACTCCTCAAAATATTATGTTGGTTCCTAAATTTAAGATTGATTGATCTATCCGATGGTTATTTTCTCCAGTCATTGTTGTATAGATTGACGATTAGATAATGTATGATTGATGCCGGAGCTCTATAACGACAGGCGGGGAGTTAAATGGTCTTTAAAAAAGTATCCCTGTACAGCTGTGCATGCTCCCTTGAACAAGTCAAAAGCTCTTGAAACCATTCAGTCCTCACAGAGTACTTTTTGCAGCTTTTCATTTTGAGCTTCCTGATTGCAATGAGCCATTGAGCCTTCGCTTCATCCCAGACTGATGCACATCACAAGGCTCGTGCCTCTTTGGCTGGATTTTCCCAGACCTTTTTTCAAGTGCTTTTTGCACACTAGACAATGCATAGACTGACATGATTTTTGTTTCCACTTCCCAATTCATTCATCATGGCATCTCAACAGCATCATATTTTGTAGCCGGTGCTGTATTTGAGGGTCTGCTAGTCATGTTGATACCGTAATATGGGGTGAATCGGGACACAGGGGTGAATCGGGACAGAACAGGGACGTGTGTTATTTCTTCAAAGATAAACTACTTCTACTTTACCCAGGATATTAATTTTTGGCACATTTATGGTACACATATTTGCGCAAATTGTGGTAGGATTTCAGACTTCTAACTGCAGGCAGTGAGGAGCTGCAGCACCTGAAACTTGGCCCTGCATAATTCGACTTTTGACAGACTGGTCAAAACTTTGCTAATTCATCAGAAAGTATAAACACTAGAGCCATCAAACTCACAGGACACTTTTTACAATTTCTAAATGGTTTAAGGGGACCAGAATAGTAGACTATATAGACATGGCGATTATGCATGTTTGGTCATGGGTTCGGCTCCAGGTCAATGGCAAGTTTCGGAAATAATAAAAATATACTCTACCGTAATATGGGGTGAATCGGGACAGAATTGGCCGTTTTTCTGTCATAGCATGGACACAAATCAATCTAGAAATCAAAATTTGGTGTCAAATTGTGTCTGGGCACATGGTCTAAGTACCCCTAGAAGATTGAAATGATATCTTAAATCCCCATTGCTCTAGGCCAAGAAAAGCACTGTCCCAATTCACCCCATACTTTGGGGTGAATCGGGACACTCCATTATTTTCACTATTAATACTCCCTACCTACTTTGAGTGATTGCTCCTTGCGAATAATTATTAGAAAACATGTTCAAGATGCCAGAAAATTTTTTTTTAGGAAAATCTGAAATCAATTTCATTGATAATATCCATATTTTAAAAAATGTGAAAATCACAGAAAACTGTTAAAAACTGCAGTTTTTTCTAATTTTTCTAGTAATTGATAATTCTGGACTAAATGTGCTGCAGATGATGCTAAGTTCAATATTATTTATCAAAAAGCCACACCACTACACTCAAACAAAAATTAGTATGATTATTGTGGTTAATCCGAAAAATTTGCCATTGACCTGGATCTGCACCCAGGACCAAACATACGCAATCCCATATCCAGTCTATAATTATGGTTCCCCTATAACCATATTAGACTGATTTTAAAGTTTGCCGCAATTTTGGTGGCTCTGATATTTATGCTTTATATAATACATGGAAAGTTTTGACCAACTTGTAAAAGGCCATTACTGCAGTGCAAAGTTTAAGGTCATGCAGCTCCTCACTGCCTGCAGTTAGCAATACAAAAATCTATCACAATAACCGCCAATATGTGTACTTTAATTATGCCAAAAATCAAGTAGAAATATGTGTTTCTTTAGCAAATACAATGTTTCCCTGATCTGTCCCGATTCACCCCAGTGTCCCGATTCACCCCATATTACGGTACCAATTTTCATTTGAGTGTGCTAGCATGGCTTTTTGATAAATCTTATAGAACTTAGCATCATTTATTATGGATTTAGTCCAGAATTATTAATCATCAGCAAAATTAGCAGAAAACTACAGTATTTGATTGTTTTCTGTCATTTATAACTTTTTTTAAAATCTGCATAATCAATGGAAATGATTTAATATTTTCCTCAAAATAAATATTTTGCATATTGACGATGTTTTCTAATGTTTAGGCATAAGAAGCAATCACTTAAGGCCTATCTCAAAAATAATGAAGCCACACAGCTGGTTTTCACTGAGGGTCACAAATTTTGATAACAGCTGTATGAAACAACTTCATATTACAGTATTGCCTTAAATACATTCTTATGCCAAAATCCTGAAAATTTCGTGGGAATTCGTCAAATGGTTATTGAGATAGAGATGAAAGTATATCAGAAAACATGCATTTTTTCACTTATTTAGCGTGACATAGACTTTTTCACCTGATGAATTCTTTCAATTTTACAAAGTTTGACATGTTCCATTGCTATTTCCTTTTACTTTTTGGAATCTCCACATCCCCAGGCTTCATAAATCCATTGAAACAAGCACTTCCATCCACTTGCTTTGACATGATTGAGTTATTTGGGTTCAAAGGTTGACTTTGTAAAATTGAGTCAAATTTGAATGTTCCTGATCAGAAATGCTCTAGTTTCCCTTTAGCATATTTCAGTTGAATCTTTTTGCCATTGAGATCTAGTATTACATCTACTTAGTTGTTTTGGAGCTTTTTATGATTCTGGAAAATCTAGTTCACGGAAAAATTCCAATGAATAGGTGGAAAGGTGAATGTGTCGCACGCGTAACGCTGAGAGTACTTTCAAATGGTACAGAGCTATGAAGGCTCTGTTTTTAATCTGGATTGGCTCAAAATATAGTACATCTATGAAGTTTTATTAATCTATGAACTAACCCAAGTTTTTGGCTGGTTTGTGGTGATTAAATTCAATAGTTACGTTCGACGTTGTTCGTCGCACGCGTAACGCTCTGAAAATTTTTGATCGTATTCAATTTGTTTTCTGACAAACAGTGAAGCGATCATTCTAATATTATTTGGAGTGAAAATTAACAATGAATTTCAATATTTGGAATACGTTTCATTGCCTAATTACATAAATTTTAACATTTATGGAGCATCCTTTAAAATTTGGGGCCAAATTGTCTAAAAAGGCATTAAACAGTAACAAAATATTTTTTATTTTGTAAATGGTTGTATTTTACCCCTAGTTATGATTGATAATTAATATAAAATCGATTTGAGTCAAAACCAGAACATTTTCTGAAGATTCATATCACACCAGTACTTAAAATCAGCTTTTTATGTCGAAAAAGGAGCAAAAAATCACACTTCTATCATCATTTGCTGAGCAGACATTCACTTCGGTGGCACTTATTTGGTATCAATTTGAAGCCCACATATAGACGCATAACATAGGACAGTTAAAATCATTTTAAACGAAAAAATATGCTTCTGGGGTTAATATATGCAAGTTTTGAAAAGAAATTTCCGAAAAAATTAGAAAAATTGGGTGTTTCTCAAAATATATTTGGTGCATTTGAATGAAAATCGTCCAGAAGACTTTTAAAAATGTGCCAGTTGTTGTCAAATAAAGAAAACGGATTTAAGTTCATGACAAATTACCATTCAGCCCAGTTATGTTTCACTGCCATAAAAAACAAACTCTAAAAATGCTGTAATATTCAGCTGTTATCAATTATTTCCACTCATCAAAGCACCATGGCCAATATAGTTTCTGGAACTTAAATATGTTCTTTACAATATGCTTAGGTCATTTCATACAAAAGTACATTTTAAAATTTTGATGGTCATGTCACACTTTGACTACAGGTATTTTATTTCACCATCCAAACATTTTTATTTGATCAATGCTATTTTGCAATCTAGAGTCTATTTTGTGACCTTGCCATCTGACCACTGCTTCTTTTTTAATGAATTCAAAGATCATTAATCAATGCCAAGATCCCAGCTGCAACTGTATAAATTAACATAACCCTCTTTGATAGAGTATGTAATAGCATACTAATTAGCCCCATTGTTCTAAAATCACTGATCCATAGAAATGGCGGGAATAACCGGTGATCAATGAATATTCTAGTAACGCTATACTTAAGTCACGTGGTCTATGAATATGCTAGTAACGCTATGACATAGTAGTACTGATAACAATAGGTTGAGATCACATGACTGTATCTACCCAATAGCGAAGTTGTTAAAAAGCAGGCATCCGTAAAAGCATAGGTGCTGCCACCACTATGTTTTTGTGGTATATAAAACAAACGCCATAACAGTTTACCACATTCGTCCTGACTTCTCATCGCCAACTTCGAAAGTACGCTTCTCTTCACAGAACAAAGAAATATGGCGCTCCTGAGTGAAACTAATACTTTTGCTCTTCCGGCTCCTCCGGCCGTAGCCGTCACTCATACGTTGAGTCAGAAAACCAAGGTAATGGCCCAACCTGGGGACAGATTGAAAGCGGGCTACGTCACCTTCTCAAGGGTCGCTCAGAACAAGGTGGGCTGGAGGAACGTGCATGTGTCCAAGAGGTCGTTTGAAAAACTTTGCGAAAACATGAAGGCTATCGAAAGTGCTCTGGTAAAAAAGACTCAGTACCACCTCATGTTGACAAAGAAACAACACATCCTCACAACGCTTTTTCAACCCGAAGGTAAAGTCGCCTCACTTTATGTCAGTATTTTACATCCCGAGAAGGAGACTGAAGAACTACGTAAGCAGGACAAAATGTTCCACGCCAAGACCATAAACTTGTCCGTTGACGAATTCACTAAGTTTGCAGACGTACACCAAGAGCTCCTCGACGTCGTGAAGAGTAAAACAGCTACGGTGGAGAGCGAAGAAAGCACGCACATAGCTTGCTTCAGGTGGACTTGTAAGGAAAATGGGCAGCGTTCTAGTAAGCTATTCCTCACTCGACAGGAATGCAGTAAAGATGCTGACTTTCACTATTCCGAAATGAACAGGGAACATTTCCAAGGGCAACCTATGGAGTATGACTATGAGAGTAAATACGAATTTGACTCTGTCGAAGTCCCTAGACCGGGCAAACTCGAGATCATTGAACACCTTGCGTATGCCATGGTCTCTCAAAGGTTGAAGTTAAAGGACATTGAAGTAGAGAAAAGCCCACCGTCTGAAAGAGACGTGCTAGAGGCTATTGAACATTTTGACCTTGTTGCTTTCAAGGTGCTATCAAGGAAAGTGATGGCTATACTTTCCTGCAAAAATTTGTACCTGAGTGGTGAGCTTGTGGGTGTGTTTATGTACACTGGAGGAATGAGCAAGGTGCATCAGTGCCTTGTCAAACACCTCGAGTCCTCCTCTGGTAAATTGTACACACGATTGCTCGATCAGTGTTTCGAAGTTGCTCGCCGCGAAATGTATAAAGAATGAAACTATTACTCTTCTGTAAATGTTTTTTTTTTTGTATTGCCAAGCTGTAATATAACTCATGTGATAAATTTGGTCCAATAAAAAATCTTTGTAATTTCAATCTATATATCTTGTTTGTATTCTATTACCAATGTGGAAGAAGTGGAAGCACAACAAAATCAGTTTTACTTTTACAGACTCATTTTTAATTGAACAAATAGCTGCTGTCAAACAAGTAACAGACAGTCAGTCACAAAATACAATAATAATAAAAGTCATATGTCGAATGTTCTAAAAAATGCCCAGGCATGCTGTTTGAAATAGAAAAAAAAGAAGGTTATTAAGTAACAGTATCCATGCCAGCGGAGTTTTACACACGCACATATACATATTATGCCCTGGTGAGGGTGTGAATGGAGAATAGTTAGGTTATTCGATACTTTGACTTTTTTCTTTCTTTGTTTATTTTTACAATCTGGTTTCAACTTGCGTAGCCCCGTGTTGAATGAAGAAAAAGGGGTATAGCACCATAGAAAAAAATATATATAATGATGCTGAACCCCTTTTTTTGTCAGCCTACACATAATATTAGAGCCTGCTTATCCCAACCCCAATAATAATAATAATCTAAGGGGAGTAGAGAAGAGGATCTGAAGAAGGAAAACGTAGTTTAATACCCATACGGAATGGTGTCATATGTCCCCTGTACTAGTGCTCTCTTGCTGTAAGTCACCCTTACTTTCTTCAACTCTTCACGACTGAACAGTAGAAACTGCTTTTTACATCTGCGTATTTTATCATACCGTGTCATGATGTATTTGTCACACCCGGGTGGAGCAGGGTTAGAATCAGGATCAGCAAAATATAATACAAGTTCTTTCAGCTTCTCAAAATTGACTCTCTGCGCATTGTCATAATTCTGTGTGACACCCTTTAACTTTACCACTTTGCTACCCAGACTGGTGATGTATGCATAGGACTTGGGGCCACTGCTCACGAACTTCTCAATGAATTCCCCCTCCTTCAACTCATTTGTCCAGTCACCCAGGTGTGTACCTATATGAGGTTTGTACTGTTCCCGATCGTTTTCATCGTACTCATAGACCACAGAATCTGTATCAAAGTATAGTACTCGCTCGTTCAGACCTAGGAGTGTTTGATACAGACGCCTCCGAGCATTGGAAGTAGTAAATGCAGCAATGAAAACATTGACATGAGGCATCTCGGGCAAAAACCCCACAGTATACTCATATTGTAGGAAGCACGGTCTTCTGCCAAAACGTTTGCGTCCTTCAAAATCTTTGAAGGATCTGTGGTTATTTTAAACAGTTCTGGTGCATCCGTCACAAGTTTATGTACGCTGTGTGCGTTGCTCTCACCAAATTTCCCCCAGAAGCTGTTTAAAAGAAGCTTGTTTGTGGCCCTTTTCCCCGAATTGTATTCTATGTTTTCGGGGTCCAGTACAACACCCTCAACCCTTCTATATTCTCTAACATATTCATCTTTTTCATCCGCTGTCATGTTGGCCTTCGGCCAACCAGAGGCCTCCTGTTTACCCTTCAAGAAAGCGTTGACATATTCTGTAAACAACCCCGAACCCTCCACCGCTCTGTCGTACTTGGAGGTCCGTTTGAAGTGGTAAACCTCGTGCACTTTCACTATTTTGTACCCCACCGCCAAGGCATCTTCCAAGTCAACAGTGGTCCAGGTGCCGGTGAGGTCCCTCCTCTCATCATCACAAACACACTTGTTCTTGTTCAGAGAGTGGGCACATGTACGACAGAGAGGGAACATTAATTCCCCATTGCTGCGAAGAGGTAAACAGGGGTGGTAGAGGTCTCTAGGTGGCCTAACACGACACTGCACTATACCAAAATAGGATGAAATGTCACAAGAGTTCGGTGCAACCACCACCTCTGGGATACCCACAGGGAAGACATCGTTCTTCAAGACCATTGGGTAAAGTGAGCAGATGTCCACGTACCCAATCTTTCTGTCTTTGCTTGATTCCCTGTAAAGTTTTACTGCATTCGTGCGCCCTCCGTAGAAGGCGTTACGAGGGTCCAGTCTCTGCTGCAAGTCAAGCTCTTCTGCAAGCTGGAGGATTGCGGGGTCCTGAAGGAGCATGGTTTTGAATTCACACTCCCAAATCACGTGAACCTCCAGCTTGAGCTCTTGCCTCAGGTATCTCAGGCGGCTAGTGGTCCTGGTGTACAATATGTCTAAGCCCTCCAGCGTGTGAGGGTGTTGGAGGCGTACCTCTCCGCCATCTGTAGGGTAGCACTTCGGACAGCCGTGGAAAATACACCCCATGTATTCCCACGCCGTCTCTTTCCCTGTAAACTCATCACGGTGGTACCCATCCAACTTCAACCAAGTGCCTCCGGCCAATGTATTATTCCTGACACGATGTTCTCCACCGTTACGAGCATGCCTTATGGTTATGCCGTGCCTGCGTGCCTCATATTCCAACCATATAATCGAGGTGCGGCTGTGGTTGTCCTCCGCTGAGAACCCCGTAGCAGGCATGCGTGCAAAGGGTGTCCTAACAAAAGTACGCTCCTTTACACGGACCGTGGTCTCGTCCACCTGAACCCCCTCGGAGTCATAAAGCTTACGTACCCCATTCTGGAGGTACTCTACCAGTGTCCCCCCATCCTCTAACTTCACCTCAAATTCCTCTGTGAGGAAAAGGTACCTGAAGGTGGCCATGCAAACGGAAGCAAGGGTGTTGTACTGTAAAGGATCGATGCCTATCTTCTTGTTCACTTTCCTCCCCCCTTTCAATGTGACCTCTACTGTCTTGGTGGACATCCCCAAGAGCCAGTTGCGAAAGGCATTACAGCTCTCTTGGAGGATGTTCACGTCATCAGCACAGTATTGGACTATTTCCTTCCTGAAATCAAATACAGTGTCCTTCTGTTGTTCATACCATGACAAGAACTCCTCACGAGCCTTGGGCTTCATACGGTCCGGTCTGTAATAATCCGGGTGGGGCATAGGCCCAACATAATCCCAGTTCTTCTTCTGGTTGAAGAAGACCGGGAATGTGCCTTTACGAATACCCTGAAGTCCAAACACGGTTGGCATTTGAGCCAGGGGCATCGTGAGAAAGTTTAAGGAGTCTATTACTCTGAATTTCCCAGCGGTCACGGCCATGACTTTGCTACCCCTGAATATGACACTGGGATCACGCGTCAGATTGTTAAGGATATATAGCATCAAGAAGTAGCAGTCATAGGCCTGGCCATTGTGAAAGACAAGAGTATACCCCTCAAACATCTTGTCGAAGAAGAACAGACAGAATTTGTAAGACACATCTTCACCAAACAAGGTGACACTCCTCTCGCCGCAACTGTCATTGACCATACACGTCTTACGAAGCTTTGCGCCTCGACCGTGTCTCCCAACAGTGCCTTTACAGTTTTCACACGAGTTTCCGCAATGTGCACACTTGGGGTTCTCGCGGTAACTCGTGGTCTCGCAGTGCTCACACTGCCAATGTGCGACAATCAAATTCGCTTCATGAAATTCACTTGTTGGGTCGGTTTCAAAGTCTGCAAACATGTACTTTGAGGAAATAGCTTTCGGTTGGCTTTGACGAATGTAACAATAATGCGTGCCCGAAACCTCCTGCTTACATATTCGGCAGACTCTGAAACCGCAACGATGCTCATCCTCGGTACCATAGAAGGAACCGCATTCTTTACACCTGTGGGAGCGAGCGCACACACCATTGGCTACATGAGCCGCAAAGCAGACAGATGAATTTATGTACCTGTTACATGTCTGACGAGTCACCTTCTCCTCCTCTATTTGCTGGCACCCCTCACTCCCGCACGACCGACATACATTTACGCAGGCATGCTTTGCCTTCTTATTGTAACACTGCTTGCACTTATGACAGAATGTGGCCCCGCTGAATAGAGCTGTGATATTCACTATGGCATGAAAGTGACCAGGACCCTTGTCACCTCCCTCCGGTTTGGAATAGAACAGGAAGATTGTTCTCTGCCTCTCATCGCTACCCACATATACAGGTCTAAAATCTGTGCCCGACTGGAAAACCACCACCTGTGCATTTGCTGCCCTTTCGTAAGCGACAATGTCGGTGAACGACGGTGTGTAGCCTTGTGCAAAACCAGCGGCTTCTTGGAGGGTGCAAGCCTCATTGGTCAGAATCTCCCTGTTCTTATTGTAAAGTTGGTTCAGGTGATTCTGGCAAATTCGTATTTGTTCTGGATCACCCGACTCCTCACTCTCTACCCGACGTGCCTTAGCTAGTGCTATAACCATCGATCTGGCCAGACAGAGGTTATCAAGAGACTTAGTTCGCGATATACCTCTGCAGAAATGTAGGGAGTCTCCCTCGCCAAAAATGTACCTCAGCCTGTTCTGGGGCTTCCCTGCACCGCGAGGATTTCTAATGACCGCCACCTGAATTTCCAGGGGTTCATCAAGAAAAAGGTCCTCATCCGACTGAAGCACAGCCTGAAGGAATTCTTCGACCAAACCCACATGTAGGTCCCTGAGGGGTAGCAAGCCGATATTGCGGGGACAGTGAAAAGACTTACTCGACAAATATATTCTGACCAGATCGCTTTCGCTGTAACACTCTCCAAGTTTTTTAATTATGCTATCCACCACGTCTAGCAATTCCCCCACCACTTCAGCTAAAACCACATTGCTCCAGCTGTTGTTGAAGTTTACTTTGTACACTATTTCGCGTACAAGCCCCCCTGCAAAATTTTTCTCCCGTATATTGATATCGAGATTCTTGTAGAAGTCGACTTCATAGTTTCTCCCCTTAAAAAGCATACGCTCGTCAAATTCCCCACCTCCGCGTACAGCAGTAGGGGACATGGGAGCAGGCCAGTTCACTTCCTCTCCATTCGAATCAGAATCAGAATCACCTGCGTCACTCTCTCCATTGACACCCTCACCTTCACAATTAGAATTGTAAATCAACTTCATAATGTCATCTAAAATTTCATCTTCAACTACTTCCTCTTCCACCACTTCTCTCACCTCGCCAGCCTTCACTGCTGAAAGTACTCGTTTCTGCTCTCTGTTGGAAAAAAAAAAAGAAGACAGAGTAAAGGGTATTGCTCACCATTATTTTTTATGCTTAATTTCTACCCCCTTCGACCCCTTACCTAAGACTTAATTTGCTAATAACTGCACCTAGTTCGTTGGGTAGCTTCGGTTTAGACGATGATGTCTGTTTAGGTCTACGCGGGTCGGAAGGGCCTGGTCTTAGGCTGTTTGTGGATTTAGCCCGACGAGTGTCAGAAGGTGCCGGCGTCGCTGTTGCTTTATTGTCGTCCACAGGAACTGGAGCGCCACTCTTCTTTTTCTTCAGCATCAGGCCTTTACTGCTTTTGAATGACGCTCCTTTTTTCATGGTCTTCTCGTTTTCTATAAATCTGTTTTGAAGGAGGAGGGCGATTAATGCAAGTGCTGAGGTTGGGGGACTAGCTTGGGGGACTTAATAATAATATTAATAATTAATACATAAATATAAAATCAGTGACAAGTCATCAAACAGCTTACCTTTTGACCGCACCCTCCTGTAGACGATCTCTCTTTGTCATTTCTTCATTGGAGAGTTTTGCAGCCTCTCTCTCCTGAGCCAGCTTGAGAACATCTTCTGCCCTGAGATGGAGGTGAAAAAAAAAAAATAAAAAATAATAAAAGGAAATGATACCATCGTCTCTAAAGAAAGAAGACCTGTTGGTGCTTGAATATGAGAGACCACAATTCCTCACCTCCTAGCCGCCTCCAACAATGCATTATCGGTAGAATCACTAAGCTGGGAAGGAGCCACAATATCATCAGGTTGAGTGTCCGGAATGGAAATGACTACTCCGTCAGCAGTGTCCTCCATCTCGACCATATGACAGCTGAAACAAAATGGTGAAAGAGAATGTGAAAAAAGAACGAAAAAAAAAGCGAAAGAAGAAGAAGAAGAAGAAGAAGAAGAAGAAGAAGAAGAAGAAGAAAAAAGAAGAAGGAACTCACTTTTCAATCTCATCCAGCTCATCTATGCAAGGACCCAAGGACCCTGAGAAGGCAAGCATTTCATCCACAAGAGAATCCGCCTCCTTACGTCTGGGTTCTTCCTGGCTCTGAGTACCCCATGTTTGTCCCAGCTGACTTGGAACCAACAGGTCACCTTGCGTAGAAGTCGGTTCCTGACTGACTTGACTTAAGGTATTTTCAGGAGCCCTCAAAGGGACCTTTGGTTTTTCCTGCACGCGCTCAACCGTCGGTGACTGGGGAGGAGCTGGAGTGCTGGTATATGCAGGCGGGAGAAGTTGCACCAAGGAGGTGTTTGTAGAGGTCTTGGGACGGTCAGGGTTCTGCTGGGCAGTGTTAGTCTGAGATGACTGGGGTCTGGGGATACGCTTTACTCCCTTGGCTACCTGTGTGGGCTTAAAGGTACGCTTGCAGCATGCAGTTTCACCACCCTTAGGCCTGCTGAAAAAAAAGTAGATTTTTATTAAAATGAAATAACGATAAAATAATAAATAAAATTATAAATAAAAGGTAGACGTCAAAGAATTAGTTTTCTAAAATCACACTCACTCTAGGAAACACTTAATGGCGGTCTCAAGGGCCTCTCTAGCTTCATCACCTCCCTGCTTTCTCTTCGTGGAGGACTTTTTGGACTGAAGAATTTTATGTCCCAGCTGTCGTAGACGCTTCTCCACATCCTGTTTTGTGCAGAGAAAATTTATACTTATTTCATTTTATCAGCTTGGGTGAAATGAACGCGCAAACTGTTAAATAAAGTAGTCTCGAGTACACACCTCATCTTCCCAAATGGACAAGTTCTCTTCTTCTTCTTCTTCTTCTTCTTCTTCTTCATCATTCTCCCAGCTGTCATCCAAGACCACTCTTCTACGCATCTTAGCCGTACGTCTAAGTTTGGGTGAAGAATCTTCTTCGGCCATCCTCACGGTTCTCTTTCTTGTACGCGTAGGACACTGGAGAAGCACGGTGTGGGGGTAAGGTACGATGCCGGGCGTCACTGGATCCAATTCCATTGCTGGTTCTGTCGCCGTCGGAGGTTGACCATTACAGACTGCTGTTACACGGGCATCGGCAGTTTGGCTTCTGCACGTTGGAGGCTGAAATCCACCCCTGCACGGAAGAAAGAGAAAAAGAAGGTCTTGGTCAAAGACTATTTCGCACTGTTTTATTATTATCATTATTATTTCTGGAAAATGGCCAATGTTGAATCGCCCAAGCAGGACGACTCAGGTCAATTGGCAGTCGGAGGAAACCCATTCTATTTTGAGTGCCCTGCAGCCACCATGATTGTAGGCCCTTCAATGTCAGGGAAGACTGTGCTAACTATGAACATACTTCGCTGTGCATCCAAGATGTATACCATTCCCCCTAAAAAGATTGTTTACTCTTATGGGGTTTACCAAAAAGTTTTTGGACAGCTGGAAAACGAAATACCCAATCTTACGTTACACGAGGGGCTACCGGACAAAGAACTTGTTGAAAGCATAGGCTCGGAGGATGACGATCATCACTCGCTCTTAGTGCTCGACGACCTCCTGGATGAGATTAGTAAATCTGCCGAGATGTGCGCACTCTTCACACGCGATGTGCATCACCGGAGGATATCCGTTATCATGATCTCACAGAATATTTACCACCAGTCGCGGTATTCGCGTACCATCAGCCTCAACAGCAGTTATCTTATTCTGATGAAGACTTGTCGGGACTTGCAGCAGATACATCACCTCTCCAGACAAATGTTCCCCTCCTCTCCGAAAAGACTCTTGGAGGCCTATGAGGATGCCACACGGGCACCCCGTGGTTACCTAGTCGTGAACAACCTCACGAGCTCGGGGGATGACGACATCCGTCTTAGCACGGGGATACTCCCGGCGGACGATTTAATCTTATATGCCAAAAAGTGAAACGCCTCTAGCGTTTAGTCGACTCGCCGCTGTCATAGTGTATAGACGTGCTTCGAGCACCCGTCCCCTTTGAGATCCTTCTTGAGATGTCTGTTCGTGTGAAGAAAAGCTTCCCACTAGCTAAACTGATTGTTGAGACATCTAAAGTTTCTCAGACTCTGGTACGCAAGCTTATAGGTGAAGTGAATGGGGAGCAGGCATTGGCCATAATTGAACTGATCGTCAATGTGCTAAGAGGTCACCTGGCGATACCGTCGGGGGTCAGACGAGCTCTGAGTACGAGCAGGGTCATTCTCCGACGTCTGTCGCGTGTTAGAACTCGTGTCCAGGCCCGAGAAGGTATTTACAGACACTATAAAACGGTGGTTGGCTTCTTGACTTTATGCCTTGGAGAGATTAAGCGCCTAGCAGCTGGTGGGGAGAGTGTCACCCGTGTCAAAGGGAACATAAGAGAAGAAGAAGAAGAAGAAGAAGAAGAAGAAGAAGAAGAAGAAGAAGAAGAAGAAGAAGGAGGAGTTGGAGGATACACAAGTGGAAATTCGCACACCAACAGCTCCGAGTCCTGTAGTGAAAGCCAGAGCACAAATTTGACCTCAGAGTCTGAGAGTCTGAGTGAGAACTGCAGTGACTGTGAAAGCGCAGCAGATCATTCCTCAACATCATCATCATCATTATCGATATCATTGTCGTCATCATCATCATCATCATCATCATCATCATCATCATCATCATCATCATCATCATCACTGGGGAAAGGAGAGGGCTGTGTTGAACCAAACCAGGAGGAGGAGGAGGAGGGGGAGGAGGAAAGGTTGAAAGGACAGTGAATAAAGAAAAAACCACAAGAAATGTCATCCTCTATGAAGTTCAATCGCAAAGTCTACGTTGTACCAGAAGAGAAATATCTCAGCATGGTGCGAGATCTTAAGCGGCGGGAGGAAGTTGTGGGCGGAGACCCACAACTTCCTCCCACTCAAGTATCGGAGTCGGAAGGAGGCACAAAGTCAAGCCTACATGACGGCTTGAGCGAAATGACCGGGGGGCCAGAGACCCATCCCCCTGGAAGCGTCGGATCTGCTGGCGTTGACAAGTCGTCAGGAGAGGAAAACGTCGGCCAAGCTGACGCTATTTCCGCTTCTTTGACGAGTGACAGGAACAAGAAGAACCTGAGAAAGGTACGCGCTCTGCTGGCACCGTACAAAGGTGGTAAAAACGGTCGTAAAAACTTTACGGCATCGCTTCTCCACACACAATCCTCGCGGTTCCCATTACCGGAGCACTATAAGACTTTCTACACCGTTTTACTGGAAAAAAACGTCCCCCTCGACTTGATAGGAAACAAGAGATTGAGGAGGGTCCTTCAGTACCTGAAGAACTTGAAGAGAGGCGAGGAGGGTGTGGAGAATAAGAAGAAGAAGAAGAAGAGGGGGGACATCAAACCTTTAGTGGGTCATCCTAACGTGGGTCTGAATGGCGGAGGAAAGAAAGTGAACAGGCGAGTTTCCACAAAGACAAAGACTAAAGGTACAGAGCGGGGAGAAGTGACGAGGAAGACATTACGAACGAGAGGGAAGTCGTCAAGAGGAGGGAAAGCGCTATCGAAAACGGCTGCACCCTGGGTGAAGCTATAGAGACGTTATGTTGGTGGGCAGCCGCACCCATATGTCATATTTGGAAACAGCTGCGGGCTTTGACTACCACCCTTTGTCACCGCAGCGACGGCGTACGTCGTTGACGCGACACCGTGCTTCGACCGCTCACCCTGACACGGCCTGAAGATAGGGGAAAAAGCTGCTGAACTTTCAACGTGCGTTGCTGAGCTGACAGAGTGCTTCTCCGTGCGTTCATAGTGGGCTGTCCACTCGACGAGACGTGACAGCGACTTATCGGGGGAGGACGTCTCTCGGAGGGAGGGGGTGCAGACTGGGTCGGAGACTATGGCATTACCTCGGAACATAGACAGTTACCTCACCAGAAGGTTCTACGATAAAAGGTTACCGGGAAGTTTCACCAGCGTCACTAAACTCCACAGCGTTCTCAAGAAGGAGGGGAGGTACAGAATACCTCTGGAGAGGGTGAAAGAATGGGCCAAAGGACAGGACATTGTGACACTTCACAAAACAGTAAGAGAAAGACAGCCGGCCTACAGGCGAATCATAACACCGGGACCCGGTCACCTATGGGACTGCGATCTACTCGTTTTGAATGGACGAAGGTTTACCGAAAGCAATTCCGGAAAGGCCTACATCCTGATTACGGTAGATGTCTTCTCAAGATTCTGCAGAGCAGAGGCCGTGAAGAACAAAGGTGCCAGAGAAATGGAGAGGGCTTTCACGAGGATCTTTGACCGCACTCAGTCGCCCCCACGGTACTTGAGAAGCGATCACGGCACGGAGTTCTCTAACGAAGCTGTCCAACGCCTACTCAAAGAGAAAGGTGTGCATCACTATTTCGCCAACACTGAAACGAAGGCAAATTACTCGGAAATTCTAATCAAAACAATCAAAAAGAAACTCTTTCAGTTCTTTCAAAGAACCAACTCCTATGCCTACGAAAAAGACTTGCAGAATATAATAAAATCGTACAATAACACTGTGCACTCGTCAATAGGTGTGGCGCCTAGCGAGGTGGGACCCGCCAACCAGCAGGCAGTGTGGGACTATCAGTATGTCACCAACTCTTCATCCTATAGGAAGGTTTTGAAAAGAGCTCTGAAGGCCGCAGCAGCCGGAGGCAGGCGACGTCAGGGGTTCAAGTACGCAGTTGGACAGACCGTGAGAGTGGCTTCTTTCAAACGCAAACCGTTCGACAGAGCTTATGATGAACAATTCAACGGAGAGGTTTTCACAGTGAGGAGTAGAAGACTGGACGAAGGAATTCCCCTGTACTATCTCACAGACTACGGCGGGGAAGAGGTCGCCGGACATTTCTACCAGGGGGAAATCACCCCCGTCAGGTACGATCCTGATGCACTGTTTAAGATTGAAAAGGTCATAAAGACGAGGGTGCGTGGCGGAGTGGAAGAAAAACTTGTGAAATACCAAAGCTGGCCCTCCCGCTACAACCAATGGATAGCCACAAAGGCCCTTGTCGACATTAAAGGAGGGGGGAAAAAGAAAGCCAGAAAGAGAAGAAGATAAAATGCTGCTCTGCGTGACCAGCGACGCAGCCGTCAGTGGTAGACCGGCCAATACCGCAGCAATTTTCTCATGCCCCCTCCCCGAACACTACAACCTGGATACGGGGAGAAGAGGTTTCTGGAGTCTGGGGTTGAAGGAGCTTCACATCCCCACACTAAAGACCGGACGAAAGTGGGACCCCATCTACGTGTGCTGCTCAGCATGCCAGACATCATGTCTTGGTGAGATGTACAAGCCCATTGTGGCCACCCTCAGTGTGGGAGAAATAAAGAGAAACAACTTTGTGCGCTTCGATTCAGTATGCTACGTTCCTCTGAGGGTGAACGACCTGAGCGAGCTGAACGTGGAAATTTGTGGTAAAGACGGAGAAACACTGGAAGAGTTGAACACAATCACCAACAACGACACACACGTCTCGAGCTGCACCTTCTCGTTAAAATGGAAGGCCAATTCAAGTCCGTGGAAGCCGTAAACCCCAACGCCTGGGTGGAACATTTTAAAAGCACAGTGGGTAAACCCGCCGCTTGGGGGAAAGACCCGAAGTTGGTGTTATTGAAAAACAGCTCTGGGCGCCACAGTTCTGCCACCTCTAAAGATCTCCCCCTCAACGTGGTTTCGCCTGTGGAGCAGTACGCCAACATGGCCAAGGCCGAGGTAGACAAAACCACTCCCAAGTACACGGTGCCTTCAGTTGGTTCGAAATCTTCGCAGAGTGAGGCCAGTGGCAGGAGGAAGAAGAGGAAGAAGAGCAGTTCTTCGAATAAATCGCATTCTAGAGGGGGAGCAGGGAAGTCGAAGAGCAGTGGAGGTAGAAGCAAGCGACGCAAGACTCGAGGTGATATTTTCAACTGACAATGGCGAGTGGGGAGAAAGTTTTGAAGGCTACTGACTTGGCTTATGACAATTCCTTAGACATTTTTGAAGTACCAGCCTGCAATTTAGGCGTTTCCCACGTGAAATACATTTCCCACAGACCCATTAACCAATTCTCTACGGAAGGCAATGTGAAATTCCGTGTGCCGGGGACGGGGTCTGCTTATTTGGACCTACGGGAGATTTACGTCAAGACCACGGTGAGAATAGTCAAGGGGAATGGGGAACCCCTCCCCAAGAGACCACCGCACACCACCCGCTTGTCACCCGATGCGGATGCAGACACACCCGTCAAACCGAACGAGGATCAGGGTGAATGGGGGGTGGGTCCGGTGAATAACCTGGCAAATTCCTTATGGTACCAGGCCGAGGTACGCCTCAACGATTGTGTGGTGTTAGGCGGTAGAACAGGCTATGCATACGGGGCCATGCTAAACACACTGCTGGATGAAAACTCGCTAACAGACGGTGAGCTGGAGAGCGCCATGTTTGACAAGGACACCGCCCCATATGCTTACGATGTTCAGTTGGGCGGTGGGGGTAATATGGGGTATGCTCGACGAGCTGCCCGCATGAAAGAAAGCAAGCCTGTGGAACTACTGTCACGTCTTGATGCCGACGTCTTCAAAGTACAAAAATTTTTAATTAATGGAGTGACTTTGGACATAAATCTGACACCGACGTCCTCCGCCTTCAGACTGATGTCGGGGAACACATCATACACAGACTATGTGCTGGAAATTCTAGACATCTCCCTGGAGGTGAAGCAAATAGTCCCCTCACCGCAGGTCTTAGTGGCCCACCAAGAGATAATGCGTTCAACCCTGTCCCGAGCGAAATATTTTTACTTGAAGGAAGACATAAGGCAGTTCAGTTTACCCCGTGGGACGTCCTCGTACTATTCGGAAGATTCTTATAACGGAAAAGTACCGAGCTCCATGGCAATCACCTTCGTCTCTGGAGACAGTCTCAATGGAAAATTATCAAAGAACCCGTACAATTTTCACCACTTTGATATCACACACATAAACATAAGTGTGTCCGGAAACCCCACGCCTCGAGGGCCCCTGTCGCTGAACTTTAAAGAGGGGAAATACCTGCAGTGCTACAGTGATCTTTATGGAGGCAAGAGCAAAGGACCTAGCAACAGTCAGAGGATTACATTAAAAGAATTCGGCAAAGGGTATGCGATTTTCGTTATAAATTTGAACCCTCAAAACCGCGACACCTACTTCCCAACCAGCAGGGATGGTTCAGTTCGCATCGAACTGAAATTCGCCCAACAGCTGCCAGAAAGTGTTGTCATGCTCACCAGGGTCTGCTACCCTGCAATGTATGAGTTGGACTACGAGAGGAACGTGTATCTATCATGAATACGGAACAACTTTACGAACTTCTATGGAGGGATGAGTCCTCTTCAAATTATGTGCTGGCGGTGGCACCCAGCCGAGCTCTTCGCTACATTACCAAAGATACCTCGGAGAACTGTTACATCATAAACGTTCCTATAATAAGAAAAGCCCCTGCTAATATGACTACTGATGCTACGAGTATGGTCAACTCACCCGTATGTTCCCAAGTGTTGAGGAAGAGTCCCGACAGTCGCGGGCACCGTGGAAGTCTGAGGGAAGCCCACTCGGAGAGCCTGGAGAGCTTGGATGGAGTGAAGAGTGCGCCAGGCCTGAAGAGTCTGTTCGGAGAGCGTGAGGGCATCGACGAGGCCATTGAGGGCAAATGCGGGGGCGGGGGTGGGGGTCAAGGCCCCCAGGCCCATCATGCCCCCGAAGCCCAAGGACGGCTGTCCTGCGAACTGCCAGGAGTTCAATCCCGGAGGGGGAGCGGGGAACCCTCGGGCGAAACCTTGTGCCAGGGCAGCAGCGTTGGCAAAGTCGGCCATTGGGTTGTTCTGGTGGTTGCTCATGGCACTGTGGAGCTCTTTGATAGTCTAGGTACTCTGCCTGATGTGACCTATGGAGAAGAAATGGAGAACTTTACAAACAATCGCAGTTGTGTGATGGTTAATGATGAACTATTGTCCCCAAAACAATGTGGGTATTTTGCATTATTATATGTCTATTATAAAAGCAGAGGTTACCCTACAAGTGTTGTGGTAAATATCCTCAAAGAATGTGCAATGAGTATCAAGGAAGAATGTCTGAGGGTGTTTTTAAAAAGCTGAGAAAACTTGTACGTAGGCTAAAGTTTAATGCCTTGTGATGTAAACTCAAAACATTTTCATGAAACGTCCACTGTGACGGTGATGCTGGTGTGTATATATATTTAAAAATAATATTTTTAAAAAAATTTCATGTGCCAGGTTGGTTCACTATGTGTAGTGTGATTTATAAAAAAAAATTTGTGTGACTGAATATTTCATTTCATGGGGCTGTGTGTTTCACTGTATGTAGTGTGATTCATAAAAAATAAAAAAACAATTTTGTGAGGCCGAATATTTCATTTCATGTGGCAGTGTGTTTCACTGTATGTAGCGTGATTTATAAAATAATATTTTTACAAAAAAAAAAAAACAGTTCATGTGGCTAAAGTGTGATTCATAAAATAATATTTAAAACAATTCATGTGACTAAATATTTCCCTATATGTTGTGATAATCTATGTATTCTTTTCATATAAGCCAATGTATAAGTAGAAATAAAGATGTATTTTCTTCTTAAAAAATCACATTGTGAAGTTGTGTTGTGCTTCTGGAACAAAAAAAAAAAATGTTTTCTTTGGTAACATTTCTACCAAGTTCTTTCCTCCTCCAAGCATTATTTACGAAATGAGTGGAGTATGAGTGGAGTCAAATTTGACCACCTGGGAGTCGCAAGTTAACAGAGCTCCATGGGGGACGTCTCAAATTGAATGCAAGTTTCATTGGAAAAATGCGCTCCAAAATGCATCAGGCTACAGGTTTCTTTTTGAGCCTTGTCACAAGTGACCCCATGCAGTATATTCACATGGACCCGCAAGTGTACAATAGTCAAAGTATAGGGAGGGCCATAGCATTGCAAAACAACAAGCGTTGAGCATGTTCAAGTTCTGGGGAGTCCGTGGGACATTCAAGTTGTTTCTCAGCTTTTGCAGTGTCCCATGGGTTAGCATTGCATTGAGGAACTAAACTCTGTCTCTTCAGCTGACCAGCAGGGGTGTTTTGTGGTCTGTGTGTTCAAAACGCACGCGTAGACACCTGGTGTTTAGTTTGAATAACATTGCTTAGTCATTGTTTTGAGAGTGGTGTGTTTATGGTATCAAACAGCGCCCAATCACCAAAATGAAGTCGCTGACGTGGCCGAATAGGTCTGGAATAGACCATTCGGCCAGAAGGGCCTTAAACGGAGGACCAAATAAGCTTTTTTCTGGTGAAAATCGAAGCATGTCTTGTTTTTAGTGGTGCAATATGTTTAAAGTGGTGGTATTTCAAACCAATCACCAAAATGATGTCGTCCGTGGTATATATGTGACCTTCTGAACGTAGAGCAACGAAAAATGTTGAAAATCCCAACTTCATTTGCTTAATAGCTCGAATTTCGTTGCATCTTCAAGCACAAGCCATTTGGGCTGCGTGGAGACAAAATGGCCGCCAGGGGGGCCACTGTGAAAGTCACCAAAATGCTGCCGCAATGGTACTGAGCTGCTGAGTGGCCCTCAAAATACCGACAGGCAGTGAAAATGTTAAAGATTTTTGCTATTACTTGAAAAATTCGTTTCTCAAATAATTAGGAGTTCAGTGAGATGGGTGGAGGAATTTGCGTGCCCCCTTACTTATTATAAATGACTAAAAACCGCGCAAAAATCACTCTAGTCTATGGAGGGGTGAACATGCTAACGAAATCTGTGAAAAGTTCAACGAAATTTTTAACCTAACTGAGCACCAGGCACACCTGGGCGACTAAACAGTGCAGGGTTATCGGTAAGATGGGGCATCACCAAAATGGTGTCGTGAGCGTCTGTAAATGTTCTCACATTAGCAGACTAACGAAATGTGCTGTAAAAGTTCACATTATTTCACTAAGCTATTGTTAATTTAACTATTATAAGCCTGAATGAGAATTATGCACTTTTGGTGGACATTACAGCTTGAAGGGGTGTTTAAAGAAGGTAAATATAGCAATCTACCAATAACAATGACATGGTTGCGTGCTCCAGCTATTCAACTAACGAAATTGCTTGCAAATACTGCAGCTTTTTGCTTGGGTTGTGAAAATTTTTACTTTTTCCTCCTGAGTGTAAAACAGTCAGCACGCATTAGACGTCTGCTTACAATGCTTGGACTTTTTCAGATGCACTGCAAATAGCACAGACATTCTAAACATCATGCAGAGGTGCCGACCTCCTGCTCCAACTATTGAACTAACGAAATTGAATGCAAATACTGATGATTTTTGCATGGATTGTGAAAATGTTTACTTTCTCTCCCAAAGTGTAAAAGCTAGCTCACATTAGTCGACTACTTGCAATGTTGGGCCTATTCAGATGCACTGCAAAGTGGACTGACAGACTAAAAAATCATGTACAGTTGAAGACCCACCAAGAGCTGGCCCTTTTGTGTGAATAGTTTCACTTCAATCAAAGGCAACAATAAGAAAAATTAACTTAGAGCTCAACGAACTGTAGACAACAAACAACTTACCTGATTTTCCCAGGGGAGGAGTCTCTTGAAGTGATGTCGATGAATCGGAAGAGAGAAGAACCAGGAGAAACTTAAAGTTGCTTTCTGGTGTTCTGGAGGCACGATGATACACCTGTTTTTGATATCTGAGTTTTTATACTTTTTTCTTTGTCACGTGGGCCTCTAAATGAGCATCTGGGCGTGTTTAGACGGATTTCTTGGAACACATGCTGTGATCTCAGTAGAGTAGATCACCACGCTTGAATGGAGGCAAAATTGAATCAAACTCCTCATTCTAAATCTAGAATTCTGCTAATTGATACCAGCACAAAAAACGACGCGCGTCAGCGTGTGGGCAGGAACAATGCAATATAACAGCTGATGAGAACAAGCTTTACCAAAGCTTAGAAGTTCATAGGTGTCAGACCCAAGCCTGATCATTAGTAAGCATCATGATGTTTAGTCATTACGTATACACCACGTTCTGCTGTTGTTCGAATTGACTTTGCACTCTGGTAAAATGCAGCCAAATCCAAAATATCACTTTTTGTGACCAAGTCTTTCCTTTTTTCCCACAATACTCTTCTTTTGAGTATTCTTGAATGGTCGTGTACACAACTGACGGATTACAGGACGTAAAAACATGCTCAATCCCACCCGAGGGCTGACAAAATTGCCCCTGTTGCTATTTGCTGCTTAAATCTATCTTTTTTCATGCGAGAAAAGGCACTCTTGATGGGAGAGTTTCATTCTTTCTTGACCAGTGCTCGCTTTGGTTGATAAATAAATACAGGACGTAAAACGTGCTCAATCCCAGAAAGAGGACTGTCAAAATTGTTCCTGCTACTATTGCTGCTTAAATCTATCTTTTTCATGCAAGAAAATGAGCTCTTGATGAGTGAGTTTCATTCTTTCTTGGTCAGTTGCTCGCTTAGACTACTAAATAAATACAGGACGTAAAGTCTTGGCCATCATCCTCCCTCATTTTAAAACAAACTCCATTTTTTAGATTTGTAACTTCCTTTTTCTTTTTTAAACTACTGTTTCTCATTTAAGGCTTTCTGGGTGGGGCCAATGTATTAAAAGTCTATAAACTGGCTATTTTCTGAGTCAATTTTTCTTTTTGTAAATCTCCCAAGCAATGGATATGATACAGGAGCCTGTTAAAATATTCCAAAAACTTGCAAATATAACTTTCACTTTAGCTGCCTATACAGAGGCGCAAATCTGCTAGGGAGCAAATGTTACATAACATTAGCTTCTAGCTGACGCTCTAGCTTGGTGAAACAAAAGGGGTTGGGGTTGAAGACAAAAGGGGTGTATTTGAATGCATCTTGATTACGTAATACCATGTGGGATCCAACTTGACAGCTGACCATTTCATTACTGGCTGTCAGAAAGCAAACACATACATATACATAGCACAAGGAAAGGCGAGATATTATTGGAGACTTTGCAGCACTTTTATTGACTTTTTGAGAACTTTTGAGAACTTTTGAAGTGCAGGAGCACAAGATGGATTTCAGGCTTGTTATTGCCTTGATGCTGGTGGTTCACGCCAAAGCTTGGATCTGCGGTAACTCGGGACAGTGTATTTGCAGTTCCAATGGAATGGTGGAATGTTCTGGAGTTGGATCCACTCCACTTTTCCCACCACGCACCAGATACACCCGAGGACTTGTTCTACGTGTTGCCGACCCCCGAACCTTCGACCTTGACAACTTGGACTTCTCATATGGCTTTGAGTTTGTCTCCCTGACTGGTGCCGACCGAGACCTCTGCGCGGGCATTGCTGCTGGCTTCCCCTGGGTGACTTGCAAGTACGACGAGGTCAGTACGTCGGCCTGTGTAGGCCCCAACTGCGACTTCTTTGGCCGAATCTACACATCTCTAAGGACCCTGGAACTTGCTGAGGAGACCGAGGTGACTACCGAATCTGACGGAGAGACAAAATGGACAGAAGTCAACTCGCCACCCTACATCAGACGGACCCCCTCACAGCAACCCACGGTCGGCTACACCATGGGCATCCCAACCAGGGGGGTGGCTTACTGGTCTGCCAAGAACATCGGATTCTGGGGAACAGTCTTTGCCGGGCTATCTGCTGGACTACTTTTGGCGGTAATTATTCTATTAGTACTTAATAGAAAATGCAGAAAAACTGATGAAGACCCAGCATGTGTTGTGGCAGCCTGTAAAGCATGTTGTAAATGCTGCTGTGTCGACCCAGCTAAAAAAATTGGACGCTTCTGTGGGCTAAAACCAAAGGGACGCACTCAGTACAGAGGTGGTTCACTCTGCAGCCTGGAGTCCCAGGAAGAATTCTCCAGATTCTAATTGTCTAAGGTAAAGATCTTCTTGATGTAAAGTTTATAAAAACCTCTTGCTTTTTCTCCCAGTTTTACTCATTTGCTTTTAAACACAATTGGCTAACCTATGTTTTTCAACTTTTGTATTTTTCAGATTTTCTGGAGGATTGCAGGCCTCGACGGAGACGACTTCAGGGCTTTTCTTCGGGCCCTCCCTCCCCCGTGGCTTCTTTTCCCGGGAGCCTATGGCCTCATCCCCCCTGTCCACGCCGTCCACCAGGTAGCGCCCCAGCATGTCCACGTGGTCCCCGAGGACATAGGGGCAGCCTTCCCACCACCTCAGCCTCGCCGGGAGGTGCCTGCCGAGCGCCCCCGTACCCCGAACGCCCCCGTACCCCCGAACGCCCCCGTGCTAACAGGAATCGTGCCCCCAGAAATGGTATGTTGCGTGACATGGATGCTGGCAACATCTTGAGAGGTCAGGGTCGCCTCAGACCACGTCATTAAATGACATTTACCAATTGACTTTTGTGCCAAAACTTTGCGAATGACTCTGGGAAATTACTTCTTGCTTTTCCCCTCCTGCTGACCCCAGGGGGTTGTACATACTATTGGACAAATTTTGATTAATAAGGTGTGAAAGAACTGTGAATGGACGAGAACTCTTGAGAGAAAAAGCTGCGTGAATGAACTGTTTTAGCTCTATAAATGAGTGACTGTGAATTTGATGTTTTTGCTTATTACCTTCAAACTTGTGCTACAATTGTGCTTATTCTTGCTCGGTGGTGTTGTTCGAGCCCTTGTCGTTTTTGTTTTACCATGTCTACTATAACAGGGTGCACATACTTTGGTTTAAACAGCTTGTACATATATTGAGTAGTTGGTTGTTATTTTGATAGAGATGGCTGGTTTTTAAAAACTTATCAGTACATTGTATAAAGTACCCAGTGTAGCATAAAAGGGACTGTTACCCTATTTTCTAGTATGTTTCTGTTTTGCTTTTCGTTTTTTAAAAAGAAAAAATTTCAGTTTTTTTGTGCACTGCTTTCATTGAGTAATGTTATAGCTCTACATACATTTTATGGATGTTGTCAAATGTGAGGATAAAACGAAAAAAGGATGAATATTAAACAATCAAACTGATGGAAACTTTTGTGTTTGTTTCATTTCAAATTAAGCTGTATTTGTTTCACAATGAATACCAGCTTCTGCATGATTGACTGAGCTAAGTTACCTGAGCATGAGCAAGTTAGCCTCCAGAAATGTTTGTTCATTTCAAAAATTAAGCTGTATTCGTTTCGCAATGAATACCAGCTTCTGCATGATTGACTGAGCTAAGTTACCTGAGCATGAGCAAGTTAGCCTCCAGAAATGTTTGTTCATTTCAAAAATTAAGCTGTATTCGTTTCACAATGAATACCAGCTTCTGGGAGATTGCCCGAGCTAAGTTACCCGAGCATGTGACCGCCTGTCTCCAGAAACTTAAGCTTCATTGAAGTGAGTTAGTGAACTTTAATGGCACCTCACTCAGTTGAAATATTTTTAAACAGGAGCCTGGGAGATATTTAGCTCAACTTAAATATAACAGGGAAGAGTATTTCGTTCAGGAAAAATCAAAAACTAAATGAAGTTAGAACACTGAGTTTTTCTAGATTAAATAACTTTTTATTTTGTCACATGTGTTTGAAAAGCATGCAATTGACAACAACAACCAACAAAAACATATTCTGCACAATACAAAGCACATTCAGTTGGAGTCTTCGTAGAAACAACCGACAAATTTCTCATACAGAGCCTCCATATAACAATTGACAAGCAGCTGGTCTTCGTCATGGCAAGTGGTGTCATTTAGAACATACAAGGCCACGCTGTAGGGTGACAATGGGACTGTCGAACAGATCAAGAAAGTTAAAACATTATCAGAAGGTGTATTCAGGGAATAACCAAGAGTGTCCAGCATTTCACACAAGAGATGCTCTAAGTGCCTCCAAATGTTTATTATGAAGTCCCTGGCCTGATCTGCTGCACGGATTGTGTATAGTTTGGGGGCTCCAGCATAGTGCCTGATCATTTTCATATAGAACAGTTTACAGGCCTGGAAACACATAACGTAGGGCGAGGGACGTATCATGGCCATTTCTGTGAGGGTGTGAGTTGCAGGGAGGGTTACAGCAGGAAGCGTGATGTCAAGATCAATGTCATTGAGCAGATTTGTGGGGGAGAGCGGTCGAAGATCATCGGGGAGGGGGGTCGATGAACGCGGGGGGAGGGGGGCGGCTGGCTGTGCTGCAGCTGGGTCAACAGTTTCATCCATATCCACGATGAGGCAGGAGGAGTCGTCTGCTTGGAGTGGATTTTCTAGGGGTCCATCGGCAGGACACAGAGTCGAAGAGCCTGTCGTGTGGCCTGGTCCAGCATCATCCTCCACGCTTGTGGCCACTGATGTGCCCGGGGTGTAGCCTTCACCTGCATCAGGATAATAATGATAATGATCATCATCATCGGCGAAGATGGTTGTCAGAGCTGAAGAGTCTCTTACATCATCATCAATAACGATTGGTTGGACCAAATTTCTGAGCACAATGGTCTGGTCTCTGCAGGCCTCTTCTATGGTGGCAAAGTACTGAGAATGCCCAGTCGTCAAGGACTGTCTCTTGTAGAGGGGGATAGTGTATGAGTCGAATTGAGGAAGAACTGTTCTCCTGCACAATTGGATCAGTCGAGGCAAGTTGTGAAGCAGCAGGTCATATTGCGCAGTGGATAGTGGCGTTGGGAGCCTCACTGGAGTGGCGTATTGGTGAGGGGCATCATACATCTGACGTGTTTCGATGATGGCTGTTTCCCACAGGCCCTCATAACTGCAGTGTCTGGACAGCTCGATCAGGGGAGAGACAGTGCTTCTAAAGGTTTTGCAAAGTTCTATCTTCTCCCTGTTTCTTGTCATCTTGTCCAGAAGTGCTTCGAGGTCCTCTCCTCGTATTACAGAAGACTCTGTGTAGCCGCCCACTTGCAGGTCCATCCTCAGATAGTGCTTGTCTATTGATGAGCCCATCAACAGGTCGAACTGCAGCTTGCCAGGACCATCTCGGGCAGAAAATGAAGATTGCACATACATGTTTCTGTCGGTGAAGTCGGCCATTGTGAATTTCGAGCAAAGTGTGTGTAGATAGAGATTCGTAGATACACCAAGAGTGAGTGGTGGAAATCAATTCAGTACCATTTATGAATGCTCTGCAGCAGCATCAGCAGGTGGTCCAATGGTCCGGGGTGGAGTCTAGCAGAACCACGTGAGAGTAATAGTGTGCAATGGAGCGTGCAACCTTGTTCTGCAAACACCTGTTCTCCCCAACAGACTTGAATCAGTTCTCTGGTGCAGCCTCTTTGGGACGTTTAATAGATCTCTCAGTGTAGTCCAGTGCAGGGCTGGGAAGCAATATCCCAAAACTCGAGCTTAGTAAAGCCGTCCATAGGTTTGAGTTTTGGTGGCCCATTGCTAAACAGGTAACACACGAGATTATCACGAAATACAGCATAATTATTTGTCCGAAATATTTAATTTCTGCCCTTGGTGCTTCGCGACCGAAAAAGTACCAAACACTGCTGTTATCAACTGCATCACTTGGTCCATCCAAATCTTCCTGATCGAATATCGACTGACTGTCTTGTGACGTTTCAAGACTAACCACAGTGGCATCTACTTGATAGGCGGTGATCTCATCGTTTTGCTGATTTTCAGGATTAACACCAGGACCCTCCAGCGAGGAGACTGTTGTCTGTAGAAATTGGCCCTCTCTGCCACTCATGTTGTGACTACACTGTTGGACTGCGCAGTAAAGACTGACTTTAACAAACACCAGTAAGCTTATTTGTTAGGTCCCTTAACTATTCTCATGATACTTCCTGTTGATCTTGCCTTGTTAAAGAAATTAGCTACGGAAGAAAAAGTATTTTTCCAACCTTAGTCGCTTGTTCATTTTACCCAAGAGCTCTTGATACCTTTAGCATTGGTGGGAATAATTGTTTAATAGCATTCTATCACAATTTCACTTTCCCCCATTTTTAATTTTCTATTTTGCCGCTAGGTTCTACATCCTGAGGTGATAATGTTATTAGGGGCAAACTGGCCAAACTGTGAAACCCACTCATAGGGGGAGCCCCTGCTGTGAGGTTGACATACAGGTGCATAGGTGAGAATCAATAAAGCAAAGAGTCTGGTGAGATTCAATAAAGCTTAGTGGTGTGATAACCTCAGGCCCCAAGAGGAGTAGCATTTCTTTTACCACCCGCAGAGGAATACCATGGGAGAGTAAAACTAATATTGGCTTGCCGCAATGATTGTCTTGACTTGAAATTCTGTTTTTTCATGCTGTGCTGGCATGCCCTCAAAACACGAAATGCAGCAGCATTGCTCCATTAGACTTATTTCTTAATAAGCAAGTTTTTGGTGCATAAAATACATTCCCACTAAATGCCAGCCTTTTATTCTGAAACAAGATACACTGACTGTCCTGCTTGAAAAGAAAAGGTTGACTGGTAAAAGCCTTCTACAAATAAATATGCTGAAAAAGAGAAACTTTTAAAGGTGGCAGACACTTGGGGTAATTTTAGATTTTGACTCTAATTTTGTTCTATTGGGGAAAAGATAGAAATTAGCTTTTGTAACTGATTAATGATGTTACTTTCTTTCATGTGACATGGGCCAGTACAAATCAAAGCGGCTTATGTTAATTTGTACAGTTGCAGCTGGGATCTTGTCATTGATTAATGATCTTTGAATTCATTAAAAAAGAAGCAGTGGTCAGATGGCAAGGTCACAAAATAGACTCTAGATTGCAAAATAGCATTGATCAAATAAAAATCTTTGGATGGTGAAATAAAATACCTGTAGTACTTTGGCTTCATTATTTTTGAGATAGGACTTAAAGAACCTAGAAAGTATTGATTGTGGAAATAATGGAGTGTCCCGATTCACCCCAAACTCTGGGGTGAATTGGGACAGTGGTTTTTTGGGCCCTGAGCATTGGGAATATAAGATATCCTACCAAGCTCCAGTGGAAACTTTGTCCTTCAGCTCGGACACAATTTGACACCATATTTCAATTTCTGAGTTGATTTTTGTCTATGCTATCACATAAAAACTGCCAATTCTGTCCCGATTCACCCCATATTACGGTACTTGTGCAGCCAGAAGCAGATTTTTGGTACATTGCTGATGCTGAAGGGGGTATGGGTACTATTAATGTGTCTGTATTAATTATGGTCCATTATTTCAGGACTCAAATGTTGTCTCATTACATGTTATGCTCATAATCTAAACGCTAAGTCTCATTTGTCTCGTACACAGTAATTTTATACATGATTATTTGGTTGTAAATTTGAAACCTGACATGTAATGTATCCTATTGTCTCATCATCGTGTCTGCCTCTGGTAGCTTATTTTAGAAACTGACTAAGCTCTCTGATCAGTGACATTGTCAATACTAAGTTTCCCAATATGATGAAATAGGATTATTTCTCACATTCACCCCATCAATCTTATTCTACCCTCAGTGGTGAATCCCGGGGGGTCTGAGGAGGCCCATGCCTTCCCTCTTAACCCGACTACTGAGATGAAAAATACTATTTTTAATAAAATATTTGGCAACACGGGCCCTCAATTGCCAAAACATGCTCTCCCCTAGTCTACCCTGTCTGGATCTGCCACTGGCCACTGGCCTCTCTACCTGCTCCTGCTTCCTATGCTTTTGCAGCAGCTGATTTGTTCAGAGTCAATGTTTATGGAAGCGATGAGAATTATGTTTTCCCTCCTACAAACTTTCTCTCACAAGCAACTGGCAAAACATGTGTTAACATGAAAAAAGTGTTCTTGGGGTAATGTATCAGCAGAAGTTAAACGCAAAAACTCCGGAAGTACCATAAATTCCATGTTGTATTAGTTTCTTAGCCAGTGCATACATTTCTACATTGTGTCATGACTTGTTAAATAATAAATGAGACCATGATTAAATAGCATAGTGTATATGGATGAAGTTCCTAATTGTACAAGACAATACATACAGAAGATATTGCCTTTTTAAACGACAGGGGGTCAAACACTCATTTCCTACTGTACCCAGGGAAAATGACTAAGGAATTTCATAGCACAATTTGTTATCTTTGTTTCATTTCAGGGTCTCTTCAGTGGTGCTGGCCATTATTTGAAAAGTGGTGCCATATTAGCATTATATGGGGTAAGAAAATTACTTTAATTTGCTGAAACTTCTGTTATTATATACTGCTGTTTACTGACATATCTCTGAAAAATATTTATGAAAGGCCATTATTAAGTCTGATTATAGATAAATGAGTCATCATTTCATTAACGTGAAGACAATATTACCTCATTTTTGCATGGTAACCGATGTTTCTCTATTTTTTCAGCCTTTTAAAATTCATGGAGAAATTTCACCAGAAAGTAATGTTCAGTTTGACCAGATGTTGAAGCAACAGTAAGTACCATACCTAGGGCTACTTTGACCACTTTTGAAATTTAACTGCATGTCAAAACTTAGTCATTGGCATTAGACTGGGTATGATTATTTTGAAATTCGTAGGTAATGGGTATATTACCCTTTCACAACCCGATACCTGCATTTTTGCATCCACCAATACTCAAATGATATGCATCCCTTCCCATATCAGTCATTTATTCTTCTTAGTAGTTACTCAATCAACATCAAGACTTGATGGCTGTGTCGAGGAGTATTCAATTTAATATTCGCACAGCGAAACGGCCGAAGGCCGTTGAGCGAAGCGAATTGAGTGCAAGAGAAGACTCTAAAATCTGTGCAGTGATGGTCTCAACATCAACAGTCCACAGTTTGGAATTAGGTCAAGTAGGTCCAGCTTCTTATCAATGATTTAGTTTCGTATTTGACAAAACGTAACATATATTCATCTTCAAAAGTGTCTTAAAAATTCAATTTTCTCTAGTAATATATCCTGTACCAATAATTTTTATGGAATAGTTAATTATTAGCATTGACAAGCCAAATCAAATTAACATGGGATTCATTTAATTTCAATCAGACGACAAGAAAACATAACAAAATTAAAGTTACATAATCTTATAAACTGATGATTATGTAACAGTGAACAGATAATCTACATGCAATGTTATTGTTTTTGTATTACTATATATTTATACTATTACTATATATTTATACTATTATGTAATATCAACAATCTAACATAGACTTGACTTTCAAAGTCTTTGGCAGCTTTCAGTGCTGTCTGCCTTTTTACCATTTAGCTGATTATCTATCAATCTTATATCTCATATCTATCAATTTATCTATCTATCTGTCTGTCATTATATCTATCTATCTATCTGTCTATCTATTTATCTCTCTATTTATCGATATATTTATCTATTTATCTATTATATTTTTTGACTAGTTTATCTTGCTATTCTACATTTTTCTCTGTCTTTCCATGTATCTGTCTTTCTAATTTTCTGAAACAGTTACATAACTCCTTTCATACATTGAATATGAAATAAACATGAAAGTTATGGTAACACTATAAGTCCTACAAAAACGTTTTAAAGTGCTGCGCGAATTTCATGGCAGTGCCATTTACATATTATATTACATGTCTCTTTTATGCATAAAAATATCTAGGAGAGGCAGGCTCTGCTACAGCGGTTTCATCAGTTACGGGGAAAGACTGAGATATTTGCACTTAGTGTATCATGTTAGTAGATAAGACGTGTAATGATCAAGAAGAGGACTTACGAGATGAAATCACTGATTTTGTTTTGACCATGACTCATCAGCATCATTGCACGTTTACCCCATAATTTACGAAACTGCTGTAATCGCCACTGCCCCGTGCAATTTGTAATTAGTACACGACTCTTTCTGATACTTACTACAAGCCTTATATAGTGTGTTTTATAGTGTATTGTATGGTGTATTATATAGTGTATTATGTAGTGTGGAACCTGCCTGTACAGGACAGGTGTGAAACGCCGCATGATGGCCAGTGGTGTTTTGCCAAGCTTTCATCTCTAATGTCATTACTGAGATTTCTTTTGTGTCTGGCCACTTCACATACGTGTGAATGATCAAGTAAACACCGCCTTTATAGTCTCAACTTTCAAACAGATTGCCGGAGTTTTTAAAATCTTTTTTTTTATTTCCAGGAATCCCGAGTGGGGCCTGAGAGACATTGATGACCTCGAAGAACTAGCAAAAGCAAACGGACTGCAGCTTGAAAAAATGGTGAATATTAGTTTATGTCTTGCTTTTACTTTTGTATCAGTGTCTGCTGGGCCATTGAAAGATCCCTCTTATGGGGTAAATGTGTAACATTGCTGGAGATTCCCACTTTCCCATGTCATCAATGAACTTTAATAAATTTATATATAATTCTTGCAATAAAGGTCACATACGCCTACAATTTATATTTCGGGGGAGGGACCTATCACACTATTCTTCTTGTCTTGCCACACCACCTTTTGCGCTCATAGGAACTTTGCAGAAAGATTCAAAAGAGTTGTCAATGTGCATTAAGCAACTGATTTTCAAAGCGTAATAAGTGTTGCGAACATAACCGAGATATCAATGCTAAACTCCCTCAGTTGAACATCGTAGTACAGTATAATGTGTATTAAAAAGCAAAATTATCCAATTTATCTCTTTTTTTATATTGATGACTCGGAAGTTGATTATCCTTTCCGCCATATCTTTTTGCAGGTGGACATGCCAGCGAATAACAAGACAGTGATTTTCCGCAAGAGCTGATTGTGACCTTTCCCTTCGCAACGACCTATGACCTCACTTCCTGAACATGCACAAATCGACAAATATATTCTGTAATTGTTTACGACGACTGTCGTAGTCCTGTCCTCTCTCCAATGTGCTAAAGATGCTTTAATAGAGCTGCGAATACTTGCCTCAGTCTGTGTCACATACTCTACTGCTTGAGTTCTGAAATCTAATATAAATTTTCTTGAGTCTTGCTTATGTTATGAGATTCTTATTTTGCAATATAAAATTATGGAACAGGCCAAAATATATATATATATATATATTATGTTGCAAATCATTCTCACAATGTCAGAGCCTCTCGTGCTCCCTGGCACAGGGAGAGCTCACAGTGACAGACTCTGACTTGTGAGAATGGTTGCAATTAAGCACAGAGGAATATTCCTCTGTGAATTAAGTATCATGGAATGGCTAAATGAATGCAATTGGAATTTACTGATAAATTTGAATGATTAATTAAATAATTTGTACATGAATCTACATATATTAGCTTGAGCTTCTGGTGCCACCAAGCCTTTTGTATTATTAAACCTTATATTATACAGGCATACAATATTTGGCTTAACAGAACGTGAATTTTATTAAGAGGCCACAATGAACAATTATTTGGTGCAAGCCTGGCATCATAGTAATTATAACGAGATGTTCTGCGTACCTCTCAATGCTTTAATAAAGTGTATGACAAGTGCCAGCCAATTGTATTGAATACCTCACTTGCAATTTGTATGTGTCTACTTTGATGTAATGCGAGATACTGTATACCGGGGTGACTTTGAAAGATGGGGGTAACTTTGTACATTTTGTGAATGCCATGTTAAATGATAAAAGATTTTGGTTGTCTGGCTGTACTCAGAAGTCTACAATCTCTTGCACTTCCTTTTAAAAGGAGTTCTTTAATAAAACTTAATGGAGTGTGGTTCACAGCAATGAACCTCATGAATGTCAGGTCGCGAAGAATAAAACACGAGTCCGAAGGACGAGTGTTTTTTCTGCAGTAGACCTGACATGAATGATAATTTCAAGAGGCACTATTTTGTTTGAATGGCCCAAAAAGATCCCTAGCAGCCACACCAACCAATCAGAGCCTCAAAACATTGTGACATCATCACTTCACAGCCCATTGTTTACATAACAGCGTCTGATAATTATATACATGTGGTTCACAACGATGAACCACATGTTGCGAATCTCATGACTTTTTTGTCTGAACTTCACTGTCTGTTGTGGGATATAAAGTCTCCCCCACCAGTTCAAAGTCACCCCTGTTTACAGTATGTAGTTATTGTAAAGCATATTGTAGAATGTGTAAATAATTTCTTTGTTTTCCAACTCAGACTGCACAGCTTGAAATATATCTATATTTCTTTGGTGAAAGCTGTTTTTGTATCACAGTAATAATGTGAAATATACGAAGCAATGTCTCAAGGTGCTACTTTAAATTGATTTGGCGGTACAATTTTGTTAATTGACAACCTGGTAAAGATGATCACCTTATACTCTGCCTGAACTGAGGCTGAATAATTGGATAATATAAATTGTCAATCTGGTGTTTTTGCAATGTCATCAAATTCTTATTCAACAGTTGAGTTTTTAAAAAGGCTTTGTTCGTAACCTAGGACTATTTGTCGTAAGGAAACCTGCGGGTTCTTGTTTTAATTTTATGCATTGCTTGATTATTATCTGAAATATGAAATTAGAATGGCCAAGCAATAGTGTTCAGCATATTGGCATGTACAGTGGTCCCTGGGTTATAAGACCACCCCTTAGAACTGCAGTCATGAAGGGGTCTCTCGTGGGGGTGCGGTCTCCTGTCAGGGTGAAAACTGAAAAATTCACTAAAAATACAACTTAGTGTAAGAGGAAGGTGGGCACATAAGGCAAGTCGGTCTTACGACAGGGAATTTTTTTAACGCAAGTAAAATATTTCTAAGTTTGAGGTAAAACGCCTACATTTAGTTATGTAAACATTGTTGAAGGGAAAACTTAAGCAGCTTCGCTCCGTATTCCATTGTTCATCTTGCACAAATTAAAATTTTCTTTACTAATAATATTGTTTTTTATGCATTCCATATTATTTTGTTCTATCCAACAAAACAGAATTGTCTCTTGTCATACTGAAACTTTGCAGTAACAACTGTTGTAAGAAATGTAAAGTGCATGTTAAAGTGTAAATATTGTATTTGCAGATGTGTTTTGCAAATGTGCATGTCATTTTGACCCAGGAAATGCGAGTAATTTATTTTGGCTGTTTGAGAACATTGCAATGGCAATTGCTAATTTAGAAATGATAACACCATGGAAGTTTTTTTTATTAAGGATTGTTGTAAAATATTATTGGTGGGATTTTATCATTTGAAAGAAAGCCTGTATGAAATCTGACACAGGGGACACTATCTCTGAAATCCAGTTCAATTTCACCTTTCTATCAACACTCATAAACCTGTGCTTGCGCAAATTTGAAAATTGGCTAATTTTTGTTTGGTTTTTTGTCAAAGCCTGAGCAAAAAATATTGGTCATTCTGGTCTTTTAAAACTGTGTTAAATCTTGTGATGTTTAACAAGCAGTTACGAAGTAATTTGCCAGAAGTAATATATCAATTTATTGATATGAATCTGATTCTCCTGGCCTTAGAAATTCAGATGAGATATTGTGTTCTCACATTTCTCAGTCATAGAATTAACAAATTCAATCGAGCTTGGTTTCTACAGCCAGAGAATCAGACAGCTTTGTTGGAGTGGGTTTATAAAGTAATGAGCCAAATTATAATGAAGTTGACTATGAAAAAGACGTGGTTGCCCATCTTTTTCTTGTATTTTTCTCTGTTACAAAATGTAAGTGGAATAAGCACTATCGCAAAAGTTTGTTGTGTCCATGTTATCCTGCATTTTTCTTGTAACCAAAGAAAGATATTGAAGTTAGATAGTACTGTTGTTTTGAAGGGAGCAGAAAGGTAATTGTTTGAACGTATTTCTAAATATTAATTAATTTCCATATTTATTTTTTCCATTTTCCTTGCACCACGAGTACGAAATCAATAAAAAATATACCGGTATATTAATATACCGTAATCAAAATTTGAAAAATGATTCATTTCTTAACTGATTTTTGTGTGTAGTATGTGTATTTCAATAATTTTCCATTCATAAACGGTGGATATCGGCTTACTTTAACTTAATTGCTGTATTTCTAATATATTATTATATACATTTATTCTATTTTTGTTGTGAAATTTTCAAGTAAATTGCCAAATGAGGCTTAGCCTACATAATGGAGTTTATGTAATTGGTATAATGCACATTTTAAAAGAGCTACATTCAGTGTCATATAAATTTATATTATGCAATATTCAAGAAATCCTTGAATTTGGCTTGAAAACTTTTGCTTGATCCAATACCTCATTATAGATTGTTAATTAATTAATTAGCACCTAATTGCTTGTTTTTTGTTGTAATTTAACAAAAGGTGGAGGCTTTGTTCCTGTTAGGCTGTAGTCTGAAGTAATTAAGAGTATCTTGTTTATTTATACCTCATCACGATTGTTATCTGTCGTACTTTCCAAATCAATTTTTAAAATTTACACTGGTTGTGGTTTCACTTAACGGACAAATTCCTTTCTCCTATGGTTGGTCCATGGTAATATTCTTACATGTGTAAATAAGGGTAAATAAAATTTCAAATTGCATGTGGATTCCTGTGTTGATCAATGGTTTGAAAGTTATAAAGCGATGTTGTGACAATGTTAGCTGGATGTGCTTCTTAAGCCCACCTAGCATCTGTGCTAATAAAATATATTTTCTGCATCACTTTGTCTTTCATTTATTTAGAGTATATTAAACTTGGAAATGTATTCATCATAATCAAAATTGCTGCTAAGACTACCAGTCGGTCTTACGCGCTGAATAAAATAAATTCTTAATGATTTTGGGTGAAGTCAGCAAGATGCATTTAAATTCTGAAGGAAACAGTTACAGGCAATTTAATAATTAGTACGAGATTTTAAAGTTTTTTGGCCATTAAATACTTGGCATTTTGGGTGAATCGGATTGGTTCAGAAACAACAAAACGTCACACATCTAACATCAAACGTACAAAGAACCTGTTTAGCATTGATTTCTCACTGTCCAGTGTGAATGCCCAGAATCGCGTGGTAATTAAATCACCTGTATCAACTACACTGCATTCCTCCCAACACCGGGTTGAATATTGTTAAAAGGTGGAGCCCGAGATAATTAAGCAGCAATGACTTTCCGAGACCTTTAGTTTTAAAATGAAGAAAACTCCCAAGCAGAACCTTGTATGAAGCTCCGGATAACTGTGCAAACTCTGAAACCACAGCCCACATCGACCTATATCAATCTAGTTCTGGTCTGTATATCAACAGACAAGCAGAGTACTGCTTTATGCACTCTGATTGGCCGAGAAAAAATTAAAGTGACGTCACCGATTCAGAAAGTGTTGTGACATCAGATTGACCTGAATCGGCAAAAGCAGAATGTTCTGACCCAGATTTCAAAATCTTTGAAATAAAACAACTTAAGCTTAACCACATACAATATCTGATTGAAATAAGTTTTTGCAATTTGAAGGTTACATTGTCTCAACACCAGAGTGCCAATATCATCTGCAGTCTGCTTGCGGAATATTGCCTTAACCAAGAGGCCACCTGTTGTCAAATCACTGAAATACCCACAAAATGCTAAACTTTGGACGTTGAAAAAATTGTCCAAAGCCACCATAAATTATTCTTTCAAACAATTTTCATCACTCCCTTTCTTTCAATAATCTACATATTACAAAGAATAAAGTTTGTTTGCAGTTCATTTAATGTTAAAGTGAATTATCTGACAATATCTTCGGTTTTGAGTCTCAAAGTCAGTTTAGGAATAATTGCATTTAAAGATTAGTCACACCAGGTTTCAGAGTATGATCAATTTAGCTCGTCATTTAAAAGGTTTCGTAGGTCTGTCACAATATACCATGGACACCATCAATGGCCAAATATATACTCGTGATGTGTAATATACAGTTGTCCCTGCAATGATCGACCTAATAATGATACTCTCCGTGACATGCAACCTACTCCTTAGGCAGGTATTGAGACCCTCATGTGCAACCGAACCGCTCCTGTGGCATGACTAGGGGTCTTGAGCTGAGGGGCATGCAATTTTCAGGGGGAGGGGCACTGTACTGTAGATGTTTTTTAAACTAAGGCGACAATTTTCATTTTCGACAACCCCAATAGTCTCACCCTCCCGCGTGTTCCGCCATAGTTACACGTTCACAGAAGGGGTTTCGCTCATTACAGGGACTACTGTGCGTATCATTAACATCATGATAATCACTAGCTTAAAGCCGTACAGTGTGTAGCAGCAACATCACATGCAGTACTTTCCACTTTGAATTAACAATAAACAAATGAATTACATTCGATCAGTGGAGAATGTTACACAAAGAAATCACACAGTGGCATGCATAATTGCACATATATACATGGATAACATATCAACTTTACACGGTGGTTTATGGTCATAGAATGCAGAGCCCATTTGAAAAAAGAAATACTATGAAAAATAATAAATTGTGTCATCATAGTGTATATATCTCATGCATTTCATGACAAATAAACTTCTTGAGTCTTGTGTCCTCTATTGGGAAATGGGAATCAAGTTAACATTGAGTAACTTTTGATTGGCAATACCTAATTTGGCAATAATAAATTAAGATAACAGACAACAGTGAAGTGTCTTTGCCGAGATGTATGCTACACAATCTTCTAAACGGTACGACCAACTTGAGAAAACTTTTGCTTATAAAGGATGGTCATAGTTGGTAACTAACTATTTCGACTTTCACCAACAACTTTAAAGTTAACGAAAAAGGAATTTCTGCAAGTCCGAATTTTATAATTCAACCATTCATAGAGCAGTGGCGATAAATGAACGCCACAAAACTCTACCAGGTGTTTAAACTGCAGTTTAAATCTGTTTCATAGCGTCAAATATCGTAACTGATCAAATGGAACTCTGCATTTCATAACAAAATCACCAAGTGATAGGAGATAAATAATATATAACATAATTTGAGGTCAAGACTTTATACAATGGCAGCACTATCTATAAAGATTCTATATATATTCAGTCTCTAGGTAGATATTAATCGAAGGAGATTAACTGTGCTTCGGGGGATTGCGCTCCTTGGGGAACCCCTTGCGGTAGGGGGTGGCCTTCAGGAGGGGCAGGCCCCAAATACCCTGGAACTCCAGGGGCCCCAAAACCTTGAGGAGGTGGTGGCTGACTCGAAGGTGGTGGTCCTGCAGGTTGGCCAGGTGGTCCTACAGGTGGTTGTCCGACAGGAGGTTGTTGTACGGGCGGTTGCCCTACAGGGGGTTGCCCCCCTGGACCTGGTTGGCCGACTGGAGGGCCCCCTTGGGCTGGTAAGGCATTGTTCACAGCTGCAAATTAAATTAAAACAAATATATATATAAGGTTTCTGATTCAAGCCTTGGAAATAATTTAGGTCACAGATCAGTACATATTGCAACTAAGACCAATGGTCACACATTACGAAGCCCAAAGGACTAATAAAAGAAAATAATAGATTCGCAACTTTTTCAAAAATAATTTCTGCTTAAAATCTTTCAGAAATTCATACATGGCTCATACCATATGGCAGGAGAATAATTAATCCAGTAAACATTTCTATCATCAATCAGATTGAATCCAAAATAAGAAACAATTATTCGACTCGACTGAGATATTCAAATGGTTTAACTAAACTGCATTTTGCACAGATGAATTCGTTGAAAAAATCAAAACCGTCAAAATGTAGCATTCAAAAAAGTTGTATTATTACAGCATACCTTGCATATTGAAATTATTGTATTCTGGCATAGTATGTGGAGGCGGATGACCAGGGGGGAACTGCTGAGGGGGTTGGGTGCCTGGAGGAGGCGGCTGTTGTTGAGCAGGGGGGCCACCTTGTTGCCCTGGAACTGGCCCAGGCTGCCCTGGAGGAGGCTGGTTGTTCCCAGGGGCCTGGAACCCTGGACCTGGAGGTTGAAATCCACCTGGAGGTCCACCGTAAGGCGGCATTTCCGCCCCATAAGGAGGCATCTCCGCACCGTACATGAATCCTTGGGGTCCCGGCTGACCAGGTGGCATGCCCATTGGTTGCGTGTAAGGAGCTCCAGGGTGAGGCTGGTGGTGGGGCGACCCTTCGACTGAACCAGCAGGGCTGAACGTCTGGCCTGGAACTTGACCCTGGGGGTACATTTGCTGAAAGAGACAAGAGTGAGTGAGTGAGTTTGTGTTTTACGCCCCATCAGCACCAGTGTGGGCTATTTAGAGGCAACGAAAGAGACAAGAAATTGAATTTCAGAATAGCAGTCGACAGACTAGAATATATGCAGTACTACACACAGTCCCTAGGTACATAAATCAAATGAGATAATTTATACCATACCAATTTGACAGCCCTTTACATTAGGCCCACTAATAGACAGCCTAAGTCTGCTGAACAAGCAAGCAGGTCAATTTTAAGAAATTTGATGATGACCCTTAAATAAATAGTCACGGAGCAGGACACTCCTTGTTACCAAAAGGTGATAGTGAGATCTTCTAACTTGCATCACCTGCTAGCGTTAAGTCACAACTTAGTCACATATCATTGTGCACAGACCAATACCGTATACTAAATGTCATAATTGAAGTGAAAGACTCTATACTTAGACAATTTTAACTGCATTAGTTGTTGATACTCACAGGAGGGAAGGCGTATCCCATGGCCCTCATGTGCTGCAGCTGTTTCTGCTGCTCCAGTCTCATGTGCATCTCCCTCTCCTGCTCCTGCATCCTCTGCAAGGCCAGCTGTCTCTGGTACTCCAGGTATTCCTGAAAATTAAATCAATGTCGCGACTTAGTCAAGTCTGTAATGTTACTACATAATTTTAAACCAATGAAACGTGGAAATAATCTTATTTCATTGCTCTATATTTATTTATTATATATATCCAAGGCAGGGAGATTTGAATTAAAAGAATTGCCATTTGTATACGACGTCACAGGTCACGTCATCCACAACATTGTGGAAATATTTTCAGTTTGTTTTCTATTGTCTTCATTTGTGACCACAGCTAGCTATTTCAGAGGAAATAGCACTGCTAATCATTGAACATTTTGTCATTAAAATGCCTCAGTCTTAGAGAAATCCTCCGTCTTTAGGCCACACAAAATTGATTCTTAGCTTCGCGGACCCGCCAAAACAATAGATTTTCTGCCGATGGAAAAAAAATAATTTTTTTTTTACATAATAAAAAATTTAGATTTCACCTTTTTTTGTCCTACCGACCGACCCTAGAAAAAGTGCCTTGAGAAGATCCAAGAAGCTAAAGATCAATTATGTGTGGCCTTACTGTAACATGCCATGGTAATTGTTTCAGGAAGCCATTGTTTTGACATGACAACAGGTCAGTGGGTTTAAACGAAGCAAGAGTATTCCAGCTTTAATTGCTTCTTCTGGACAGCAAAAGCACATTAATTTATCTCCCACTATGTGCCATAAATAAACAAGCTTTTGCTAATATTTTTATAAGTCCAGCCCACCTGTTTCTTCTGCCTCATGATCTCCAGCTTCTGGGCCATGGCAATCTGCCTCTGCCTCTCCAGTTCCTCTTGCTCTCTCCTCCTCTTCTCGTGGTGCTCATCTCGGAGAGCGTCTAAGGCTTCTCTCGCGTCTCTGATCTGCGCTAGTTTGTCTTGAAGACTTTCAAAGTGACCTGGAACCAAAACGATATGCAATCATTTAGACACAGTCCTGACAAATCTAATTAAAAAACATTACATGTATATGCATTTATAGACAATGGGTATAAAAAGTTAAATGAAGCAACCAGCCTAAAACATTAGTAATGTATAACATCTAAAGGCACTCGTCGAACTGTGATATGTGTTGGGGTCCTACATCTATCAGCCAAGAGGCAAAAGAGGATAAATCATTATGATTACAATGACACAAATTGTTTGAAGATCACCTGTGACATAAATCTGGAGGGTTCCTAGCATTCAGTACCCTAAGCTGAGGCATGCAAAAGACATCACCCTGGGGGACAGGAAGTATTTGGTGTTGCAATGCCTTATCATCTCATCATTACATCGGCCTAAGGTAACTGCTCCTACCAGCTGAAATAGCTTCAGAGCATAGAGACATAAGGGGGGACCATTTAATTTCCAGAGGCCTCCTGGATATGAAATGGTCTCCCCATAAAGAGTTTGTTTTGAGGGTCAAAATAAGACAATTGCTCACTTCTAGTCTCATCCTGGTTGTCCATGTACTTCAAGAGCTGGGGGTGCATGGAGTTGAGGGTCATGAAGAGGGTCTGCACGGAAGAGTCGTTTGCGATGCTCCTTCCTCTGAGGGAGTTGCTCTTCATCCTGTTGACGAAGATCTCGATGCTGCTGCGAAGAGCGTTCAGGAACTGTTCCTCCTCGTCCACTTCTCCGTTCTGATACTTTTGGACAAAAGTGGAATTTGTCAAGCCCTGGCCGTTAGTAACAGTTACAGCAGCAGCATTACTGGTTGCAGGCTGCTCATTGGGAGTCTAGAATGCGAACGGAACAGAAAACAGAACAAAATGCAAATAAAAAACGAAACGAAAGACATGGACTATGACAATTAGGACACGAAACGCACTTATAGAAATCACAGTGACATAACTTGAACTAGACATTGAAAAGATGGAAATCATAGAAAATGTAAAGCTACAACTGACGAGACTAAATTCTTTCAGAAATTATATTTTACTACAAACTATGTGAACAACAAGTTCGAACAATTTGATAACTTAAAACTACAAAGCAACTGCAAAAGATGCTAATGGCTGATGCTACAAAATATGGAAATAACTATTGCAACCAAGTTCATAAATGATGTACATTCAGAAAAATTTGATCTAGATACAATGAGGTATCCTCCAAAATAGTGAAAAGAACTGTGTCACAGTTGAAATATACAGCTCCCATTCAAGATAATCTGCTTGGCGCTTACTATCACCCACCAGACTGAATGGCAATCACAATCTATCATATATTGAAAACCTTCTGACATGGTTGAGGTGGGGTTTGAATGACACCTCTCCTACATGTAAGACAATATTATATTACACAGAGGCAATTGACAGTGCCCCAATCATTATGCATACCTCAGAAGTCTTGTTTGCTTGGCTCTTGGCCTCACTGGTAGCAGTAGGAGCACTGGGGGCCGTGCTGGGTCCAGTCTTCTGGTCGTCTCTCTTCTGTTCCCAGTAGTTTCTGTTCAGGTATCTCGCTAACTCAGGGTCCATGTCTGATGTGTCCAGCATTGGGGCAGTAACCTGGAGAAAATTATTAAGTTAAATGAAAATCAGTTGTATAGTTTTATATTAGTTTAACCCTTACCAGACTGTGCATTTCCAAAAAAAAATTTACAAGGACTACAATCTGTCTTTGTGACGACACCACAGCACCATAAATGACCCAGCAGGCAGTAAGCTGGGGATGCACATAAATGTCCCTTCAGTCCAGTAAGGGTTAAGCAATAATATTCAATAATCAGATATGAAAATATGACTATTGTGTCAATGTTATGAAAATGTATTTTCATACAAAGATGAAACAACACCCAATGTCTCGTGAAATAAAACATCAATTTTCCATAGCCGAGTCTTTATCATTAGTTTGCTTCAAAGACACTCCACCAAGATTAATATCTTATCTTGGAATACTTGGCATAGATACAGTTGAGGTCAGATGTATTTATACACCTGGCAATTTCCCAATGGAATCCATGTAATGTAAAAGACATTTCAAATGGATGCTTATACAAAATTCAACATGTTTTCCATAAAAACAAGTAGCACATCAGTAAACTTGTGACATTAGCCTTATTAAGTATCAAAAACGGCATGTTTTCATGATTTTCCTTCAAATGGATTACGGCCATTTACGGGTTATAAAACTTCAAAAGTAAACATACACCTGCCTTCTTTGAAATAACATTTACTGCTACTTGGATTTTATGGAAAATATAATTTTGAATTTGTTATAAGCATCCATTTTAAATGTATTTTACATGGATTCCCACTGGAAATTGCTAAGTTTGTGTTTACAGCTGACCCCAGCTGTAGCTGAAGAGGACCATGAGAGTTGTGCGATTCCAGACAAAAGCCCCGGTGAGTTATAAAAATACCTTATTGCATTGAAAGCATCTCAAATTGAGCAATAGAGGTCAGGGCTAAGCCTAAATTGTTATATCTCAAATGTTCATGAAGGTCAGGTTTTTAACAGAATTTGAAACAATAAGGACGGTCTTAAGACTGAAATTTAAAACTTAAAACAAATAAATAATTGGCAGAAGCCACTCACTGTAACAGGCTGGGCGTAAGTTGGGTTGCTAGCGGGAGTAGAAGATTCCGCGGCTGTGGTTGTCTTGCTGTACAGCGAGTAGTTAGTCCTCAGACGATCCCTCTGCAAAAGATTTATTTCTTTAAAAACATTTTCCAAAACAACATAATAATTAACTAGCGTGTATAATTTAGCAAATTTACAGTAAATTTGGGAGAGCAAAGTCATAAATGCATGCATCAAATGATAACGAAATTAAACAAAGATTTTTTATAATCAAACAAAAATGCAGGCAATTCACTATCTAAATCATAGGCATTTCAACCGTGGCCTGCATGTAGTCCCTTTGGTGCTCTGAGTTCTCACCCTTCTCAAAATGACTTGTAGTCATGATAGTTAGCAGTTTTGTTGATTGAAACAAGGGGGAACAATTTCTGATAATGGGCCATGGACAGATGATAAGGCTTTATGTCCCATATTTATGCAGCCTACTTGGTACGCTGATAAAGAAAGTAGGACACAGCAATAAGGCCAAAGGTGATTGAAACTCCTGACAGTGCTGTCAAACACATGTCAAGGTGACCGAGCCGCAGCGGGAATCAAACCTGGGACTAAGAGATTGTTAGCCCAGAGTGCCACTTACTGAACTAACCCTCCTCCCCATGTAGGCCTGAGGAGGAGGGACAGGGAATCACATTAACAGGGAATTACTAGCAGTGGTACAAAAAGTTTGAAAAACCTGGTATAAGGTTACACAGTGACGTAACACAGCATACTTCTTGATTGAACTACTATAGGGGAAAAATCTCCTTTGCCTCCCCGCAATTAAAGTTTTTTGTAAAACCAAAAATTCCAGGAAGTTGCTACCTCATTGTGTACTTGAATTAAGGGGTGAACACTCATGGAGCACAATAGAAGTCGTGCAGGACAGTGTTGCTTATGATTGTCATGCCTCTGACCTTTAACTACAAATATGAAAACATTTATCACAATAAATGTTGAGTAAAGTGAAAAGTCATTCAGCTTCAATTACGCGAATAATTGAAATATTTCACTCAGGTAATCATTAATCAAACTATCTAAAAACATGCAAAGACTAAATTAAACACAACACTGATGATCTTTTAAGATCTCACAATTGAAATAATATTTTCTCATAGTATACCTTAGTCCGCTGATTAAAGAAGGGAGAAAATTGAATTAATATTCGGAAGAGAATTTATCTAATTCATATCCATACTTCTTTTGCAAACATATTTACATTCAGCAAGAATTTTAATTCTACTGACAATCACTATAATTAAAATCAATTTATCGCTCATACAGAATAGGTCAAATACGAAGCTATCAGTGGCAGATTGCTATGAAGATGGGTTGTACACATAGTACTTACTATTAAGTAGCCAATAAAGAATTATAGATTTTGAAGATCAAAATTCTATGTTAATGGGATAATCACCTCTTTCTCCTTGGCTTCGGCTTCACTCTTTGAAAGAGCAATCGCAAGAGCCAGTTCCTCCTCTTCTTGCTGCTCTCTCTCGTTGTGGGCAGGTGGTGTCTGAAACAACGCAACACATTTTAATTCACATCAGAGACTTGATAAATCTTTTGTGGCAAGTGTCCGAGCTCTTGCAAAAAGTGTCTCAAACAGTTCCAACAATTGGTCTTATGATGTCACTGGCTTAAAAATGTCTCCATGATTTGTTTGTATCAGTTATCATTTAATCAGTTCATTTAGCACATAACAATAGTATCAAGCAGCATAGGTGTCAATAAGCAAACTGATTAAGTTATTTAAGGTATGCACCTTATAAGAAGATTAGAAAAACAACAGGTAAGTCAATGACATGGCAAATACAGTCTACAGACTATAAAATAATGAAGTTATATTTCTAATGGATGGATGATTGGGGCCTTAAGTCCTGTATTTATGCACTTGGTAGGCTAATTAGGACAGGAGGAGGACAAGGCAATGAGGCGAAGGATGATTGAAACAGCCGTCCAACATAGGCCCTGGTGACCCGGTAAGAGCTGGATTCGAACCCTGGACCCAGCGATTGGCAGTCCAGCACGCTACCACTAGACCAACCCTCCCCCGCCCCCCCCCCGTTTATATTTTTAAAGCACCGCCAATCTGTAAAGATCTATAATGGGGTTAAAGTGTGTGAATAGCACAAATTAATATATATATATTCTTTTTGAAGAAAAGACTTTACAACACTGGAGCTCCTGCAATTTCAGAATTAGCCGCGAACAAGCAAGCTGACCCTTGGGTACCCTGTGGAGTAGTCTGAACATCAGTCCTCTAACCATTAAGATTCTAGCTTATTTTAAAAGTAACCTTATGAGACACCCACCTGTGACTGCTGGGCCAGGGGGCTGCTCACGTACTCTGAGGGAAGATCATCCTCCTTCTTTCCGGCTGCAGCTCTGCACAAACAACAACAAAATATCAGTGAGATTGAAATAGCGCATGCAAAATTTGTTTTCAATTGACTGTGATTAGTCAAGTCAAGTGAAGTCAACTTTAAGAAATCCACATGGGATAACTTCATGTTAAAGTGAACAGTATCAGCTACACAGAGTAGCGCCATCTATATCTTTTAAAAAAAGTAAACTTGAAAAAATATCTGGCAGGAGAGAGACAAGAGAAATCAACTGCCATTCCAAGACGTGATAAATGACAAATGACAACAAGCTTTGTACACAAAATTAAACGTAAGTAATTAGTACACATTTATTTTATATCTTACTTGTTGAGAATGTCGAAACATGAATCGCAAACTCTGACTTCCTTCTCAATTCCAAATTTGGGGATGATTGAACTTTTTGAAGAACATTTGGAGCAGAAGACTTGGCCACAGTTACGGCAATGATGCTGCAAAAAAAAATACAATTGTTGTCACATGAATTTCAAGGCTAACATCACATGAGAACAGTTTTACAAGTTGATGCAACATCTTGTTCAGATTTATTGACTACTGCCCTGGCCTTGTACACTACACATATTATTATGATGGCTCACAAATGGACATATGATTCAGATTTGTTATATAAATCAGTTTATGAGGTACCGAGACCATATTCGATTCTAGTAGCCTGTACAACAACACGACGAATAGAGCCATAGACCTAATTGTAAAACCAGCAAATATGCACCTAGCTTTTTTTTCAGAGCAGTTCAATTTCCGAGCTACACATAACTGCAACAAAATAAGTCAGCACCACGTCACTCTCTATCCAAATGTCTTTCATTGTCAATATTATTATTTTTATGACTTTACAGGAATCGTAACCATATCTGATGACAGGGCTTTATTCAGACTGCCAATAGTGTTAGATGGACGGATGGTTGGGGCTTTACATCCTGTATTTTTAAAGCTCTTGGTAGGCTAATTAGGACATGAGGAGGACACAGCAAGTAGGTAATGGATGCCCATTGTGTTATAAACACTTTTTTTCCAACAAAATCATCGATCAAAGATTTCCGACCTTTCTCTGGACCATGGTGAACTGCACTCGGCACCTGTGGCACGTCTCTCCGTCTTTCCATTCAGGAGCTTTCTCTGCTGTGAACATGGCATCTGCCTCCTTCAGCTGAGGGAAGGTGTACCCTGAAAGAAATAGAAGAAATATCAAAATCATGGACACACATCAAACATTTCACACAAACAAATCCTAGCAGAACAGGCTGAGCTCTGAATGTTGTTAGGATAAGATGTCATTCTGACGGTCTCTAGTATTGGTGTCAATGCTGGTCATGTAAAAGACCCCACATAATATGGGGTTAAAGTGTAACATGCTATTGACTCCACTCTTGTGTTACAATCTCATCAACCCTCGGGAGTAGTAAGAACTTGCTCGGAGGTCATGAGGCAGCTCTTTGGTTATGCTAAGATCTCACAGCACGTTACGGAGAACTTTAGGCGTCGGTGGGATAGTATTTCCTGGAAATTTGGATGAATTTGGGTGATCCGCCGTCGATTTTTCACATCCCCCAGGGGTTCCTAGAAATGGAAAAACTGCGCCGTGGATGTCAAAAAAGATTCAACAGGTTCAAACTTTTTTTTCATGACGGCGGAACAGAGCCCAAAATTTTCTTGATTTTTGGATGTCCGGCGGGGATTTTTTCAGTGAGAACGTCTCAAAAACATCACCGGCGGGATATTAGGACATCCCCTGCCCCTGAGGGGACCTCTCCTGCCCCTGCGGGAACCTCTCCTGCCCCTGGGGGGACATTTGCAGCCTCGCCGGTAGTTTTTGACATCCAGCCGACGGTCTTTTGACATCCCGCCGCGGTGAAATAGCTTCCCTGAGGGCAGTTATAGGTTCCCTGAGGGGTACTTTTTATATCTCGGGGCGATATAAAAGTATCCCGCAGGAGGAGGAAATTCCTTTCCCCCGGCGAACTTTTGGGGACGGCGTACAACTTTTCTTCCCCGCAGGGAACAAAAAGAACCTCGCCGGGCCTTTTGTTCGATTAACCTTAATTGATTACATAATTGCCCTTCCCACCGGCCTAACTCAAAATCTTCCAAGAAATCGTCTGCCTCTGCGCCGCCGGCAACAAAAAGTTTTCCGTCATGTCCCGTGAGATCTTAGCATTAGAAGCCAAGCCTGCCCCGGTGAAGATCTTTGCCTGCATGAGTTTGAACCCCTGTTGAGGAACCCAAAATTTTCAGTGGACCTTCATGAGCAAAATCCAAGATGGATGTCGATTGGGAGAACAAAGTCGGAATAACAATACAAATCCATGTACATATATATAGCTAAACACATGTGTCCTGTATACTCCTACATCATCCAACCCAGGGCCATGTAATGCTATTTTCGTAGTACTTTTGCGCATTTGCAGATCCAAAATGGTGTGAAATTATCAAACCACAAGAACTGAAGGGACCAGGAAGTCTAGCATTAACTTTTAGGTATGATTCATTGAGGAGCATGTTATACAAAGTAGCAATGACACAAAATTAAATCCTACAGACTGTAGACCCTGAGGGGTTTATGCTTCATCTCAATGTTGTAACCTGTCATAACCTGTCATGCGAATTGCTAAATTAAAAATTTCACATCATTTTATAACGATGATTTGAGAATTTATCAACTTTGAAAGTGATTCAAAGACAATATCATTCATTCATAACAGCAGCAGCTATGATCAATGTGTGAGCGGGTGATTTGGTGTTTCACTTTTACATCTCCCTCAGCTATGATCCATGTACCCACAACTCACACATGACTATGACAATGCAAAATCTAACCATGTATTGTAAGATGTATCATTGTTTCATCATATCAATAGCTCTGACAAAATTGTCTCATTTCACAAATATGTACCTCAAATCCTCGACTGTGCACAGACATCAGACACAGAAGAAAACATTGTAGACATTCAAAATGTCAGATCTAACCGCTGATCAGACTAGGCAATGACAGAAGTGAAATTGCGTAAATACAACATCTGACACAAAAGTTGACAAAATAAAACCACTCAATCTTCAATGGCATTCATTCATCAGAATAACTACATTAAACTCAACATGATTGTATACATAATTATCAGAAACTCTTCATATGAATTTTGTCAATATTACTGACTACTCAACTCCTATTTCAAGTTATTTACCCTGTCTGTAGCACATAATAGCTAAAAATATCAGCAGTCACAAAAGAAAACATAGTTGACAATTCATGTGTGAAGAATTGGCATGTTGACACTCACCAAAATGACCCCATACATCCGTGTGATCCATAATAACAGAATTATTGTGTCAAATAATATGAATATATCCAATAATAAACACTACACTAACTCCACCTGATTTTACTCATAGGCTAATCACAATATCACTGGAAACTGGAGAATATTCATTAATCAGATTAACACTGATTAACTAGATCTTAAACTTGATATCGTCAATCAATCAGTACAAAGACTCCAAGAGAGAACCCAGGTAAGTCGATAAAGTAGTCCTTGATAAAGTAGTCCTCGTGTGTTTACATGGATCACAGAGTTATGAGGTCAGAGTCTAGCTTGATGCCCACCTTAGAATAACTGATAAAGAAATGACTCAACTGACTCACAGGCACATGCTCCACTCAACAGTAGCTATAAACTAGAATCGCAAGCGATGATAATATGACCGCCGGCGCTGCTGGACGCCTTTTGCTGATCAAGTGCAATCAAGTGTGACTGTGTCGATCCATAAAAGATGAATAACAATTTGTGTTTTGAGTGCAGCTTGTTTGGACCTGGCTTAAAAAAGCTCAGTCGTATAATAATAATAATAAATAGATATATATTCGTTGTTGTCCATGGCGCAGTGTGGCCTCTATTTGACGGGGGGTTTATTCGAGGGGCGTATATGTGTACATCCATTGTGCATGCCTGTGTACGGCCATCGTCAAGTGTACGCCCATCTGTAGCTCGTCTGGCATGCCCATCTGTGTGTTCACGCCAATTTGTGTGTACACACCCATCTGTGTACGCACCCATTTACGTGGGCATGTCCACCTGAATGCCTATCTGTGTGGGCACGCCCACCTGTACACCCATCTATGTGTACGCCCACCTGTAGGCCTATGCCCATCTCTCGAGTGTATGCCCATCTGTGTTGGTACCCTCATCTGTGAGTGCATGCCTTCTTAGTGTGCACGCCCCCCTTTACACCTCTGGGAGTACGACCGTCTGTGTGAGTATGCCAATTTGTGTGAGCACAACCACCTTCGTGTGCACGCCCATTGATATGGCCATCTGTGTGCGCATGCCCATATGTACAGCCATCTGCATGTATACGCCCATATCAGCACGCCCGTCAGTGTTTGTAAGCCCATCTGTGCGTGCACGCCCATCTGTGTGTGCATGCCCATTTGTATGTGCATGGCCATCTGTATGCCCATCCCAGTGTGGATGCCCATGTGTGTGTGGACGCCCATGTGTGTCTGCAGGGCCACCTGTGTGTACACACACATCTGTCAGTGCAGGCCCACCTGTACGCCTAGCTGTGTGGGTATGCCCATCTGTACACTCATCTGTGTGTACGCCCATGTGTATGCCCATCTGTGTGTGTATGCCCATGGGTGTGTGTACGCCCATGGGTGTGTGTAAACCCATGGGTGTGTGTACTCCCATGGGTGAGTGTACGCCCATGGGTGTGTGTGGACCCAGGGGTGTGTAAAACCATTGGTACAGTATATATACACCTTTTGATATATATATATATGAACACCCTTTGGTATAAACTCGCCCATGTCAGTAAACTGTCATGAAAAGTAAGCCAACCGACCTGCCGCCTGACCTGTAATGTAATGTAGTGCTTTAATGCAGTGCTGTAACGTAGCGCTGTAATGCAGTGCTGTAATGCAGTGCTGTAATATAGTGCTGTAATACAGTGCTGTAATATAGTGCTGTAATACAGTGCTGTAATGCAGTGTTGTAGTGCAGTGCTTTAATGCAGAATACAGAAAGAAGTCCAATAACACGTTGCTGTAATGCAGCACAATGATTCATTGTTGTAATTATGTTGTAAAGTAATGCAGTGAGGCAGTGATGTAATGCAGTACAATAATGCAGTGTAATGCAGTGCTGTAATGCATTGCTGTAATGCAGTGCTGTAATAGAGTGATGCAAAGCATGCAGTAATGCAGTGCAGTTATGCAGTGCATTTATGCAGTGCAGTTATGCAGTGTTGTAAGCAGTGCTGTGATGTGGTCTGTAATGCAGTGCAGTTATGCAGTGCAAAAAAGCACTGTTGAAATACAGTGCAGTAATGAAGTGTTGTGCTGCAGTGCTGTAATGCATTGCAGTAATGAGGTTCTGTGATGCAGTGCAGTAACACAGAGCTGCAATGCAGACTGCAGTGTTGTAATGCAAGGCAGTGATGCAGTGCAGTTATGTGTCCACGGGGGCATGGCCCCGTGTCCGCGGGGGCATGTCCCCGTGTCCGCGGGGGCATGTCCCCATGTCCGCGGGGGCATGTTCACGGGGGCATGTCCCCATGTCCCCCGGGCATGTCCCCAGGGGTATGTCCCCATGTCCCTGGGGGCATGTCCCCGCGGGCATGTCCCCATGTCCCCGGGGGTATGTCCCAATGGCCCCGGAGGTATGTCCCCGGGGGTATGCCCCCATGTCCCTGGGGGTATGTCCCCATGGCCCCGGGGGTATGCCCCCATGTCCCCATGTCCCCGGGGGTATGTCCCCATGTCCCTTGTGGTATGTCCCCGGGGGTATGTCCCCATGTCCCCGGGGGTATGTCCCCATGTATGTCCGCGGGGGCATGCCCCCATGTCCCCGGGGGCATGTCCCCATGTCCCCGGGGGGCATGACCCCATGTCCCCTGGGGCATGTCCCCATGTCCCCTGGGGCATGTCCCCATGTCCCCGGGGGCATGTCCCCATGACCCCTGGGGCATGTCCCCATGTCCCGGGGGTATGTCCCCATGGCCCCGGGGGCATGTCCCCATGTCCCCGGGGGCATGTCCCCATGTCCGCGGGGGCATGTCCCCATGTCCGCGGGGGCATGTCCCCATGGCCCCGGGGGCATGTCCCCATGTCCGCGGGGGCATGTCCCAATGTCCGCGGGGGCATGTCCCCATGTCCGCGGGGGCATGTCCCCATGTCCGCGGGGGCATGTCCCCATGTCCGCGGGGGCATGTCCCCATTTCCGCGGGGGCATGTCCCCGTGTCCGCGGGGGCATGTCCCCGTGTCCGCGGGGGCATGTCCCCGTGTCCGCGGGGGCATGTCCCCGTGTCCGCGGGGGCATGTCCCTGGGGTATGTCCCCGGGGGCATGTCCCCATGTCCCCGGGGGTATGTCCCCATGTCCCCGGGGGCATGTCCCCATGTCCCCGGGGGCATGTCCCCATGTCCCCGGGGCATGTCCCAGGGGGCATGTCCCCATATCCCCGGGGCATGTCCCCATGTCCCCGGGGGCGTGTCCCCGGGGGCATGTCCCCATGTCCCTGGGGGCATGTCTCCATGTCCCCGGGGGCATGTCCCCATGTCCCCGGGGGCATGTCCCCATGTCCCCATGTCCGGGGGGGCATGTCCCCATGTCCGCGGGGGTATGTCCCCATGTCCGCAGGGGGTTTAGTAGATATTAAATGGTTGCCCCCTTTTTCTTAGTAATAATGGTCGCCCACTCTTTAGTATATATTAAATGGTCGCCCCCTTATCCTATCTATCTATCTATCTATCTATCTATCTATGTATATCTATCAGCATTGCTTAGTAGATATTAAATTGTTGCCCCCTTGGTTCATACATTCTTAGTAATAATGGTCGCCCCCTCCTTAGTAGATATTAAATGGTCGCCCCTTATCCTATCTATCTATCTATGTATCTATCTATCTATATATATCATCATTGCTTAGTAGATATTAAATGGTTGCCCCCTTGGTTCATTCATGCATGTACTTTTGTTATCTTAGCACCTTAGTAGATATTAAATGGTTGCCCCCTTATTCTTAGGAGATATTAAATGGTCGCCCCCTTATCCTTAGTAGATACCTTATCTATCTATCTATCTATCTATCTATCTATCTTCATCATTGATTGCCATCATTGATTGCCATCATTGATTGCCATCATTGACTGCCATCATTGACTGCCATCATTGACTGCCATCATTGACTGCCATCATTGATTACCTTTGTCTACGACTCCGCCACATAAATCCTCCGACACCCTCCGACACATGAAATCCCGCCATGTGACCGCATAAAAACAGAGATCAGCCTAAAGGCGATCAATAAGAGTTTGGCTGCTTTTGAGACATCCCCCAGCAGTCAAGCGGTCCAAGCAGGTCTAATCTGGCACAGTGCCAAAAATCACGAAAACAACATTCAGATAGCCAAAATAACAATAAGGTGGGGTGTTTCACTGAAAAATCATGAATCTCAGAAAGGTATGACAGACCCCTTGGATCATTCTGGTTTTCAGGGGTTGAGTAAAGAATGTAAAGTTATGTTTATATAGCAACTTTCATGATTGTACATTGAGTGTAACTTGTTCTATCCATCCCCAAAAATGTGAGTTAAATGGTACAATACGGGGGTAAAAGCAAAATGACCGCGCCAGCGCTGGCGGCGGTCATAATAAACATGACCCAGTTACATATTGATTAGCCATATGCACGCACCATAACAACAATGAGTCAGGTGACAGAGTTGAAGGAATGCCAAGTTTTTTTGTGAAGATTCTCCTTTTAAAAACTCAGAGCGCTTTTAAAACATCAAGCCAACCAACTGATGTAATCATAGGATCTTAAAAACCTTATGACACACTATCTACACTCTAGAGCTATTTTATGTAGCTTCATGTGCCTACTAACATCTATCCAACTCACATTTATACATATTATGCCACACCATCTAGATCTAGGGTAATGAAAAAGCACATACAGTACAGGACAGAGATTGTTTTACCCTGTCGATATGTTAAAGTTTGAGTGGCCAACTTATCATAAGAGTTATCTATTATTACAGGCTCTTATGAGTCGTATACCCCACTAATATGCGGTAATTAACTGATAAGGACTCATATGAAATTTTGGGCTATGTCAACCTGCGCTTTAACCCACTTAATGGGAGAAAGGCCAACTTTTCTCACTGAAACAGATGTTAAATTTCCCAAAGAAACCTATGTCAGTGAGAAAATTTGGCATTTCTGCCATTAAGTGGGTTAAAATGGGGGGCCAACTTTCCCCGGGCTTGTAAACAACGAGTCTGGCAAAGTAGGGAATTAACAATCTCATAATTTTCAATCACAATGGAAACTAAGGGAGTTAGAAAATGTCGCTTTGACAAAGTCTGATATGTTGCTTACTAATACCTTCAATTTCTTGAAATTTCACATTTTTCTCCATCCTAGAAAATTCACTTTTATCTTCATCTTCAAGCCTATAATTAATTTTTTCTAGCACTTTATAGAGTATGACCATACTTTCTTCAATTAGTCTACAACACAACGCATGTGCCACCTCACATAGTTCCTTCACACATTCAGATGTGAATTGAGCACTTGACCCAGACAGTAGTATGAGTCATCTATTATGTACTCTCTTTGTGAGCTGCAACAGCCTTGCACCATACACAATTAATGTAGGCCAATAAATCAGAAACACACTACTTATAATTATCCATCATTTGACCATTAATATCTCTCAGCTTGAGCAATGACTTTTCACAGAACTACAGAAATTTAAATTTAGACAATTACCGAAATATGTAAATTGTAATAAAATAATTTTTTCAATTTCGGCAGATCTATTTGCCTTTTGCAATATCAATGAAATGCACTTGCTTCCTACATGTGACAACTCATTCAATTAAGCACATTTGCGAATGTTTCTGCCATTGACCATAGGATGCAAGAACCAGCTTCAATCATGAGGATTCAATCATCTCACTCACTAGGGAGCGTGCAAGACAGATGTGCAAGACTGTAAGTGGTCCCTCGGGGACATCAAGAGAAAAGGTGCCGTTATTATAAAGCAGCTCCAGATTCAACCAGCCACTGTGTTTCCATCAGTCAAGTGGCGAAGCAACTTTAAAAAAAAATTCTTTCTTGTCAAAGAATATGGGACCTACTGCATTCATTTGAAGGGGAGCTTGTGCCCATTAAGTTGCTTACCATTACATAGTCTACAGCCTTAATCATAGGCATTATCTCATAGGAAATCTCCTGGCACCAAAAACTAAAATCGAATCTTGGGTTTTATTCACAGGCAAAACTGATCATCATTTACATCACCAGGTTGTATTTTCCCACAACTCATCTATTTTTCACTGCATTTCTTCGTATCTGCAAATGCAGGCAGAGATTGTGAAGCAAAAACAAAGGTTTTATTTGATCAGTTAAGCCTGTGGTTTCGTTGGTCACTTTTCCTGGACGTAGTTATCATAACTTGTCACTCACCCTCCATCTTCATGAGGTGGAAAGTGTCCTGCACGACCTTGTAACTGGGCTCATTGCGGAAGGCGTGCGACCACACTTGGATCAGCTCACAGATCTTGGCTTTCACTGGGTCTGGGCGAACCTGAAGAACAAACAGACAAACATTATATATCATTACTTCATTTGTCACTTTGCCAAAGGAATTTTGTCATTCAGGTTGGTTCATGCAATAATTTGTATGCCCAAAACAAGAAAATCCTCACAATAAGGATAATATCATAAATTCCAGATCAAAATATTTTCTTTGGCAATAAAATATGATAATAAATTTTCACAGACCATTTTGAAAATTTCTAAGATCATCCAGGCAAATTTTAAGAAAACTTTTTTTCTGGAATTCCAACGTTATTTAGCATTTAAATAGCAAAACTAGAATCTATCAGGTTTCATGAAACCACTGCAGGCATGCATACATGATCAACTGCACTGTCTCATTTGTTGCCCTTTACATATACCATGCATATTTAACCAAATGAAGTGCAGTGTGTGTCGAGTTAATTGTCCTGAAATTGCACTATGAAAATAGGAAATTGAAATATTGTGTATGAAGGTTTAGAACCATATTGAATTATAACAATTACTCTCAAGAAATTTGAACTAATGTTAGTCCTTAAAGAATCACTTAAATTTCTATAAAGGTAATGACCAGATGTACCCCTGGTGTGTTTTTGATTCTGAGAAAGTATGGTCAAGGAAGAAATGCAAATCTAATGCATTTGCTTGATATGAAGGAGGGGTTAAAATTCTTGAAACAGAAATCTACTCTGAAATCGATACTACATTCAGTGTGTTTCACATTGTATATAATAGGATAATAAGACAAGATACGACTAAAACAGGTATACCAGCAGAACGGCATGCTTTTCCTGATCACTTTAGCTTTTTAAATTGTTAGAATCGGTTAATTTTTAGGTGAGTTACAGCAAATTAATACACAGAAAGTAATAAGGCATGTGCTGAGGGTTAGCTGCCGCGCATTTTTATGAAAATCTTCTGTGTGGGAGGAAGAAATGCAGGCTGGACGGAATTTTAAATGTATTTTTTGGCGCGAAAATAATTGTCTGGATTGACAATCTGGATGCTGAGGGGGAAGCAAGGATGTAAATCCCCAAAATAAGAATGTTACACATTGGACAAAGGGTATATCTAACACATGTTAAAAGGATAGGGCTGGATTTGGCCTGCAGAAAAAGCCTTGTGTAATAAAAATTTCTCAGAAATTTTACAAGTGTGTAAGAAATCTCGGACGAATTGTTGAAACCACTGCAACAGCAGAGCTGCAGTGGTTTAATAATTCTAAAATCAAAGATGTTTGCATATAAATTAATGTAACATTTCCAACGGAATAGTAGTGAAAACCAATGTAAGTACACTCAGACATACTTAAATGATGCATTTGTAGTTTTATTAATTCAACACATAAAAAATCTTACAAACTTAATTGTTGTAGCTGGCACAGAATAAAAATTTAGGATAACTAAATTTCAAAAAGAATAACTTTTATTTTATTGGCATTATGGTGACAATAAAATTTCAAACTAAAAATCCTTATCTCATAGTTGCGACATCACCAAGTCAGTAAATATGGTTTTTATATCTCCATAATGAGTCTGCCAATGAGTCATTCAGGAGATAAATTTGAAAGAGTAGATCACAAGTAGGACACACCACTTTTATTTTTGTATATCAATAAAAGTATGATGTTACTTATTGACTTGGAAACTGTTAAGAGTGTAGACAGTGTTTGTTTGACATCAAAACTGTTTTAACTGTACATTCACATACCGTAAACAACAGCTGTGGAATGTATCAATTCGATGCATTTGAAGTCAAGAAATTTTAAAATCATTCAAGCAAACATTTCAGTTGCGGGCCATAACATTTTGCACTAATAGTCTGCCATGACTATCCGTGCATTGTATTAATAATTGTATAATATTCCAAGATAATAATTAAATATCATATGGAATATGAAAGAGAATGACTCCCAAGTCCTTGCATTAATATTAATTGCAACACGTGGCCAAAAATTATCTATACACTTACTATTGTTTTTTTGTTAACATTGCTAACAGATAGTAATCTGTAAGACTGATTTAGTAATTACCAGATTAATTTATGTTTACTTACTAAAGTGGTTTTACTGCCCTAGCAATTGGAAGATGGCTCCAAAAACCCTGGCCAGTTGGCAGAAATTTTCATTGTATCGCTACAATGTATTTCAACAAGCCCTACAGTTACACACCCAATGTTTTCCTCCGGGCTTTACATAAATAGGCCCATAAACTATTTCCTGACTTTTTACAGTAAATAAAATGTAAGTGTTGATTTTAATTTCATTATTTTCCAAAAATTTAAATTTCAAATAACTGCAATTTTCATGCTTATCCAGTGTAGGTAAGTAGACTGGTATCATGGTGCACGGTTTTTGGATACATCCATTGCCAATTGGTATTCGGGGAAGTTGTAGTTGAGCTAATTTGCCATTATAGTCCATGACCTTGTGTCATTTGACCTTGTGTCATTTGGTGGGTTTTTTTTTATCAAAGCACAACAAATTTGAGCTTTAAGCAGGTATTTGTCGCAACAAATGTCAATATTTAAAAAAAAAAGTATCCTTCATATTTTATGATAACCAATATCCGGAACAAGAATCTAATTAATTAATTGTGCAAATTCAATGTATGAAAATATTTAAATCTTTGGTCTCTTTTCTCAAGGCCAACTATTAATGTATATTGTTTTTATTAAGAGCCCGGTGGACAGATGTAATGACGAGATGGGCGATTAATAGTTTTTTTGCATTGAAAACTTTGGAAAAAGTCATATTTTGGTGGAATTTTCATTAAAATTGGTTCTTTGTGGAGCGGCGTGGGCTTTTATTAAGGGGTGTGCTTTTAATACAGAAAATATGGTAGTTATCATTTGTAAGATTAGAATAATCACAGCATGAGTCACTTCTCCTCACCTTGACCGTGTCCTTGAAGAACTCCATGAACTCCTTGGTGGCCACTTCTTGGTGAATCAGCGAGCCACAGTTCTTCACACATGACTCAAGCACCTAAAAAAGGTGGAATATTTATGTAAGATAGACAGGAAATGGAAGAAAGGTGGACTAGTTGTGAAGCTTGTTAATGAAGATTAAATGGGCTGCCAAGCATCAATACAAGGCTAATTTAATTTGTAGGCTTACTAGGCCAATAGATAGACCTAGTTGCAAATATTTGCTGTTTTTTTAAATATTGTTTCAGAAAACCAACTTAGAGAGAAATAGCACATTATTATCGCAAAGATTTCATCTAAAGCAATTGGCAAACAGACCATAATTCATATACTTGTTTGGTGAAAAGTAAACACACTTGATTGTGATTATACAGCTGAGCCAATAGCAAGCATGGCTCTTTCTTATAATAAATTAAAACATTTCACTAAAACCAACTGATGCTGAAAACGGTAAACCAGATGAAGCATCATAATCATATCCTTGTCTGGGCTTTAGCTGGCCATTCACCTACTGGTCAGCAAAATGCTAATGAATCCAAATTTTGCTAAAAGAAATCTTGAAAATACTATTGTTTTGTACAAAGTTTCACCCAAACTGGCTAAGACTTTTGATAAAATTAGCCAATCTGGCTAAAGCATTAATTTTACCAGCTAAAGCCCAGTACAGTAAGACTTGTTCTAAAGACTATGGCAACTTAATTGCCAAAACTGCATGCCATTATAATTACTAAAGAGACCCACCTGCAAAGCATACATGCAGATATGTGGATTTTCACTGCTGACTTTCTTCCTCAGACATCCAACAACATATTTTGGGCTGGAAAAGAAAAATTGCATTTAGCATTTAATTAATGCAAACACTACATATCAATAAAAGTGCACAAAACAGGCACATTATGAAAAACATCAATAAATTTAACAAATATGCTACCAGCATCAGTCGTATTAATGTGTATGATACTATGATGACTGAATGATATGTATAAATTTGAACTGTGTAGATATTATAGTAAAATAAACTTATACTTTTAAAAAGTTAAAAATATTGCATTCGACAGTATTAACACTGAGGCCACCAGTTGTTACAAAATTGATGAAAAATTTACTTGTGAAACGCTTATGAAAAAAAGCCTAATTGGAGCATCAATAAAATTAATTCAGTAATAAATCCAGGGTGTTTATTTCTACAGTGACAGCGGTGTTGCCAAGTTACACTTTAACAACAAGATGTCATAGAACACTTACGAAGCATCACCGCCACGCACGAAGTCACATATTTGCATAATCGAGTCCCAGTCAGGCTCCAGCAAGAGTTGACTGGTTGCCTTCTCTGAAAGTAAAATTCATATTGTCATAATATTAAGAGGCTTTTTTTTTAAGTAACCATATAATTGATATAAAGTAAGAATGCCAGTCAATATTTACACGATGTGGCACTGGCAATAACAAATGATGACCAATTTGACAAATGACATATAATTGTGAGTGTGACAGCAAAAATAATTTAATCGTGGAGGGATCCATGCACAACTTGCCACAAGTCTGGTATAACATCATTGAACTGTTCAATGATGTTGTGCCAGACTTTTGTACACTCTCCAGCTTTGTACAAGTGACTATTAGACTTTGCAAAGCTGTACAACAGCAGTTTATTTGCAGTATTGACTGTTGTACTACTATTTGTAGCTTCCTTTAGTTTTTGTTGATTCAATGTTTTTGTCAGAAGTGACACTGACAGATCAGCTTGTTCCCAAATAAAACATTAAAAGATGTCAAAAATGGAATTGCTGGAGTCCAGGCTCCTTATATTTGACTTCTAATTGTTCTGTGATCTCTCTAATTTCTCAATTACCTATGAGGCGGTCTATCCCAGCTGTAGAACGTCCGAACATCTTGAATTTTGACAGAAAATGAAAAATCAACCCTTGATCTTCTTCTGTCTCGTGATGGCTGCCCAAATGACGTCGTCCCTATGATCCTGCCTCGTCATGACCCAAAATTGCCCCTAAATTGGTGTTAAAATGTCTCTATGAGGTTGCCAAAACCTGGATCAGTTCAAACCAACAATTTCTACAAGCTAAAAATGTAAATTAAAGTTATATTTTGTCCATTTTCGGCTTATTTTTCATTTTTATAGAGGGCGCTGCGGAGGGAATCCCCACTTCCGGGGGTTCCCCAGGAATAATTTGACAGCTGTCAAACTGGAGTTGTTTGTTGTGATCAGTCCTGGGAGATAGCTGTGTTTTCACCTGTTTTGCTTTGGATGTGCTCTGCTAGGCCTCTGCAAAGAGCTCTACACAAGCCTGATGGTGCATCGTTTATTTAGGCTTGGTCTATACACGAAAGAATTGCTTGTACCTGAAATAGAGGAGAGGCCAGTGCTCATCCCTGGCCCTGACCATCCAAGGAGAGTGTTGGGAACAGGTCCTCCAGGGCTGGTTCGCAGTGCTTCAGACACTGATCTATTCCACACCTCAAGACATTCAACTGCGGAACATGTTGTAATGTGTCTACTTATAGGACCGACTGGATCTGGGAAAACTCTGTTATTAAAACGGCTGAACAGTATCCTTTTACAAAATTGCTAGACCGCCTAGATGTGTAATTAACCTTTCGCGTTTTAAAGCGCATTTATGTGATTTTGCAAAAGCTTTGAAAATCATGCATGTTTCATTGAAAATTGAATTTACATATTTTTTATGCTGGCTTCTTGAACTTTAGGACAAGATTTGTTAAAGTACAGTATTGGCTCTGCAGCCAGCATACTATACTGGTTGCCCCATACGGAAAAGTGTCAACCGGTTTGGACTTTGGTCCCCACCATTTAGATATATCAGCTAGAGCATTACAAAATATCTTATGATCACAAATACTTAATATTGTTGGATTGATGTAAAAGTACACCTGGTACTCATTAATCGACTAATTGGTGCAGATACATTTGTTGCAGGACCTGAAATAATTGGGGGTGAGTTGTAACAATTGGGGGTGAATAGTAATGAGAGCAGTTTGTTCTATTTATAGGTCCAATTTCTGGGTGGCACATCCTTGGGATGATTACCAGACTGTTAGTGACTTACAGTTAGTGACTAACTGACAGTTAAAGACTAACAAACAGTTAGTGAATCAACAACAGTTAGTGCTTACTAACAGTAAGTGACTAACAACAGTGACTTACTAGCAGTAGTGACCAACTGATGAACAACAGTTAGGGACAAAATGACTAACATTTAGGGACTAGCAATTAGTAACTTACTAACAGTTACTTGCTAACAGTTAAGGACTAGCTGACTTACATGACTAACTAACAGTTAGTGACTGACTAACAGTTAGTGACTGACTAACAGTTAGTGATTGGTGACTGACTAACAGTTGGTGACTGACCAACAGTTGGTGACTGACCAACAGTTAGTGATTGGTGACTGACTAACAGTTGGTGACTGACCAACAGTTGGTGACTGACCAACAGTTGGTGACTGACCAACAGTTGGTGACTGACCAACAGTTGGTGACTGACCAACAGTTGGTGACTGACTAACAGTGACTAACAGATAGTGACTAACAGTTAGTGACTAATTAAATTTTTTTTACTGACAGTTTTTGACTAACTAACAGTTTTTGACTAATTAACAGTTTTTGACTAACAGTTTTTGACTAACTAACAGTTTTTTACTAACTAACAGTTTTTGACTAACTGTGATGACTAACTAACTGTTTTGACTAACTAACAGTTTTTGACTAACCAAACAGTTTTTAACTAACTAACAGTTTTTAACTAACAGTTTAACTAACAGTTTTTGACTAATGAACAGTTTTTGACTACTAACAGTTTTTGACTAACTAACAGTTTTTGACTAACTAACTGTTTTGACTTACTAACAGTTTTTGACTAACTAACTGTTTTGACTTACTAACAGTTTTTGACTAACTAACAGTTTTTGACTAACTAACAGTTTTTGACTAATTAACAGTTTTTGACTAACTTACAGTCTTTGACTAACTAACAATTTTTGATGAACTAACCATTTTTGAATTATTTTTTGACTACCAACAGTTTTTGACTATATAACAGTTTTGACTAACTAACCATTTTGACTTAAAGTTTTTGACTACTAACAGTTTTTGACTACAAATAGTTTGACTAACTAACAGTTTTTGACTACTAACAGTTTTGACTAACTAACCATTTTGACTTACAAACAATTTTTGACTACTAACAGTTTTTGACTACAAACAGTTTTAGACTAACTAACAGTTTTTGACTACAAACAGTTTTAGACTAACTAACAGTTTTTGACTGACTAGCAGTCTTTGACTGACTAACAGTTTTGACTAAATAACACTTTCTCACTAACAGTTTTTGACTTAGGAACAGTTTTTGACTAACTAACAGTTTGTGACTAAATAACAGTTTGTGACTAAATAACATATTTAGTGACTAACAAATAGTAACTACCAAAACAGGTAGTGACTAACTGATGAACAACAGTAAGGGGCGAGGGATGCCTGATTAACAGTTAGGGATTGACAGTCATATATGGTGACTTAGTGACTTACTAATTAATAGTGAGTCATATTGAACCTATGCTCCCCCATATGAACTTGCCAACTCCAGCTAAAATGTCATAAGAATAAAAATAACAGTCAATACAATACACAAGTTAGTGTAGATCAGCAGAGCAGGTATAAGAAGCTATAAGAGGATTTATAGATGAACCCAGTCTGGTGAAACTGAGAACTGCATGCTGCTGCCACCTGGCACAAAAGTTGATTTCCTATGCTACAGCATTGCTGTCCCAAGAAATAGTTCCAATTTCATTGCACATTCACAAAATTTCTATTCAACATTGATGTATACCAGAGTCAGACTCGGCAATCACATTCTGTAAGGAAGTAGACAAGGCCATCAGCACACTCAGAAACAGCCCCGGTGTCTTCCAGACAAAATTGTGTGTCTTCTTCTGGTCGAAAGTAGGTGGACTGCTCGCAGGAGCTCGCTGAATAGCACACTAGTCACTAGGTGGCAACACAAGACAGCATATGTTCTGATCTGTGGCAATGCAAGAGCAGTCCACTTGTAGACAGAGATGAACCCATGATATAATGTGTGTTCCAGACCTAGTTAGTGAGAGATATAGAAAAAGTATAGTTGGTGTCTCCGGAGTATCGCATGCCCCTTGGGATGAAGAGATAGAGAGGGTGAGAGATAGACAGATAGATAGATAGATCTATCATGGGTTCATCTATAATTCCTCTTATAGCTTCTTATACCATATCATGGGTTCATCTGTAGTTTCTCTTATACCATATTTTATAATTATTTTGGCAAAACATACTCTTATTGTAAATTTTGAAATCGTAATCACTACAGCCAGCATATATCTTTTTTTTCAAAAAGATTTTCTTGTTCCAATTTATATGCTGTGTATAGCTATATATATATTCGCTGTGATCCTTAACGTAATGTAGCTGCCGCATCAAAAGGGAATTATACAGATTTTGGTGAATCGCCACCAACGGTACCTACTGTAAGTGTCTAAATTTATAATGTTTTTAAGCTTAAATTTTATTTTTGTCAATCAAACTATATATTTGATGATACTTTAATAATTATTACTTTTTCTTCAGGTTGGCACCAATCTTATGACAGTGCATTCCACAAAGAAACATGAGATAACAGTGAGAGAACTTGGGGGAGCCATGGCCCCCATCTGGCACAATTACTACAGTGATTGCCAGGCCCTCATGGTATTATACTTATTTTACTATTGGCATAGGTCCATAGTGTAAATTGTTTATGCTCAACAAATTTACTTGTTTTAATTACTGAAAGTTTTTTTTCTCAATTTGAAGAGTTATGGCATACTGTGGTCTTTATGTGTCACATGACTGCCATATATGTTACAGAGTACCAAACATCCAAACATAAAATCCAAACATAAAAGTGCTAACTCTCTTTGGTCAATGTCTCAAGCATAACTCTGTCCCTCTTCTCATCACACTCATCAAACATAGCATGTGCCACATCACTGACATTTACTTTGTTTTGCAATAGTACCTGTACTTAAACAATTCCTACCTTCTTTAAAATACACCTTCATTTCACACCTTTCCCTGCAACCTTTGATCAATGTGCAGAACTGGGTCATATGCTTTCTGTCAGGCTATCCAGGTGGCAGCAGGGGCCAGGCACACTGACAACTGCTGCCACCACAAAATGCCCATAAATACACTGCACAAAGTCCATTTGTTTTCCCAGCCCAGTCTGATATTTCACATCAACAAGAGACATAACCATTATATTCGAATTTTATGCAAACTGTTTCATATTAAAATGTCCATTTGTGCTTATCAATTTGGACCACCATAGCCTCCTTCACTGTCATATTCAGGCACACATATCCTACCCTAAATGGCCCAAATTCCTGCTTGCAACGGGTTTTCTAGTAATAATCAAAACATGTATGCATCATAGTTATCAATATTAATATTATTCATAATTGATTAATGTGACACTTCCATCACCCGGTCAAGGACTTCATGTGTCACAATTCTATTTATTTACATTTAATTAACAATTATGCAATGTACCAATATTACTTATTATTGTCAATAAGCACAGAAATGTCTGCCTACATTAAATCAATTGAAATGAATTTTTCTTTTCAGTATGTTGTGGATATGTCCAACCGCTCCCAACTGGCAGGTGCCTGCATTCAACTCTATGAGGTGCTCACCATGCCCCTACTGCAGCAAACTCCCATTCTCCTGATCCTCAACAAAATGTAAGTAATCAAATAAACAAGCAAAAGGGATGTGACCTGGTAAATGTTAATAGTCCTATAACAAAATATTGTCAATGCCACTGGATTGACAGCAGATGAAACCGTAATTTAATGATTCCCCTGTCATCTTGTGACACTTTTAATTAAAATAATCAATTTATGCTCGAGTCTTCACAGTTGTATTGATGGGAAAACTGAAAAAAAACAAAACACAGCAAATAAGGTTCCAAATGTTTGGCAATCTAAATTTTCATTAGAACTTTTCTTACTATCGTAATCGCAAAGATGATTATGCACTCAAAGAAAATTATTGCTGTTAATTGAAGTACAAATATTTAACAGATAAAATTGGTAATATTTCGTTAATTCGTTAATTTTCAAATCAGGAAAAGTAAAATTAATAATTAAAAAATTATTTTTGCAGGGATGTAACTGGTGCTATGAATCGTCTGGAGTTTGACCAAATCGTGAGGATGGAGGAAGTTCTCCAGCAGTTACCTCAAACAGTCACCATCATGGAGGCCTCCGCAAGGGACGGGAAAGGTCTGCAAGATATCGCAAAGTGGATTCAGGAACACGCTCGCCCGCCTCCATATTGAAAACATATCATGTCATCAGTACCCCATAAGCAGTACCAGCCAAGCAGCTATACATGGTGTAACCCCATAGGCACATAATAGGTTCAGTGGAATTGTGGTTTTAAAAGAATGTCAACACCTTGGCTGCTGAGTCAGGGGTGCCATGTGGGGGTTTTAACAATTAGAAATAAAAGATCACATTGCCAGATCATGCAGAAACCACTGCTGAGGAGTATGGCAGAAACATGCTGTAGTGGAAAGCAATACATTTGGGAATTTACAGTTTAATTACTTGTCAACATACACATTTGGGTGTGTGGTTTCATTGATGTGAACTCTTAAAACAGTATCTTGGGTCAGTAAATGTCATGAGTTAAAAGATTCACTAAAAGAATTTGATTCAAGGCACTGTGTCCTATTATGTGACAAACCTGCTCTAGTGGACCAATTCTGCTACCCCTTTTGGGGGCCCCAGACCAGATGTTTTTTGTCATGTGGTTAGCTCCACTCTGCTTCTTGAAATGAACCATGGTTGCAGCACACACCATAAACTCCAGTTTCTCAGTGGAATTTTAACTTTAACTCATCTAAAAAGGTATTTTTAAGGGACAAATTGATACATATTTGTTATAAGTGAATAGCTAATAATGTTTAGAATCCAGATATAGCAAAATAAAAAGGAATAGATCTCATTCCAGGTTCAAAAGAGCCATTTAAGTACAGATGGTTAGATTTTACAGCTATAGCTGCTTGGCTGGTACTGCTTATGGGGTACTGATGTCATGTATCTCATTAGGCATTGCTTGTTTATATTTCAAGCTTGTATTTTTATTTCAGTACATAATTTATCTACTTCTAGTCGTATTTTGAAATATGAATCTCAAGTTGTATTTTGACCTTGAAAAGTCATCAAGTCATATTTTATACAGATCTCCTTAAGTCATAGTTTGAATCTCTTTAAATAGTAATTTATCAAATATTATACAGTTATCGCACAGCACCGAGTGCAATATCAGTTTTTATGGCACCGAGGTGACTAATATTGCACGAGGGCGCAGCCCGAGTGCAATATTAGTCACCGAGGTGCCATAAAAACTGATATTGCACGAGGTGATGTGCAATAACTGTTATATCATATGGTTTTTTTTAGGAAATGCTAAGAAAAGGGCCGGAATTCTGATGTCAAAACTCTTTTTGTGTTTCTTTGACCTGCATGTTTGTATCAATAACTATTTCACTCACAAAAAATGTTTCACACTTTTGGCATCCATAGAAGATATATTTGATGATTGGTCACCTTTATTGTTTTTTCCTCAAACTTTGTGGCAGACTTAATTAAGACCTCTAAATTCTAAAAAGTCACTGAAAAATGGGGGAAAAAATTGTTTTTCGGCCACTTATAATGCTTTATTCTGATTAAACAAATAACATACACAGTACTAAAAGTTGATATCTACTTAGCCCTTTAATATACGCATCTTTTGGCCACCACAATCATTTTTCTGTCTATTTCCATTGCTGTGCTGTGACTTTCTTTAAATATTTAAAACCAAGAAACGAAATTGTTGCTGCTGCAAGACTCAATTTGTGTTTCTTTTGAACCACATACTTAAAATGCATCTCACTAGAAATGGATGAATATTTCACTCACCAAAAAAAATGTCACACTATAGGAATCCAAAAATGATGTACTTGATGATAGATTTAATTTTCGATTTTTTTGAAAAACTTTATAGCAGACTTTCGACGTCTAAACACAATAAAATCACCAAAAAATCGGCAAAAATGCCGTTTTTCGGCCACTTAATGCTTTATTCTGATAAAACAAATTACATAAGCAGTATAAAAAGTTGATATCCGATTAGCCCTTTAATAGACGCATCTTTTGCCGTTAAAACCAGCTTTCTATCTGCCTCCGTTGCGATGCAATAAATCTTTTAGTAAAATGGAAAAACACAATATTTTTGTCAGGTTGTGGCTGCAGCAGCACTGAAACGTGGTGCTTCCTCTCAGGTCCGTCCAATGTCTTACATGTTAAAATGAGCGTGCAATATAATGCGTGCAATATCGTAGAATATTGCACGGCTGTCGGCCAATCAGCAGCGAGTATTCTGGCTAACCATATGATATAGCCGAACATTTTTAGCCCATCGAATGCTGATTTAGCTCTATTTATATATTTCCATTTATTAGGTCTGCTATGATATTAATTGTGAATGTATCTCACGTTGTATCTGTGAATGCATGCGCATTATGATTTGTAACTGTTGACGTTTTGTGTTAATAGAGTACTTGTTACTTAAAAAACAGTCTTTGTCATTTTTCAATGGGCACAATTGAAGTTTGGTCTATCAAAACTCTTTATTGTTCGGTTTGATGTCTGCGAAACGCAGAGGATTTGTCTGCATGTAAGTTATGTCATTGTCCTGTGAATCATGACTACATGAGGCTCCACGAACCCTCTCCTTCTTTTCTGTCGGCTGGAAGCTACATTTTCCTGTTCAAAATGATGGCTATCTCTGGTATAAGCAGGCAGAACTTAAGCTCAGCTCTGCGAAAAAAGGTAATGGCAGCCACAGAGTTATATAGAGGCGCCCTACGCACTGCTAGCGCTAGGCTGGCATGGTAACGTCACGACGCCATATTGGACTTTGGAGCAGCTGCAGAGAATAATGCTGCATTTGCCTGTATTTCTGCAGTTTTTTGCCATTTTACAGACTTCTAATAAAGTTACAGACTTCTGGTTTTCACCATTGTGTGCAGCAGAAAGACGTCCTTTTCACCAGCACATTTCCAGCTTTCCGACTTCAATTGCTTTTTTTTCTGTGAGGGCTGTTTATTGAATTTGCATAATTTTCTGCAGTGAAATGTCTTTAAAAATTATGATTTATGGATATTTCATGGCTGACATCCCAATTTTTATTTCTGATTATTGTCTCTGATGATGTTCTGCATGTGCAGAAAAAAGTTTTAGTCAGTTTATCTTCTTTTCTTTTGAAGAAAAAAATCCAACTGTATCAGCACAATAAATACATTGTATACACAGGATTAATATTTAAGTGCAAAAGCATGAAGACAGCACCAACATTTTAACATAGAAAAGGAATAGGCCTGCATAATTATATAAATTGTTTTTATCAGGTTCCAAAAAGACCCGGGGGGGGGGCCCCGGGGGGTCTTTTGCATAGGGATGTGCCACAGCGACTGAAAACCAAAACCATTTTAATCCGAGACAAACCAAAACCATTTTAATCTTTTCTAAAAATATCCAAAACCAATTTAATCTTTATGATTTTTGTACCATTTTAATCGTCTTTCGAAGCCGATTCTAATGGTACCAAACATGTTGGGGTGAAAAAAGGGCAACCAAATTAATCTTAATTCATAAAAAACCAATACCATTTTAATCCTAGAAGGCCAAAAAACCTAAACCATCCAGCGGAGCCTCTATATACACCCTTTCATAGTGACCCCCCCCCCGGGCAAAAAGAGCTCAAAAGAAATTATATCCTTGCAAAGGCTGGCATTCCCATGTGTTGTTTTGTTTTTGCTGTAATATATATATGCATGATGAAACACGTCTAATCATAAATCAGCAACGACTGGACTCTCGAAAAAAATTAATTTTTACATTTCTAGAATCTGCAAGTACTGTCCTCCATGATAGATTTGGTTTGAACAGTGGCGTAAGATCGGTGGGCCACCACTTCTTTTGCCAAAAAAATTCAGAGCTACCGTAACTCTGCTGTGCCCATGCAAAAAATTTTTAAAAGTTGTCAATTTTTTTCTCAGACTTTATAGCAGACTTTAAAGCTCTGAACACTAAAACATGTCTCAAAAGAATGTTGAAAATCGGCATTCTGATGTCATTTAACTCAGTGTGCGCATGTTGAAACATTTTATTTGCAACTATCAGTCTCTCAAATGATTTTTTTTTACATTTTAGAATCTGGAGGTAGGCTAATGTCCTTGAGGATGGTTTTGATTGGACATTTTTTTCTCAAACTTTATACGAGACTTTAAAGTCATGAACCCAGGAATGACTCAAAAAATATTAAAAAATTGGCAACTTTCCATCGTAATTCAGTTTGTTTAAATGGTTTTCATATTTTTAGAATTTTAGGTACTGCCCTGATGATAGATTTTTTTCTCAAACTGTATAGCAAATTTTAAAGCTCTGAATACAAGAATGTCTCAAAAAATGTTGAAATTTCAACATTTTGACGTCACTCAGTGACTGTGCTTGTGCATGTTGACACACATATCTCATCATAAATCTACAACTATCAGTCTCTCAAATTATTATTTTTTCTTTAGAATCTATACAGGACAGATGTTGTTTGAAATTGTTTTCTCAAACTTTACAGCAGACGTTAAAGCTCTGAACTCATGAAAGACTCCATAAAAATGCCTCAAAGAATAAGCAAGCTCCAAGGTTAACATCAGGAGTGCATGGTCGAATGACACCACTCTCTCACCACCGAGAGAAATAAAAAAATTTGAAAATTAAATTAAACTTTCCATTAAGTCTCGACCAAGTCAACCTGAGATTTATAAATCAGCAACCTCATGGGTTTCAATGAAGCATAAGACGCAGAAAGCAAACTCATCTAATAGCTTGTGCCATTACCATTTGGCATCACCGGGAATTTTAAACTTTCACCTCAGTCAACTGTGAGCTATTGTTTCAGACTATCAAGCTTGCAATTATTTAACAAGAACCATTCATAGATAGGTAGATAACCTTTAATACAAAAAAAAAGAAGTTTGATTTGCAGGAGATTTTGAAGTGCATGTCAAACCAAAATTAAGTATGAAATGTATTGACTCTGATGGTTAAACAAAGCGTAATTACTATTAAACAAAGACCGATAAATTCCCTTTCTTCCTTCCAATTGTAATTTGAACACGTATATATATAATAGATTTATGAATGTTTCTTTAAGAATTTTTCAAAAATAGGCATACAATTACTTAGCAGCATAGGCGTACCGCATGCACGATTTTGGGGGTGGGGGGAGTGACATTCCACGGAATTTCAAGATTTAGATTTAATACCATTTCATATTAACTTGCCTCGAAATCATTAATTTCAATAAAAAATATTATAAATTAATTTAAGTGATTCAGTGTGCCCTCCAAAAATATAATCCCGAATTGAAATTCGGGAGTACCAAACCACCTTGTAATATTAAAAATTGACAATTTTGGGTAGTTAAATAATTACAACATTAGTTATCAATGCTGCGATTATCAAATTAAAAAATATATATATTGGCTCACTATCACACAATCACACTTGTATAACACATTTGAAAGCTGTGTGTGCCCATTGAGACAGTTTATGTAAAGCAATGTTTCTCTTTTGCGAGGTCATGGTGGCTTGATCTCTCAGAATGGTGTCTGACGATGCATTGATGAAAAAATTGTCAAAGTTAGCCTTCCACTTGTCAATATTTGGATGAGTCAAGCTCATTTCCCAGGCCCATACGAGAAGAGCTAGTTTGTGAATTCTGGTTGTATTCTGCCTGTACCTGCAAAGGATAAAAAATGACAAGTTGATTAATCAGTTTTGACTATACATAGTATACATAGATTAACACATTTTCTTAAGCTGCTACATCCGAAGCTTCTGAGTAAAATTCTAATATTTATTCAAAACCATGTATTTAAAAGTAAAACAAACTACATGTAATTGCATTACTCTAGGAGAGTCCTCCAATCATTGCTCTGTTCTATAAATTTAGGATGATAATAAGGTGCCAACAAATGTCACAATTAGGACGGGTATCTACATTTTTCTAATTTTATTGCAAGAGCTGGATTCGAATCCTGGACCCGACGACTGACAGCTCAGTACACTACCACTTGACCAACCCTCCCTCCCTGTGAAGAAGGGGCGGACTGACCTATGTGGCAAAGTGGCAGGAGCCACAGGCTCAACCGCTAATGGGGGCAGCCAGGCGGCCCATTTAAGAAACGGAAAAGAAATTGTGGAAAAAAAAATACAAATTAAAAATATTTTTTATCATTTTATTGTGTGATACAACCTGACTTTTAAGGATAGGGCCCTATTTTGATTGGGCCCTGTACAAGACAGGGCCCTCAAATGTTCACATTTGGGTCATTCTCAAATTTCGGGACAATTTGTGTCACTCCAGTTCCCTGACATTAATTTGAATGCAATTGATATCTGAAGCGTCACTCCACATCTGTTATTCATATTTCTATTTAGAACCACTGCATTTGGAACAAAAAGTCATTTATTAGACCTTTTTTGGTGCATTGTGTCCTGTAATCAGTGCCAAATCAGTGGTTTTTCCCTGTCACTGGACCAGACGTGCCAAAATCAAGTGTTAATTTTGCTCCTAATGTACTATCATTTCCAAAGTTTCTATGCACGATTCATTAGAATATAGACTTGAATTAATATATACATCATATTTAACTTTTTTCTTGTTTCAATTCATTGATGTAATTGATGTAAAAGACGTGTCACTAGTTTATGTTAATTTTTTTGTCAACTCCGTTACCAGGCATAGCTCGGCTCGCTATTGTTTTTAATGAGCGATTTCCACTCAATGTCGTAAGATGCACATGCGTCAAACTACCACAGCTTTGCAGATTTTCATTAAACAGGTATTCAACAAGTTAATTGGAACATTTTTTGGTCCCACTGAAATGTCCACTCCGTTACCTCCAATTCCGAGCTTACCAGTGATACCTTTTCAAAGAAGTTTTATGTATATATTGCTGAGGGTGACAGGATTCAATAGAATGCAATCAAAACTTTTTATCTCCCAAGTAGAAACCACTATTAAGAGAAAACCAAACCGTTCCTGTCGACTACGTTACCATTCCTGTCCACTCCATTACCACAAAAAAAATCGATATTTAATTTAAAAAACGATTGATCTAAGATGAAGTACTTCTGAAAATAAGACTTATATAATTTTTTTCATTTTTTCTATTTTTAAATTGCTCAAAATGCAGGTTTTCTGCATTAAAAGTCCCCTCTGTTACCACGTTTTCCATGGCATTTTGTCCCGAAATTTGAGAATGGCCCATTTATCAGGGCTTTGGAGTCGGAGTCGGAGTCGTGGAGTCGGAGGTTTTTGGGTGGAGTCGGAGTCGGAGTCGAACTTTGATTTTCAGGTGGAGTCGGAGTCGGAGTCGAAAATTAAAGTGATGACTCCTGACTCCCAAAAATAATTAATATAGTTTTACAAAAAACACAGTTTCAAAAATGTTAATGAACTCCAAATTTTACTTAAAACTTCCTAAGCAAGTATTCATGTAAAAGATCCCATGAAAACTTTGTAGAATGACTTTTTCTTCTCTGTTAATCATGTAATATTAATGGGCAAAAATGCCGATAAGCAGAGTCGGGAGTCGGAGTCGGAATTCAGGAGACCTAAGGAGTCGGAGTCGGAGTTGCTTTTCAGAAAGTCAAAGGAGTCGGGAGTCGGAGTCGGTTCACTTATCACCCGACTCCAAAGCCCTGCCATTTATGCTGCCGTGTATATACATAATTTCATGTTTAAGTTTAAGTGGGGGCCTATTGACTTACTTTGCCCAATATGGTGTCAGTCAGCCCCTTGTTCCTCCTCTATCTTCAGATTTGTCCCAGCGCAGCTTTTTTCCTCATCAGGAATTCAAAATGTCTTGCAACATGCTGAAAATCATTCAGCTGGGCCCAGATGATTCTGATGAGAACTTTCTATTGCTCACTCGTTGAGTCCAACTTTTGCTTTTCCATCTTAGCTGCTTGCACTTTCCTTTAAATTTCGGCATCTCCGCACCTGTGGAGCACAAAAAAAAAATTAAAGTACCGCATCAAGTCATTAAATTTATACCGGTATGTAGTATGTACATTATGTATCAATAAAGTGTGATAAACAAGTTTTATTAGTCTCATCATGATATACATTACAATTTACCTTATAATTAACTTGGAATTATCAGGAGCTTTGCCCCCTGGCCCTGACTTAGTGGGGCAACCATATAATAATCAGGGGGGCCTGGAGTTTTCCTTCGGGCAAAAATTTATTTCATGTAACAACACCAGTAATTATTTATTTCAGGTGCGTCATGCCCCAAATATTCCTTTCTTAATCAAGCAACACCTTTCTAAGAATAAGATTTAGCTAAACAAATTATTACAGGGGTAATGACTTCGTACTTGACTGTGAAAACATTAACAGACAAGGATTATTCATTAAGAAATAATATAGGTTAATAAATCTTTCGGATAAGTTAAACTGACAGAAATTGGAATAAAACAAGACAAAAGTCTTGTATGACTGTTGTAGCAAAATTTTACTTTTTGTGGTCGGCCTCGGACATATATCTGAGGCCAAAGGGGTACGAGACCGAGTCCGAGGATTGGCAAAATATGGCTCTGAGGTCAGCCTCAAGGACGAGGCCGGCCTCGAGGACTCCAACAATATATAATGTCAAATGAAAATATGGAAAATGCAAATTTAATGTCATGAAAATATAAGTGAGCAGATCTTGTCCTTATTAGTCAATTTGATTGCATCTTACTAAGGTAAACCGGATGGCTTTGCTTTGCTCCTTTGCTTTTTTCTTGAAATTTTATTCTTTGGACATCCTACATGGGCCCCCCTGAGTGGATGGGTCCGTGGCAACTGCAAATCTGCCACATAGGCCAGTCCGCCCCTGTAAATCAGTACAGTCAGTACAGGACATGACATGAACAACACATAAACACAGCCAAACAGAAATATTAACTGGCTACCATAGTACCTTGAAACAGACTTATATTATTTTCATGGACTGAACAAACTTTTTTATTTGGAAATAAAACACAAAGATCATCATCCTAAGCCTCAAGCCAAAATTAAACTTTTTTTCTCTGCTTCTGCAAGTCCGTTTTCAGCTGGTCAGTGTACTTGAAATATAGCAGATACAAGCTAGTAACCAGGCAAAATGGTGAAGGGGGGCCTAAATAACATATAATACTAAATATATTTGGTGTCACTGAAGTATTTCATGAGCTAGAGCAGTGAGAAGTCCATCAATCAGAGCGCAAAAATACAGCTGTCACTGTCAAAACACATGCAAAACAAACTGTTTTGGACCAAAATATGCATGGGATCCTCGTTTTACAGACTGAATACACTGACAACTGTCACATACATATTGTAGAAATGTGCTATGATGTTCATGTGGTCATATACATACCTTTAACCAGTAATTTGAAGCCTGGGACATCCATAATCAGCAAATTCATGCAGCCACCACTGGTAGTGTCACAATCCAAGGAGCAATATGGCGGCCGTGTGTTGCCGTCAGTTTGCCGCTAGGGGCGCCTCTATGGAACTCTGTGATGGCAGCTATGATGGCTTATGATCTGGAGCTGGAACACCAGGTGGCACTAAAAACCACCACTTATCTGGTGCTGCCGCCTAGCTGCACTAAGTGCACTTACGGTGATTTGTTCCCTGTCCCTGTGAATATTGAAAGGGGTGGCAATCTGTGGGTGTTGTGGCCTTGCGGAATATGTGTTAGGTTGCACATGGTTGCGCATTCAAACCCAAGTCACAGCATGGAGAAACTAAGTGGATCTGTCTTAAATCATTGCTTCACTGAAACTGGGTGCGAATGGGTACTTATTGGTAGACCAGGCAGTGAGTGATGGTAATTGTGGAATGCTCGACTTAGAAGTGCATTAAATCTGCTGCACACTGGTGTTTCCTGGCAGAGCTGAGAATGATTCAAGCTTGATCAGGCCGGCCTAAGTGAAGTTAGTCTCGGCAAAGCTCATCGGAGCCTTCGGAGGAACGCAGACGTTCAGCACATTGCAAATTTGGTCTATACCGAACATTATATATAAGGACATGGTATGGCTTGAGTGAGTTAGTGTTTTTTGTCTCATCAGCACCTGAGCGGGCTATTTAGAGATATGCAACACAGTATGGAATCTGAGGTCTTCAATAAATTTTATTTTTAACTTAAAAAGGTCCTTCCCAGGCCTTCGGAAATGAGGCAAGCTGAGCGTGTGAGAAGAAGTTGCACTATCTAACTCAGCTTGTAACCTCTTTCAAAATTTAAAGTAGAAACAGGACAACGGTCTTCAACACTTAGATCCTCGACGCCCTTTCAGATCATATCGGGGCTTCAAGTGCAGCGCCTGACAATACTTGCAACAAAACTTCCCTCCCTGTGGTATGCCTATGTGCCAAATATGTCATAGAATAACCACAGAACACATGTTTTATAATATAATTATATAAAATCTACCTTTTATTTGTGTAAAATGTCATTGTTAAAAGAGCAATTAAGGCCCAACAATAGTGAGACTAGAGTGTAAAAACTATGTTGTCCATGGTTTGAACACCAGAAATATTGGTTGTTGGTCACTTTTAATAAACAAAATCAGCAATAAATTTACAGTTCTATCATTCCTAACAAAATTCTGTGAAGGCAAGAACCGAAATGAATTACAATGTAACTAGCTAATTTTGTTCGGATAGGAACTAACTCAGAGGCAAACGGTTTATGTACATAATATAAGTCAACTACGCTATAAAATATACAAATGATGGAAAATAGTGATATATCAGGAGAAATACAAAGGGTATAGTATAATTTACAAGGATTCGAGGAAAGCCAATTTACATAGTTCAATGTGGGTGTTATAAACATAAAATGCAATTTATAAAATCTAAAATAAAATGGTGCACCATTTATCAGTTTATTTGGTCTCCAGAGAGTTTAGTCATTGAAAGACCCATATAATACCATGCGACAAATTAAGCTACATAAATAGCATATACCTAAAAATAAAATATACACAAGTTCGTAAAATACTATGTAAGATGTCTTTATAATAATATATAAAATAGAGTATGAACGCAAAGGTATTCAATATTTCACAGGCATTATAGTGACAAGTTTTTACCTGAAATAGGCCTACCATATACTCTCAGTTCATACCACATACTGGCAGTGATTTATGCTAATTCTTTAGTAAATCAATTAAAAAGATTATAATTATTTTAATGAGTCCTTCAGGTTTTATAATTAAATTCTCGACTCGTTAAGTCTCGTTTCGTGTACATTCTAAGATTTTAAACACATTTTAAAAAATAATTGAGTTTACAAAGTGAAAATTGGCATGCAATATCTTTCATAATATTCAGTTACACTTGTATTTCTCTTACACAATTAGATTACCCATAAAACTTGTCATCACTGTAAAAGATCACTGTAATATCCTGAGGGCACCAAGAATAATATCATTCAAGTGCTCAATTGTGCGTTGATATGATTGGTAGCACTCCGAAAATGTTATTTTACTTTAACAATCACATGAAAAATTGTGACAAATAATTTCAAACCATTCTGATGCACAAGGTACGTTTTCTTTGTCAAATATAAAATATATGATAAAAAAAAGTAAAAGTAAAAAATTATGATCAATTCACATTTCAGTGAAATACAAAAATTCTCCAAACTGAAATTCATAAATTTACAGTTAGAACTCAGTCAGTGTCAAATTCTTTCTTTTTTTTAAGTGTGCATTTAATTAAGGCCACCTGATGAGTGACACTAAGTCATCATGACATATGAAAAGATGAGGGCAATTCATTGTCTAGCGTCAACTGTCTCATACAAGAATGAATGAAAGTTCGTGGGCTGGGTCGCAGGAGCATTCTTCGTGCTTCGTCTTCATCACCCATTTTCCGTGACAGCCGGGAATCGTGAAAGCGTCCCACCGAGTCTCCTGCAAATATACACCGTGTCCTTTGCATCTGACTCCCAACTTGTGCTTCATGGCAAATCCCTGGCACTCTACGCAAACTGTCGATCCCTTGTTCAACTGACGACTCCACTGACGTGCTTTTGCTGCGGAACAGGCTCGGCTGCTTCTGGTCACCTCGAAACGAGCGCAGTATCTGAAACAGAAGAAATACGATTTTGAGACATTGAGATCACCAACAACATGAAAACACATGTTTATGAATTTGCTGCAGTGGTACTTGCCGCACAGCAGCAAACATCATCAGCAATCTGCTTGCCACAGGCAGAGCAACAGAGTATGGATGGATGATAGGACTTTATGCCTTATATTTCTGTACTCCGGCAGGAAAATAAGGACAGTATCACAGTGGGAGGACATGCTAATAAGGCAATGGATGGCAAAAATTGGAGAGCAAACAACTTGATTCTATGTAGGCTAAGACCAATTAGACTATGAACTTTCTAGGCATGTCCTTTTCAGAAAATAGATAGCTTTCGTCCCGGAAATTTTAGACAATGGACATACAATTCTACCAGATGCTTAGACAGGCAGACAAATTGCCAAACCTCTCTTACACAAGCATGCCATCGGGACAACGCAAACTTGAAAACTTCTTCTCTCACAAGTGACAACCAAAAAACCACTAGTGTTGAATCCTTGGATTCTTGTTCACACAAGTTTCAACTATAATATTGATGCATAAAACCTCTTTTATAACAGGCTTCAGCATTGTCAGGCAATTTTCCAAGTGAAGCCCCTGAAACCTGCATGTCTATCCGTCAGCCTGAGGGAAAGGATCTGACACTTTTCACACTTAACCTGGCTAATTAGCTGTGGCACTAAACAGCACCTGAACACCCCAGGGAGTTCTGTGCCAGAAGACAAATGCTGTGTGCTGAGCCAATTAATGTTAGTTGCTTTTGGGTATTCTGAGTTGTGTTTAAACTGTGTGGATTCTAAAGTACAGTTCTTTGAGATATCCCAAGGATGTGGCAGAAAAGCACAAAGATTTTCCTCATAGTGAGATGAACTTCTTTCCTCCACATAGACCACTATCAATCAAAACTAAATAGTGAAATAACTGATATTGGAGGCAAATTGTTCTTGTATGGAATTGACAAGTCATTAAATGCATCTTGCCAGTTTACTTTGATTTTTCTTTCTAAAAGTTAGAAACAGCAAAGATCTAGTACCTGGATGTTATACAATTCAAACACAAAACCACTTTCTCTTTTGAGTCTGGTGGTGGAGAAAATGCCTGGAATCTTAGGACCTACAAAGACCCATTAAGCATAGACATATTCCCAGCTGCAGGCAGCAGAAAAAAATGTAAAAGTGAGAAAGAAACCTTTTTCCACCAGTCATTTTGTGAGAATGAAAGTGTGACGTGTGAGCAGTGCTCACTTTACACAACCAAACCTCTATCTCGAGTTTGAGGAGGGTTGCTTTTTTGGAATAAAATGTTCATTTACTAAGACACACTTCTATAACATTGTAAAGCATGATATGATTTATATCTGCTTTAATTAACAATTAGATGCAAGCTTTAGATGTAACAATTTCTGTAAATTACTCTGCAATTGCTTCCAGATTTACATGTCCAGGGGAGCACGAGTCCTACATAAATTAAAAATATAGAAATAGATATATTTCTTGACTTATATCAATAGAAAGCTACAACCTTTACTTCAAACAAGCCCAGGTGAAGAGAGTGCCTCCTCCAGTATTAAAGAATACACAGCATACAGAAGGTGCATTGAAACCTTTTTGTTTAGATTTCTAGATATGTGGAAAACAGTAGCACCTTTCAACTCTCAAGTATGATGTAGAGCAAAGCTCACCAGGACTATATGAATCTTCAACAACAATTTTTGAAGAGTGACATTTATTGCTATGATGTATATACTTTCCACCACTTCAGTACCTCCCCATTGTCCTGAAATGTCATCAATTTCAGTGATGGATTATTCTGAACGCTCTTACACATGTTTTTACAAGTCTCCCTTTCTTTAAAATTTCCAAGCAGTTAATAGAAACTTCAAAAGGTAAATGAAAAGGTGTGAACTTCATAAAAAAAGAGAAAATTACATAAAAAGTATTGCTAATACCAGGGAGAACTTTGTTGATGCATAGGTGGAACTACATAAAAACAGAGAAAATGGCATAAAAAGTATCTCCCAAACTAGGAGTTCATGATTAATAGATGGAATTTGAAAATTACAGCTGAAAAGTCAAATAAAGAACTTAAAGAAGAGTTGGCACCTTAAATTGCAAGGAGGCAAAACACATAATTTGAAAGCACTGACTGAAGGTTAAGAGATGGAGCTCATAACGTCAGAAATACCCATAATTTCTTGACTATTAAAAAGCAAAAGGGGAAAACTAAACTTAAAATGCAAGATAATGTGATATTTATTTTGGCAAAGGCACAACACTGTATTGTTAACAAAGACCGAGAAACATCATAAATTCTCTTTTCTACAATGCTACTGGGTGCAGAAACTTTTTCTGTTATATTTCATTTTTATTTTCCTTTCAAGAAACTTGTTCATGTACAAAGGAGCAATCCTGGAGCACACAGGTCAACTAGGAAAAGCATATGAAGAAATTAATATAGGAAGTTTTTTTTTCTTTTCAGAAATAATGTCTGTGTATTCTAAGCAACATACAGTGTTGACAATACAGGAAATGGTCTGGAATATGTAGATTGTATTTTCATTTTCAGCTGATCATAATAAATCAGCAATACAAAAGTAATCTTTGCTTGTGTCCTTTCCAGGTTTTGGAAAATATCCTGTTTTTTCATAAATCAGACATTTGAAATAATGAAACAGAAACATCACCCTACCACAACAGAAAAATCATTACTTTCAGGCAATCAAACTATGGACCTTTTGGGGAAGACTGAGCTTTTACTCACAATCACAATGTCATTTCGTTTTGGTTAAAATGCAAGGAGTTTGATGGAAATGCAACCAAAACTATAATACTAATTTGGCCAATGCCGATTTGGTCAACACTTGCCAGGCCTGAGCCATGTTTAGATTCCAGCCAACCTCTAAAATTAGCCAGAGGTGGGAACAGTATTATATATTTAAGAATACAACCTCAAGTTCTGTGATACTGATACCGCATGCCCATGCCTCAATGAAAGATAATTCTTCAAACGCTTGGTGAGAAAATGAAATATCCAATGTAGTGTGAGGGGACTTCGGACGAAGATACAACAATGACGGAAAATTCAGAAATATTAAAAATTGGCTATGATGATGAAAATTGGACCCAAAAGCCAAAATCCACAACTTCACAAGAGGCAAACAATGGGAAGCTAATCCCCAGATTTCCATCAACACTTTGGCATCACTTGAGATGTTATTTAAAGTCTAAAAATATGCTTAATTTACTAACTTATGATCTTATATACATACAAGCTAAACCACTCAAAGCAATGCATAAAAAGTATGGAACTTGGATATCGAACAAATATGTGATACAGATTGTCTACGACTTGTGTTTCTTTCATCACTTACAGATGGTCTGTTGCTTACTTCATCACTTTGTTTTGTTTTTGTGGAGTGCATCTTCATTTTTCTTCATATATGTTTTGTATACTTTTTCACAAAGGTTCATTTAGTTCTCACCCCTATTTTTCATTGCTTGATAAAACCTTTTCAACTCAACTGTTTCTTTTGTTAGTCTGCACCCCAAACAAAGAGAGGATCTGGGGGAAAGGAAGACAAGTGGGGAGGGGTATGTGTTGAAACAGTAACCCTCAAAGTCTTGTTTTTTGTAGGAGAGGGATTTCTCTTCTAAGGATCTTCTGTATCATCTCTCGTATCATGCCCACAGTGAAATTAACAATGATACTGTGTATGCAGCTTTGGAAAACAACTTTTTGTTGATTTTCAACCATTTTTTTCAGTTCTCAAGTTATCACTGTGATACCTAAATCCTTTGTGCTGGCACTGAAATCCCACAAAATACCCTCAGGCAGATGTCATGATGACAATAACACTGAGCCCACACATGTTGTGTAAGTATTACCTATTCTCCCAAGTGGTCAGATGTCGTTTCTTGTTGATACAGGGATTGGGTATGTATGGAAGCACGCGTACGTGGTATCACAGAACTTCAGGTTGTATTCTACAACAACACGGCTCTTACCTCTGGTGAATTTTCTGGTTGCTGGAATCTGGGTATGGCTCAAGCTTCAACCAAAGGAAGATTCCAGTTTTGGTGGCATCGCCATCAAATAACCCTTGCATATCTCAACCATGCAGCCATTACTACAGGCAATAGAAAAATTGATTCTCAGTGAAACTTTGTCTACTCCTAAAAAGGTTCTACAGTTTTGATTGCCCTCAAGCTCCTGTCACGGTAACACTATCTTAGTGAATAGATGAGAAGAAAAACAGCCATATTGACAGATATCGTTTGGATGAGACTCTAAAATATTAAATCGATGGTCCCTTATCAGTGTCAGAAGGCACACTAATATTTTAAAGGAAGGAGGACTCAACAGCCAGATGAATGGATTGGGGCTTTACGTGTATTTATGCTCTTGGTAGGCTAATTAGGACAGGAGAAAGACATGGAAATGAGCTGAAGGATGATTGAAAGTGCCATCTAACAAAGGCCCAGATGAACATCCGGCAAGCGACTAAGGCAGAAAAAATTAGTTGGGCAGAATTCAAATGACTGTAAGTATTCAAAACAATTATGGTTCCCTCTGCCCAATTTTTGTTTTCAATTGCACCATAAAGCCACCTAAATTCTTTGTTCTGTAATGAGTAACAGACGCTGACACCTTGTGAAAAACTAGCAACAAGAAACTTGAGTGCATCAGTACACTGTACAAATACCTGTCTCAGGCTGTCTGGGAAGAGATTGTGTTGACTTTCATCCCAGCTTGCAAAAGCTCTTGCTTGGGTTGTTAAAATACCTGCTTGACTGCAAGACTGACAATGTGCTACAGGATGTAAACAAATGTCACGCAGACTGACTGCAAGAGCAGGTTGGCAGAGAGGTGAATCTTGCTACTAGAAAAAGGAAGAGGAATGCTTTCAGAGTCAATTCAAATGTCACTAAATCTTCATGACCTTGCTTCTGATACTACTGATACTTGAAAAAATTAATTAAACTTGTAAAAGAAAATCTGGAAAGGTGAGAAGTAAGGGAAATGCTGGATTGCTAGTAACATTATGGAAAACTCAAAACTTTGCTGCATCAGATGCCAAGAGTATGAGAAAACAAAGGCAATTCAGAAAAGAAGAAGGCCCAGAAATATGAAAATGTAAATCAATGTAGATTAACTTGCAAACAAAAAATTAACAAACTTTTTTTTTGCAAAACCATCTGAATAAAAGAGTTGATCGCCCTACAACATATCTTTACCATGTGTTATTGAGACAGAAGAAACACCAAGCAATTGATGCTTGAAAGACGAAACCTTTGAGAAAAAGCGTTTTACAATAGCAACATTGGAAGAAGAGCAAAAAAAGGTTTAAAAAAGCAGAACAAAGGTTGTGGGTTGCAAAAAAGTAGGAAAAAAAAGCATTAAAAAAAGTCAAGTGCTTTGTCAGATCTGCCTAATATGGTGACATCTAATGCCAAACAAAATTGCATCAATCTCCAGGTGTCTGTCAACTACATGACAAAGAGGAAAGGTCCTAGGGTTTGTGGTCCTACCCTTGTTTTGATGCCCTAGACGTTTGGTAGACAACTATGAGTAAAGGGGAAAAGTTGTCTTGCATTCCCAGCAAATTGAGGAAAACCTGTAAGCACTAACCTGTCTTGTTCTGTGGTGTAAGATGTCGAACTAAGTTAGTAACTATATATGGTTTGAATTATTTAAAAAAGTTGACAATAAAAGAAGTAAGAAGGAGGAAAATAACTTAAATAAGTCCACAGAAGCATCAGATATTGCACTAACAGCAAATTTAGAAAAAAAGGTATCTTAAGTCACAAACTGTCTCATAGCATAAGAACTGCCCAACTATATAATGGTTTAAATCACTGCAGACATTTGTAAGGAAGAAAAAAAGTTAGCAGAAAGGAGGAAGAAATTCAAAACTGACACTCACTGGCACAAGACAAGGATTACATATTAAGAATGTTCAGTTTAGAGCAAATTTTAGAAGCAGCTCAATTATTCCAGCAGAAAAGGCACATTAAAGGCAGCAGCCACTCAGTGGAAAGGTATCAGGTCTTCAAAGAGGCATTATGTACTTTTTGTGCTCAGAGGGAAAAGGTTATCACCCTTCAGTAAATCTTGGATCTTTTTACACCAAATGTGGTAAGATAATAAGAAAGCAGTCACTAAAACAGATGCCTTCCTTAGAGGCAAACCAAACGTTAACTTCGACAAATTTAAGGAATATTCCAATTTCCAAGCAACAACTACCAATACAACGAAGCTCGGTGAGCTCGTTTGATCATGCACTGTAAAACATCTGTGGAAACATGACCTTATATATATAAATGAAAGTTGAGAATCAGCAAATTATAGTTTGATTGTGGCTGCAAAATGCACACATCTTTATTGAATACTCCAACCAGAATGATGGTTAATGCGAAGGGAAAGGCCTTCTTTCACCCAGAATTACCAAACCCAAAGCAATCGTACCAACATTGGCTGTACTACCTTGTCATTCAAGCATTGCAGTTCAAGATTCCGTCTGTTCCAATTCTGGAAGCAGGTTCCCCTATAGGCCTAGTCTAGCTAAGTTATGTGGATTACATTATCAAAGTTTTCTTTTGACATCAAAACAAATAAGTTTACTATACTTCAGACGAAAATATAGGTAAACATTCATGCCATGCCCTAACATTGCCAACAACCAGTCAACCACCTATGTCATGAACAAGCCTTGCAGACTGAGCATGAATCCCTCAGATTTCATTAGTGTGTTCAGAGAAGGGCCTTGTGTTTTTGGGACGGAAATAAGCCACTCTTGGGTGTTTGTCTTGCCAGCCACCTGAGATTTAAACAACATGATAATATTGCAGTGGGAGATGGGCAGGGAGAGAGGGAAGGTGGCTAGACTGAGAAGCACCTGATATCTGCCTCTGATAAGCCTAGTAAACACCTGTATGCATCTCTAAGTGGAATCACCTGCATCAAACCATCCCAACGTGACAGCCTTGCACTTCTGACTGCTGGTTGGTGGAAAAAATAACTCAATGGATTCTCTAACACGGAGAAGGATTCTAAAGGAACCCTGGTGCAAAAATCTCATATTATGTCTCAATGTATGATTATGATCGATATCCAAGTAATATGAAACAATAAGTATATATCCCTATTGTTTATATTCTGTATGACAATTTAAATATTAATATGCAGTATGTGTATACAGTGTATCATCATTTATTTCAAAGCGTTGAAAATAACTGTTCATACATCTGACAAAAACCTTTAAAGAAGTAGGCCTGCACTTGGCTCTAACATTTTTTTTGGTAACTCAATATGAAGTCAAGTGGCTGATTTTTATGCACTGGAAACATATGAAAATTCCAAAGATCAAGCACTTTCTGGACACATAATTGAAAATACCATGAGCATAATAGTCATCAACCTTTGGTAGGACCTAAGTACAGATTGAACAACCCAACATGATAATGTGAGCAATGTCATCACCAAGTTAATGCATGAAGCTCCACCTTGGTCCCATCTTCACCTCAGGCTATACCTGCCTCTTGCTGAGTTAGCTAAGTCCTATCCCAATATTTTCTTTTTTCTGCTTTTTTTACTCTCCACCCTCTCCACTTTTTTTCCTATTTGTTTGCCTTGGACAAAAATCCGAAACCAAATGTTTTTGTCATATGTTCCACCTTCTTAAATAACAGATCTCTATGACACAAGGACCAGGCAGGCAAACAGGAATCTGACATTTTCATACAGAATCTCACAAAATTTCATGTGAAGACATTGGTGAGTGTAATAATACTCAACTGTGAATTCCCCTGTTGCAGCTTCATCTTGCTTTGAGCCTGAATTTAACCTATATTGACCAAACACTTCAAGAAAACACATTTTTGTTTTTTTGTGTTTGTCTTGATTTCACTCCATAAACTTTTTCAAATTCAACTATTTTTATTGGTTTCATACATTGTACATCAGCTATTGCCCATATGATCATTTGCAAGAACTAATCTGTCTGGATTTCTGAATAACTGGCTGTGTTGAAGGGTTCCATGCATTGCATTATCTCCATGGCTTTCAAACAATCATTGTACAAAAAATATAGGTCACTAGAGAAATGAACAATCAATAGTATACACTCTAACGCTGTCTCAATATGTTTCACTGTAAATGATTAAACTCAGAACATGGCAATGCTCGGAATAACTTCAACTCAACATTGCCCTAAGTGACTCCGGACGGCTTTTACACTGCAAAGGCCGACAAAGTAGACATCTCACCTGACTTTTTTGGAATAAACAATTAGCCAGTTGACATCACAAAAAATGATTCTCAGAGTGGTTACCACATAACTAGACACAAACAGATTGATTAAAATTTGAGGTGACTCTCAGGACAAGTTCTGAATCAAGGAATTAATGAAAAATGGGAACTGAATCCTCAGTAAGTTGAACATGTCACATGCCGATGTCATCAGGTCAACAGAGGTCCCTAAAGTTAATGAAAAAGATATATAGATAGATAGAAAGATAGAAAGATAGATAGATAGATAGATAGATAGATAGATAGATAGATAGAAAGAGATAGATATATAGATATATAAATAGATAGATAGAAAAATTTATCAATTATGTAAGTTAAAATTGAATCAGTTTTCCTTAGTGGCAATAGTGCCATCAGAAGATCAAACTTTTAAAAGAAGCCTAGTCTTAGTTTCCCTTTCTATTCAATAGTGTCCCTAGACCTCATTGCATGTTTTCCTGATCTTTAATAGCCCGTGTACACTTGTGTGGAAAGTCCCCTGCAGTGTTTATGGCTTGCATTGTCAGCAGTGGCTTTGACTCTTGTCACTCAAGGAGTCACCACCTACAGGTTTATGGCTATAAGGTGTGAGGCAATTGACATCTGAGTTATATGATCCACTAAGTTGTTAAGGGACACACCTTTTCTGTGCAGAGTTGCCAATTGGTGAAATAACTGTTGACAGAAGGGAATGATACCTCACAAATCGATACAAAGCTATTAGTGTTTCAACCTTCTGTGAGGCTCTCCAAAGGTTACAGGAAGTGTCACTTCCAGAATGGCAAGTTAAACTGTTTTGACACAAAGAAAATTGTTTGAAAACTTAAATTTTTACAGCATGCAACCCACGCGCATGTATACCAATAATACTCTATAGACAATACAAGCGTATGCAATTCGAATTCTGAGATTGCAGGAGCAGGGCCATTTTGCAAATAACACACAAATATGGTGCAAATGCAATAGTTGACCTTGTACATCACACATATTTTGATAATGTTCTGGCATGCAAAGTATTTTTTCTTTTATAGTATTTGCATATTTTAAAGAAATACAAAACTGGTGGGAGCCTATGTCAAAGTCACATGACAAATTCCAATTAAAATACAACCATAGCAGTGATCACAAACTGTTATACATTGTTTGTTACTATTTGTGCTTTCAGCAGTTAGACATGAGATAAAAATGTATACTAATCTGCAACTTATTGAACTAACAACACCCAACAATAACTGTAAATTTTGAGATAATGTTTTTCATAGTCAACTGTCAAATTTGATAGAATCTGTGACAAATATATCAAAACATGCATGTCCAGGGCATTTCTTGGACTTGCCATATGCTAGTATATGGATGGATTAAATTGATCTACAAGCCCTGATATACCATGTCTATCAATGACTGGTACTTCCGCTCATGATGCAACCAGGGCTGTTAATCAGTACTTTTCAAAGTACTTAAGTCCAGTACAGTACTTTTCAAATGTTCCCAGTACCCAGTACAGTACCCAGTACTTTTTTAATCACTGTACTTAATTCCAGTACCCAGTACTTTTGAAAGTACTTAAGTCCAGTACCCAGTACTTTTTTATGTCTCACACATTGAATCACAGTTTTCAACAACAAAAAATCTTTTTATTTTGAAAATTTAATGTATAATAATACTATCATCTGATCATACAATTTTTCACTTTATCAATATTACATTGTATCTATCAGCAATTATAGGCCTACTCATTCCGTATTTTAAAAAATCTTGCGAGATAATTCATGGATTAAATAAATTGACAAAAGCTTAATGTTTTTTTGCAAGCAAATGGGGAGATTCATGAAATACAGTTTCGCTGGATAGATAGATATATAGATAGATAGATAGACAGATAGGATAGACATAGATAGATAGATAGATAGATAGATAGATAGATAGATAGATAGATAGATAGATAGATACAATGTAGATGGATAGGAAGTAGGAACTTCATTAATAATATTGTAAAAGAATGGGCGTATTGGATCTGCCCCAGACTGTGATATTTTGAATGCTTGTCAAATTAAGTCACTAGTCAGAATAAGATTTTTAACCACTGGTTTTTATTAGACACCCAGGAAATTAATGAGGTTGTTGGGTATCTTTGTACCATATAGTTGTTTTTACTTGTAAATATTGATTTATTTGACTGCAATTGTCTTGTTTTAATGAATAAAATATTTATTTTTATTGATCCAATTAGTTTTAGAAAATGTATATTTAATTAACACAGATTTTGTTTAAGCAAGCAATGGATGAACATTGACATTATATTGTGAAAGTTCCCTGTCCAATTGTAAAGAGGGCAAATCTCACACCTGTGTACAAGGTCAGGTACATGCAGTGACCCAATTTCTTTGCTAAAGACAATAGGCCAATGCATTCACGCTTACATGCCTCAATGAACATGGAAAACCCCTCCAAAAGATGGCATTGAAATTGATTGAATAATTACTGAATTTATGCATGCATAGTGCATACAGCATACTTTCAAAGTGATGCATCATGAAAAAAAAAGTAATTTCTCAAATAATTATCATAGCCATATTTATTCTTCAAAGATCAACCAAACAAATTCAGTGGGTGAAACAGAAGTAATACATTATGGATAAATTATTTTTTTATAATCAAAGTTGTATTACCTGTTATTAAAATGAAAAGAATATAAATGTTGATCATATATTTACTGCAGAACTGAGATGCTAGTTCAGCAACATAGTTGGACTACTCAGATAATGACTCTGTAATGTCTTGTCTAATTGCAATCACATTTCTAATTTGCTTTGACAGGTTTAAGTGTGAGTTCTTCTGTAGCATAAATTCAAATTGACTAATAGCTACTAATTGCTATATTTTAGCACTATCCAATGAAACTGTATTCCATATAAATATCTTCTAAGAGGCAAAATAAATTATTTGTTATATAAATTTCATTATTTAAAAGTATTCTTTTTATAAAGTAACAGTTATTACAGACTACATGAAATTTATGATATTATGAAGTGTCATTTATTCACAAATTGTCTTGGAAAATATTGGCACTTCACTCAACATGGCTTGTAAGCTGTCATGTTGGCTTTTTTTTTACTGAAAGTACTTAAATGTACTTAAAAAGTACTTAAAATTTCAAGTACTTTTTGCAAAGTACTGGGTACCAGTACAGTACTTTTGGGTTCAGTACTTCCAGTACCCAGTACATTCCAAGTACTCAAGATATTGTACTTAAGTACAGAAGTACTTAAGTACTCAAGTACTTGTTAACAGCCCTGGATGCAACCCCAGGAAGACAATTTATATTGGTGTCACAATTCGCTTTCTCAAAACTTCTTCATTTAATACTCGTCGTAATGCAACATACAACAAATGCCAGTGATTGATCCGGTTCAAACTTTTCTTCCAGAAGTTATAATATTGCACAGACTCAAAACTATTAAATCATCAAATGCCATGTACATGTAGTAGGGTGGTCCTTATTTATAAAATTTTGAAATCTCATGGTCTGACCCCCCTAAAATCCTCTAATTGGCTAAAAAATGAGGTCTGAAAAGTTTCATCAAAATATATTAATATTTAGAGGTAGCTCAACAGCCTTGAAAATTGCCTATTTGAAGCAATTTAGGCGCTAATAGCCAGAATGTGTCAGTTTCTCTTAACATCTCTATCCACCATACATGGCCTTAGTCAAGGAACTTTAGTCACATATTATTGTCTTCCTCTGTCAGAATATCTACAATCAAAACAAAAATTGACTGTGATGAAATAAACTTCTAAGAAGTTGATGGCAGTGCAGTGATTTGACACAATAGGCCTGTATCATTGGTGAGCTCCGGATTGGTGAATAAACTTGTCAGAGAATTCTCTCTGTCACAAAACTCACACAGATGGCTGTTCTTCACTGTTTCTCTGCCCAAAAACAAGAAAACGGTTTTGCTGTCAATACAATATGATATTTGTGGTGTGAAGTTACTTGAAATAGCAAGTTTCGGGTTGCTTTCTCTACCGCCACCTTATGCAAGGAACCTGTCAGGTAAGAAGCAACTCCTACTGTAAAGAAAATTGAAGCAGTTTGGAACAGAGCAAGGATATCTACAAGATATAGTCAAGATGTTATCAAGAAGGCTGAAAAACTAAAATATGAAGAGTGGCAAGCCTAAAGAAAAATGCAAAACGAAGATCGCAAAAGCGAATTTCGAAAAAGGACCGTTTCATTTAATATTTCAAAAAGTGCAAAGAGGGATGCAATGAGTCTTGCGTCAGTCAATCTCTAAATTGCCAATCTCCAAATATCTCAAATAGCCAAAAAGACTTGATTTAGATATTGGCAAAGAGAAAAAACCATGCCCATCTCTGCAATTATCGCTCATTTACTGTCTTTTCGGGCCACTTAGAACATTCACAAATAGTGAATTGACTGTGCCCGATCCTGCAATTATCGCCCATCACGTCTTTTCTGATATGCGGGACCCGTTTGCGGGACGCGGGACACGGGATTTCAATTTTTTCAAAGAAGTAAGTGAGTTAGGCTCGGTTTTTTATTTGAAAGACTTCTAATAATGATAGAAGAGTAATTTTTGCACCAGTAGATGCGTCTTGGAGTCGTTGGAGAGACTTGTTCATTCAGCCACATTACCAGTTCATAGATTTGAAAATATCCAAACATTTGTTAAAAGTGAAATTGAAAATTAATAATCCAGCCGTCAATTTCGCATCTATCATTATTAGAAGTCTTTAATTCGAATTAAGGACTTCTAATAATGATAGATGCGAAATTGAAGGCTCAGATTATTAATTTTCAATTTTACTTTTAACGAATACTTGGATATTTGGATATTTTACACCAATAGATGCGTCCTGGAGAGACTTGTTCATACAGCTAGATTAGAAGTTTGTAGCTTGGAAAATGTTCAAATATTCGTTAAAATTGAAAATTAATAATTCAGTGAGATTTGATTAAATCCACTAATATAACCTGAAAAATTCTCGAAAATGTTCTAATCTAGCTACGGCGATGAATATGACATCTAAAAATAGCTATTTTCAAGCCGAATTTAATGGTAAAAAATCAAGTTTGTATCTTTACTAGAAGGCACGCAAATCGCAAAAAACCGAATCCCGCATTTTCGGGATTTCCGCTGCTGTGCCCCGCTTTTTAATATCGAAACTGGGCGATAATTGCAGGAATGGGCACGGTTTAGCTATTTGTTAATGTTCTAAGTGGCCCGAAAAGATATTTAGAGATTGGCTAATTTTGCCAATAGTTAGAATAGTGTGCCAATAGTTAGAATAGCAATGTTCTGAGCCCGAAAAGACAATTGTGGAGATTGGCAAAGTTTGCCAATAGTTAGAATAGTTGGCCAAAAGGAGAAATAGGAAATTGTGCCTTTGGGAAAGACGGCAAGATTTTGCCAAAAGGAGAAATAATTTGCCAATAGTCGCAATAGTTTGCCAATAGGAGAAATAGTCATGCCCGATTGTAAAATTGGGCACGATTTAGAGATTGTCTGTAGCAACTCTTATTGCAATTTCTGACTCCTGAGAATAGAGAATTCCTGATTGCTCAAAGGGAAAAAGTGCAATGAGGTTCAATGGCTGGTGTTGATAAGGTCTTGGATAGAAAAGAAGGTAAAGGAAAGGACGACAAGATGAAGTACATTGTAAATGCATTAATGCAAAATCAGCAAAAGTCAGTATTAAGCCAGTGTAGCTCTGTTCAATGAAAAGGTCACTGAAGAAGTACTTGGCTGTAGATCCACTTAATCTGAATCTGAAGATTCTGACTGATGAACCTGTTCCCGGATGCATATGCTTCAAAACCAAAAGGAGGTCATACAGAAATAATCAGAGCAGAACTGACATCATGGTGTGTCTGATAGTGCTTCTAGATGTTAGTGCAGCTTTTAGAGCATAACCTAACCAATTTTGCAATCAAGAATTCATTTGACTTCAGTTCCCCAAGTATTACACTTGGATGGAAAGCTGCTGGCCGACCTTAATGGTTCCCAGAAAGTTGATGGTCTTCCAGTTTTAGACTCATGGCAAAGCCTTTGTCAAATGCTCACAGTTCCAAAGCTTGCAACAGGAACAGGTGTGACTCAAGCCAATGCTGTGTCTGATACACCGAAGCACTGGGGAATAGAAAAACAAGTTTGTTGTATGTGTTCTGAAATAACAAGCTCAAATACAGTTTGTATAACAGGAGTCTGCCTTGTTTTATAGCAGATACGTGGTCGTGAACTTCTGTAAGCTGGTGCGGCCTTGCAAAATGCATGGGACCATCATCAGGCCCTCAAATTCCGCTCTTCAAGAGATTCAGTCCCAATGGAACAACCTTGACCCAAATGAATATCATCAAGGAATAAGTCACCCATTCCCAAAGCTTCTCATTGAAGGTTTCAGACAGGATTTGGTCATGTTTGTGTCTGAATAGCTTGCTGAAAACCCACCATCAGATAACTATCATCAGCTCCTGGACCTGGGTGTATGTAGGAATTCTTCATCACTATCATCAGGATTGGTAAAAGTTCAATGCTCTCGGGGTGATGCATCAGACTCATTGGATGAGTTAAGTCATTTATTGTTTCAGAGTGTGGATATTACGGAGACAATTCCATCACTCTGCAAGTGAGCGAAAGAGTCTGCGAGATCTTAGTCTCTTCAAAGATCTATGTCAAGACCGGCTTCATGTATCCTCTTGCTGTGTGTGCACCACAAATTAACCTTAGTCTTCTCCAAAATGTTAAGAAATATGCTAACCAATGAAGCAATTTGTACATGACAAAGCCAGAAGATGGGAAATTACCTCTGGTACTTGCCTGAAATTCAATGTCCTGATGCTCTTCATTAAAGATGCATCACAGGACACTAAGCCCCTAATACAATAGTTGAAGATAGGATATAATGTGTTGAAGATATGAAAGAAACTTCAAATGAGAAACAGCCTCTGAAAAAAGCTCGTATTAACATCAACACAGTGAATGTGCAGGTCATAGTAGTAAGTACCACTATATGTGTCTTTTTTACAAAGTCGGTCTGAATGTTAGATTCTCATTGTATTTAATTGATGTCCTTGATATAATGTACATGATCATCGCTAGCCTTAAAATGTGTTTTTTCTGTCAAATAGAACAGTTATAAATCTAAAGACTTACTCCAGAAAAAAATGCATGTGACTGGTGCTGCAGAGTTGTCACATTTTTGATGGCAGTATTTGGTCTTTGGCGAAGATTTGCAGTACATTTAAATTTCTTCCTGCAATTCTGCAATTCTGCAATGAATTCTGCAGTTTGGAAGGAAATTGCAGAATTCTGCAATTCTGCAATAAATTCTGCAGTTTGGGAGTGAAACTGCAGAATTCTGCAATTCTGCAATAAATTCTGCAGTTTGGAAGGAAATTGCAGAATTCTGCAATTCTGCAATAAATTCTGCAGTTTGGGAGTGAAACTGCAGAATTCTGCAATTCTGCAATAAATTCTGCAGTTTGGAAGGAAATTGCAGAATTCTGCAATTCTGCAATAAATTCTGCAGTTTGGGAGTGAAACTGCAGAATTCTGCAATTCTGCAATAAATTCTGCAGTTTGGAAGGAAATTGCAGAATTCTGCAATTCTGCAATAAATTCTGCAGTTTGGGAGTGAAATTGCAGAATTCTGCAATTCTGCAATAAATTCTGCAGTTTGGCAGGAAACTTCAGAATTCTGCAATTCTGCAATAAATTCTGCAGTTCTGCAGCTCCATGCAGTATTTGTGAACCTCTGGTATTTAATCCAGCTTATCATTTGCAATGCATCTGCTAAGTTCAGACCTCTTCGACAAGGGTCTTGCCACTACCCAGGAAACGTTGGTTGTGGGGGGGGGGGAGGAGTAGCGGTTTGGGGGTCGGGTGGGAGGTCTGGGGTTTTGATGCTCGTTCAAAGTGAACTGCTATGGACTTCTTCTTCTTCTTCTTCTTTTGCTGTCCATTCTCCCAGGTCGCCACTCTTGTAGGGAGCAGCACTTGCATGTTTTGTTTTCTTGTGGATTAGTCATCGTTTTACCACTCTGCTCGGCCAATTCTCCATCAAATTTCACTCTGAAAAACGTTGCGGGTACCCTGCAACCAGGTCTATTGACTGAAGTTGACAGTGTTTGTCTGTTGTTGTTTCTTTTTTCCGTACGACACGTTTTTCGGCGATCGGTCAACTCGCAAAAATGCATTTTGCGAGCTGACCGATTGCCGAAAAAAGTGCCGTACGGCAAAAAGAAACAACGACGGACAAAGACTGACAACTGTAGTAAATAGACCTGGTTGCAGGGTATCCACCACTTTTTTCAGAGTGAAATTTGGTTGAGAATTAGCCGAACAGGGTGGCAAAATGTCCTAGAGGTTTATTTTGATGCAGCAGTTTGTAAAATGACATTTTTGCGAGCTTACCGATCGCCGAAAAAAGTGCCGTACGGCAAAAAGAAACAACGACAGACAAAGACTGACAACTGTAGTAAATAGACCTGGTTGCAGGGTATCCACCAATTTTTTCAGAGTGAAATTTGGTTGAGAATTGGCCGAGCAGAGTGTCAAAACGTCCATAGAGGCATGCATAGAGGTTTATTTTGAAGCAGCCCCCCCAACTCGACCCCAGAACTGCTACCCCCCCCCCCAACCAACGTTTCCTGGGTAATGACAAGACTTAGTCCCTTGTACCAGAGGTTCACAAATACTGCATGAATTCTGCAATAAATTTGTTCTGCAGAATTTATTGCAGAATTGCAGAATTCTGCAGTTTCCTGCCAAACTGCAGAATTTATTGCAGAATTGCAGAATTCTACAATTTCACTCCCAAACTGCAGAATTTATTCTGCAATTTCACTCCCAAACTGCAGAATTTATTGCAGAATTGCAGAATTCTGCAGTTTCCTCCCAAACTGCAGAATTTATTGCAGAATTGCAGAATTCTGCAGTTTCCTCCCAAACTGCAGAATTTATTGCAGAATTGCAGAATTCTGCAATTTCACTCCCAAACTGCAGAATTTATTGCAGAATTGCAGAATTCTGCAATTTCACTCCCAAACTGCAGAATTTATTGCAGAATTGCAGAATTCTGCAGTTTCCTGCCAAACTGCAGAATTTATTGCAGAATTGCAGAATTCTGCAGGTTTATTTGAAACTGGGTAGTGGCAAGACCCTTGTCGAAGAGGTCTGAACTTAGCAGATGCATTGCAATCGATAAGCTGGATTAAATACCAGAGGTTTACAAAAAATACTGCATGGAGCTGAAAAACTGCAGAATTTATTGCAGAATTGCAGAATTCTGCAATTTCCTCCCAAACTGCAGAATTTATTGCAGAATTGCAGAATTCTGCAATTTCCTCCCAAACTGCAGAATGTATTGCAGAATTGCAGAATTCTGCAATTTCCTCCCAAACTGCAGAATTTATTGCAGAATTGCAGAATTCTTCAGTTTCCTTTGGAAACTGCAGAATTCTGCAGTTTTTTTGCAGAACTGCAGAATTCTGCACTTTTTTTGCAGAATTCTGCAATTCCTTTGGAAACTGCAGAATTCTGCAGTTTTTTTGCAGAACTGCAGAATTCTGCACTTTTTTTGGAAACTGCAGAATTCTGCAATTTTTTTCTGCAGAACTGCAGAACTGCAGAACTGCAGAAAGAAATTATACACTCCTCAAGATTTGGTGACTGAAAGCCAAATTGAGACAAACTTCAAGGCCTTTGAGCTACCTCTAAATATGCTTTGATTTTTTTGAAACTTTTCAAATCTCATTTTTTTACCAAAAGGAAGATATTTGGGGGGTCAGAGCAAAACATTTTCAAGTTGTATTTTTTTCCATTGTATAAGGACCACCCTAACATGTAGTCTGCATCAACAAATTAGTTCTTTGATAATTCAATTTGTAGCACCCCATTACTTGTGGTACCCAATAGACTGGCATTGGCTAAGCTGCAGGAAAAACACCTTAACCTCTTGAAACTCCAAGAATGTGCTCTAGATATAGTATCGATCCTTGAAAGTTACCAAGACACTGTTTTTACAAAACACTCCAGAAAGAACAAATTCTCAATATAAAACACCACCACAACATTGAAACCTTTTTCAGCCACTGCTTGGGTGGTTCAGCCTGGAATCAGCCAACCTGCCCATGATAAAGAGGCTGGAGTGGAGTGATAAACAATCAGACACTTGTAGCTGTGTGCAGTGGTTTGGTGGAGCTGTTTTTGCTGTGAACAACCCTTGTCTTTACCTACACACAAGTGTATACCTACCACAGGGAATAGGTTTGCTCAAGAGGTTTGTCAAGTTAGTACACTGTACATATGGTGAATGGTATGGTATTGGATGGATGTTTGGGCTTTACTGCCTGTATTTATGTACTTGGTAGGCGAATTAGGAGTGGAGGAGGACACTGCAATGAGACAAAGGATGATTGAAACAGCCGTCCAACATAGGCCCAGGTGACCCGGCAAGAGCTGGATTCGAAGCCTGGTGGACCCAGCGATTGGCAGTCCAGCACGCTACCACTAGACCAACTCTCTCCCCGTATGGTATTTAAATAGACTAATTTATCCCTGCAGCAAGAAACTGGTAAGGTTAGTTGGTTGCGCCTTCCAATCTAGCCTTCCTTTCAATCGCTGGGTTCTGAGTTCGAATCCAATTCGGCTTCGCCTGGACCTTTTGATATCGCCTTCACCACATGTTCGAATCCATTTCAGGTTCGCCTGGACCTATCATGTTGGATGTCGGCTTCACCACATGCCCTCCTGTCCTGATAGGAGCACATAATACCTACAGGTTGTAAAGCTCCAATCAACTGACATCTTTTATTTGATTGGTGGCACCATGCAACATAATAGTTTTAAACATCCAACATCTTCAAATTGGTCTTGTGATGTCGCTCATCTTGCCGGATGAGAACGACCAGTCTCAGAATCATTCTTGACAGAATGATATGAGATATGGATGCCTTCGTCATCTGTTTGGACATTTTTCTCACGAAGACAATTTACATTCAAATTAAATATCATATCGGCATAATTGGCCATATCGATTACATATGGGAAGGTATTTCGGAGTGACACAGACTAAATTTAGAAGATCTGAAGTCAATTCCAAGAACTTTTCTGAGACATTCAAACCTACTTCTTTGTGTGATGATTTTGCAAGTTGCATTCTGTCTATTTTGAGCTTCACCTAACAAACCAGTGTAGAACAACAATCTGTTGCTTTCTATCAATAATTTCCACTTGTCATGAGCAGTGAAAACATCAGTAAGCTTGGCATCCCTTTAGCCTGGTTGACATTTAGTGAGTGAACAACTGGAAATGGGTCTAATCAAAGAGAAGTACCAGTATAGATTTTTTTTTGGCTGTCTGCATATTAAAACATATTTTGCCTATGATTTTCCCTTTGAAAAGAAACAGACCAATCAGTCAAAATATGTCCCAAGGAAGACATTATAGAGGTTAGAAAATACCTGGATTGACAGATAATTGAGAAAACCACCCATGCCAGGAGAAAGAGTTTTTCACCCAGCTGGGAGTCTTCAGGCAATGGGCCCTATTTATCACTCACTTGCAGACCTGCCAAAGTTGATCCTTCACAATCAACTAACACCAATTCCTCAGACATGAACCAGACAGGTAACTGAAGCCATTGGCAATTTGGCTAAAATTTCAAGGTCCATGAAATGAAAATCATGCAGGTAAATGTTGAAATCTACACTCTACCAGATTCTATATCCTTCGAAGACCATGCTCTCGTGTCGAAATGACAGGAGTCTAAGCCTTCTAAGGCCAATCTAAAAGCATTCAGTGATATCTCAAGGACCAACACTGTAGATCAAAGTAAAAGGTGGAACAATGTTGGTAACAGAACTTTTGATAACTTTAAATTAAACTTTGTCCATTCCAGATGATTCCACAAGCATGAAAAGTAACTCTATCTAATAAATTTCCATCCATCACCTCCTGCCATACCACTGCTCATTTTATCACAATACTCAAAGGAGTGGTACTAACTTTTCATTGGCGGTGCTTCCCGCCAACTCACCAAAGATGAAGAGCCAGAATTCGATTGTTACAGCCGGACCAATTTAAACTCAGGATTGACCACACTGATTTTTTAGTCTCCAGTCGCCACATCAGCTTTGAGGAGGCACAGACTGAGGACCTTGAGTTCCTCAAATCAAGATTTATCAGAAGTTGCTTGGATTGCCCTATCAGATCTATTCAGATAGATGGCGTTCAATCTCCCCTCCAGCTAATTGATGACTTTGCCACCAGGTGTCGCAAGGTCACATGACTTGTGAACTCTTCACCTTGGGAGTCCAATGCTTCTCCATGGTAACCAAGCTTATCACAACAAACCGACAAGTTGCCACAAGCATGGAAAGTAACTCTATCAAATAAATTTCCCTCCACCGCCTCCTGCATGCCCTGAGCACTGCAAATGCCCCTTTTATCGTCCACTACCCAAGGTCAGTCGGGTCAAATGTAAGATTGACCTCGGAAACGTGAAGCAAAGTTGAGTTGATCATCAACTTGATTTAGCCTATACTGTCTACTTAGCAGTCCAGAAGCAATGTCAAATTGGTGTCCTGTAGAGGGCCAAGAGTGAGTAAGGTCAACGTCTTATAGCGTATTCGATAGGTCAGCGGTCGAGATCTTGGAGATCTATGATCAGTCCAGAGAAAGTCCTCTTCTAATATAATGTTGTTGTATGTGAATGCCCTATACAATTTAATGTCGAAGATGCGACATTTTGATGAAAAATAATTGAGAACAAAGCATGGATATGACATGAGACTGAAAAGTAGCCAAAGAAATAGGCTAAAAGTCTCCCACATAAAAAAGTTCCTGAAATTTTTCTCTCAGTTTTCCCTTCCAATGATAATATTATTCCTTGAATTTTTAGGGTTCATTGATTCGACCATTCCTACTTTTTTTCAGCTTAAACCTTTTTCTATTTATCTTAACTTCATTCTAGCACCATGCTGGATTGGCTCAGCTGACAGCAGTCTTTCAACTAGTGACATGTATTTAGACAACAAACCAAGTCCATCATTCCAAAGCTCATTTGAAGAGACATGTGGAGAGTCAGAAGTGGAAATAAGTTGATTCTGGGATTCTTAAGGTCAATTGGCATGAATTAACTCAAGACCTTAGGTGCTAGGAAACTGTATAGTCATTATAAGAACTAAGGAAACTGTATAGTCATTATAAGAACTAAGGTCTTGGTCACATTTGAATAGGGGAAGAGGGGGTGAAAAGTCACAGGGGTAAAAAGTCACAGGCCTTTTTGACCAACTTGCAGTGACCTAATTCTTAAGCTTAAATCATAATTTGGGACACTTTTATGAGAAGAAGGTCTGCAGGGAATATGAAAATTATACTCATTGTGCAAAGTGGGTTTTTACCCACCTCATGCATTTTTGGTGTCCCAAACAGGTTTTATTGATCCTGAACTTTCTCTATTAATGTCTGGTCACTGTGACATAGGAAGTTGTGCTAGTGTTTCAAGGTCTTGTGGATAATTGTCTTTCATGCTGTGAACCCATTTTTGGCCATTTGAACACCAAGTTGCCATGATCATGTGTTGAATTTAAAAAACAGCTGAGGGGTGAAATGTCACACTGTGACATTTCACCCCAGCACAGTGATATTTTACCATAGGGTACCGGGAAGTCAGTATTCTGAGCTAAGGAAAGTAAAATATTCCACACTAGACGCTTTTAGCTTACAATCTTATCATCACCTATCATCAATAATACTGATGAGAGAGCATTACAGCAAAATTTCATTTCGCAAACTTTGGGCAATTTCTGATGCCGGCTTTACTGATGGTGCATTGTCATTGCATGCCGATAGCTTTTGAAGGCTCACTATAAATTTCATGCACAAGGATGACTATCAAGTCTAGGTCTGCATATTACCTCATATAGTGTTGTATGTTCACAAAAATTGCATGTGACTTGTTACCCCATGGTTGTGACTTCTTGACCCTGACATGGGGTAAAAAGTCACAGCGGACTTTGCCTTAAATAATTGTGAACTGACTAAAGCCTATTTACAGCACAGCAGCTATCATGTGATACAACTATAGTCAACTAAATACTGCATAATTGTGCCAAAGGTCATTCAGATCTAACAAACACCTGCTCTGTTCTGGGCCTTTTCTGAATTTTGTGACTTCTGACCCCCGCCTCCCCTATCACTGACAGTGACCAGGTCTTCAGGGACTAAGAAAATGACCTGAAGCAGCTGGCAATAGAGGACACTTGAAAGTGGTCAAGATTCAAGAGTGGTCAACTCTTGAGAGCACCATCTTCAAGAGGTTTACTTTTCATCTTGAGATAAGGCTCTCACCTAAAATCAATATTTATATTTATTTGACTGCATTTATGGTAATCAGATATCTATCAGTTATTTTTGTATTTTGTTTTGTGTGAGACAATTCCCCAGGTAAAAATACAGGCACTGAAGCCATCCAATCAAAACTGCTTCACAGACAGACTCAATATGTTTTCTTTAGGCCAGACAAGTGTAGGCCAAATTGATCTCTAGCTTTTCACGTCTTCTTGAAAAAAAAACCAGTATTTCAGTTGTTGATCATGGAAAATGGTTGATCGATCCGGGAAGCCAAAAATTAAATAGTCTGGCCTTACCAATATCACGTTATTGAGTCACTTTCTTTGGTGGATTTTCCAAGGTCTGTAGAAAAAAAGAAGCCCATACCCACTTGACTAGTAAACTGCTGCGCCATAAGTTGATGACCATGATATATGGTCTTTGTTATGAACAAGTAATTGATTCAATCAGTAACTGGAGCCAAGCGATCTTTGTTTTATCAAAGCAGTCACAGGCAGCAGCAGTAGAAGTCCCATAAGTCATACCTTACATCTCTTTTATCCTAGTTTTGCACCCAAAACCACAAACCAACAAACCACAAGTTTTACCCACTGAACCCCAACCACAATTTTGTTTTCTTTTCTCTTTCCCTGTAATATCTCAATTTTCTTTTTGTCTTAAAACCCCTTCTCACATGACATCAGCTTACAGCACCTTGTACTTAGGGATTACCAGAGAAACAAAATCACAACAAAGTCACAAAGATCCTTTTTGTGAAATAAGAGATCCCAGCCTGCAGTGTACAATGTCCTGGAAATGGCCTCCAGTTAATTCTAGGATGTCAGGAATTTGAACAACCACATCAACCTATTACTCTTAAAAAGTTATCTGTTAACCAACAGCTGTCTGCACTGCTTTAGGATGTGCAATTTCCATCACTTGTTTGTATGTTTGTTTGATTTTGTTACTTTTTGGTACTTTTACTTTGTTTTAATCAACAGCAGCTGCACTGCAAGGGGAAACTTTTACAATGATCAAACAGTTGTGAGTCTTTGTCTCAGGGATGTTCCCATTTAGTCAGAGAAAAATCTTATAAAAATCCCAAATATCCTGGACTTATTTACTTTTCAATTGAATAAACTTTCCAAGGCTATCTAAAGTTATTTAGTTCAAGTTTGTGATATGCTTTGTTGTTTTAAAGAAACTGGGTCAGACGTTTCCTTTGTGATCATATTTGAGATCTACACTGAAGAGTGAAGACTCATTTCTTAACTTTTAAAGTTCTAATAGGTTGTTTCGATAAGAGAATTACACGAAAAGAGTCATTAAAAATCCTGAAGCACCCAAAATTGTTCTTTTCAAGCTGAGAATATCCCCAGCCAAAGAATAACTTCTCATCTTTTATGTTGTGATTTCAAAAAGTGTTCTGTACCCAATAACCTGATGTGACATTCAAAAATGCCCCCTGGTGAGATTCACAAGAACTAACTGCTCCCCTGCCGGGCAAAAGCATAATTGTCAGCAGGTGACACTCAGAAATTTCCCACAGAAATATGGTGTTTGTAAAATGTGGTTTTTTCTTAATTCATGGCATTTCCACTGAAGATTAAAGGGAAATGAGGACACATTTTTTGCTCCATCAAGTGGAAAATACTAAAACAATACAGAAATCCAAAATGTGATGAGACTACCTTTGTTTTCACTTTTGAAACTTAAAATTTGTCACTGAACATTCATGCACTTTTGTTTATTTAAACAGACAGCAGCGTTCTGTGTAACAAACAGGAACAGTAGCAATGTTTGTAAACATTCAATTGAAAGGAGAGGATTTACGTGATCTGGTTCATTGGGATGACCTGACCCAGTGACCTTAAAAATCAACAAACCAATCAGGCAGAATCAAAGACAGGCCTAATGTATTTGTACACAATATTTTTTCAAAGCAACACAAAAAACTCACATACACTGGTGTTCACACACTAATTCATATACTGGGATATCACACACACCTCTCTACATGGACCATACAAACCACCTGGTCCTACAAATGATGTTGAAGAATATTAAGCACCCATGCAGTTAGTAGGACACTAATATTTTCAACTAAAGCAAAAACAAAAACTCCCTAATTTGGCCAATTTGTTTAAAATTCTCAGAGCCCTTTGCCCTGTGATGTGATAAACAAGTTGACAAAGCAATTGGGGGTACGCCAAAATGGGAGATCGAAATTTCATAAGTGCAATTTGTTAAAATTTAGAAAAATTCCTCAGACCGTTGTTCGAGAAGTCGGTCCATGGATTGCCCCCCTACTCGTCTCTCAGCGTTCCTGCCACTGCAATGGATAAGGTGCATACAAACGATTAACATGGGGGAACACTTTGGAAACTTGGCCAAAAACGGTAATTTCTCTTTTGAAATTTAATTTTGGCCAGATATGGTACTGCTGGGAAGTGAAATTACTTTTGAGATTACCTGAAGTTCCAACTGAACTGAAGGGAAACTGTTTTTTAAAAGGAGAAAATAATCATCACACATTCTGACATTCACACAAGAGGTATGGTTTGAATGTTTTGCCATTCAGGTAGATATATACATGTAGTTATTTGAAAGATGTTTAATCATGTATTAATCTAGTCATAAGGAATGAAGGTGGTGGCAGCATGAGCGGCCAAACCTTCAAAGATTATACTGATTATACCAGTTATCTGATTGCCATAAAGGAGTGATATATTCGGATATTATGTGGATTATGTATTTAAACATGGTTGAGGGTGGTGGCAGCATGAGCGGCCAAACCCTCAAGAAGAAAACTGTTATCAGCAAGACTACAGCAAGAACAAGGATTGTAAATATGTACATATGTACATTGGACTGGGATGCACATATATGTATATTGGACTGCACCACCTTGCCAGCACTACAGATTGGACTGATAATGATCTGAGCATAGAGGCTTTTAGCCTGCGTTCAGTACTCGCATTACATTACATTACATTCTACATTGTATCTTCGGATCCATTACTGTGAATATTTTGAATGTTAATATGTGCAAATTCAAAGTGTAAATCATTGCATCTCTGGTACACGTAATCTTATATTATTACATCTCTCTTTTAAAACCACACTGGTACACAATTTTCAGCTGAAGTTTAACAGTAGAAGAATAGCTAAAAGGGTAGCTATTCCACTTTGGCAGATTCAAACTTGCCTGGCAACACATGAACCCTGCAAGGTGCTGACCCCTGTCGGATGCAATGATAAGCTCAAGAGAATGAAGCTTCCATGAAGAAACGGTCGATTAGTCAAGATACACACATGTGCACCCCTCCCCTCCATCAAGTTTACCCTCCCCCTTTCACCCCCTTTTGCTACATGTAAAATTGTATACATGCAGCATGTTGCTTCAGGCTAACAAAATGCTGACAGAAAATATACAGAGCTAGGCCTATATTATGAATCTTACAGATAGATAGGACAGGCAGGTAGATGAAAAGTACACCAGGATCATAATGCAGACAGATAGACAAGATATGACTGACAAACGTATAAATTTGAATTTTGCAGACATATAAGTTTGACAGACAGAATATGATGCATTAGTTTGACAAACAGACATATATAAGAGTTTTACAGACACAGACATATACGATTGCATATACGACAGGCGTATAATTTTGCATCTGTGTATATAATTTTTGGAAAAAGCAAGGAATAGATTCTTAAACAAAAATTGTGATGCAGATGTGTCGAACCTCCAGAAACTCATGACAAATCATATACATGGATTTATTGCATTAGTAGCAAGCCAAGTCATTTCCTGGGCTGTACTATTTCCAAACAGTTCTTGGTAGTTTATCACCAACAGGTAAGCCACTTTAAAAGTGCAGCAAATGGAGTTCAATTATCATGAAGTAAGCAGTGGTTTTTGGCTTATGGCAGTTATCATTGGCACTTCCTCTCCACAGCTGCACAGGGAGTTTAGCTCATGGTTTGAACTCAAAACATTCTCATGTGGTTTCAGTTATTTTGATGATGTGTGCGTGAGGTTATGTTAAAAGCCCAGTGGAAATAAAACGTCAGATTTGAGGATTTATGCAACCTGTGATAAGAGAGATGGAAAAAATGGAAATTCAGAGACATATAATTTCCTAGAACTTTATAACATAGCCCTGCTAGTAATACTCAACATCTTTCAGTCGACAGCATTCTCCAACACAGTGCTTGAATTCACTCTAACGCAATACATTGTACGGTTAGGGATCCCCGACTATGAGGATGATCTGCAAGGCCAACAGTATGGAATACTAATATTCCTAGGCTAATATTCTAATAACTTTTCAAATTGCAATTCCATCTGGACATGCTAAGCATTCTAGCATGAAAACTTGAAAAGACTCAGAAAAGCATGCTTCCATGTGCAATTACATGAAAAGCAGCATGTTTACTTTTTTTTTATTCTGAGAAAGTATAAGTATCTTTTAAGAAGGCTGCACGGACAGACGTTTTTGCTAAGGTTCCAGACCTAAATACAATCTACTTTTTACATCGTTGTTGTTATATGATGACGATTAAGGAAAACTTGAGTGTCTTAATTCCTAAATTCTTAACACAGACCACCCAACATCTTCCTTTTTACAGCTGCTCCAATGTGTCTTGTTTGGGGAAAATGTGGGAGATTTCAGTTTATTTGAAATTCCTGGCATTAACAGGCAAATCACGAACTGCTATATGGACATGATGAATGAAGGATGCCTCAGTGAAGCCCAGGGCAACACCCTCTGCTTTTTGTTGGGTACTATTTTGTGAAACTAAGTTCTTCGTTAGAGTATTTTTAAATACTATAATTGCATCTTGACATAGGCATGCAGGATGCCATAAATGGAATATGCCAAATATGAGCATTAAAAATATGAAGACCACAAAGAAATAGTGAACGGACATGCAAATGATTCGAACTTGTATTGTGTATGTATTCATGTATTTTACACCATCTCAAATTCTCAGTAATGATTGCTCCATGCCATGATGCAATTGATGCATGTGTGACTTTGGCCTAAGGATCATGCTTGTAATTCTGGAATATCAGTCAGTCAGTCAGTCAGTCAGTCAGTCAGTCAGCCAGTCAGCCAGTCAGCCAGTCAGCCAGTTAACCAACCAATCAAGTCGAATCAACCAAAAAATCAATCAAGTCGAATCAACCAAAAACTCAATCAAGTTGAATCAACCAAACAACCAATCAGTCAATCAACTTCGGAAGCAATCTTCCATCTACAAATGCCCATCTCTGTATATTTACATGATTCTTACTTTCAATAAATCAGCCATCCACATATGCATGTACCTAATATCAAGAGGTCAATATTTCTTTTGAGATTCATTGGGTACATAAACTAAACAATAACTTTGGCCTAAGTGGTTAGCAGCAAAGTACAATGCAGTTAGTAGGTACTTACTACTTAGTACTGGACCAGATTGGTCTCTATGCCCTGCATGCCTTATCAGCAGCTCAATGGTACTTTCATCTCTAAGATATGTGGGCCACAACCCTATTGGATTACCCAGAAAATTATAGGCAGATAATCCAGATTAATCAGCAAGATAAGATTGATTAACTTCTAATCGATTGATTGATAAGAGCTTGCCTTTCAGCAGCCACTGCATCTCAAGATTGATGGTGTACATTTCTCTCAAGTGGTATATGTCAACAGGTTGGACTGGTATTGACTGAGGTATGTGTTATGATGCTGTACTACTATATAGTCCTTAACTCTCCTTCAATGTATCTCCTGGATACTCTTAGTTAAAACTAAATAATCAATATTGGCAATTCCATACATGACAAAAATAGACATTTTGATTACAAATGGCCCTCTTCGATGCAAATGGGTGTAATTAGTTCCTCCACTCTCCTTAAAAGTTTTTCTGATCCTTCTTTATTAGTCCATACTGTTTTAATGTTGCTCTTCCTTTGCTCCAACACCTACACCAGTCTGGGGAAAAAGTTTTCAGATTACAGAAGACTAGGTAGTAGGTACATTCATTAGATTCATGATTTTTTCAAGGAGGCTACAGAAAGTTAATACTCAATTTTCTGAAACATAGATTCTGACTGTCTGACTAAGGCGCCCGACAGAAGAAACAATAAGTGAATGCACTATTGAATTCACCATTGAATGATGTACCCATTGTAATAGCCTCTAAAATGCTACATATAAGTGGTGACTGGGGTGCAATGCACTTGTCAGCCCACGTCATAACCATAGACATAACCCTATTATGATCTGACTATCAGTCCTTTGATGATAGTCCAGGGATAGTTGTCTGCTCCAGTCGTTTGTAGCTGTCAGTGCCTGGCAAATTAGAGTTATCAGGTGATAGGCTGGCACAGGGGGCTTGGCACAGGGGGCTCCAAGGGGTTTCTTGAAGGTCATTCCCAAGGTCAAAGAAGATACACCCCCTGACCTCCAGCATAAAGTACTCCTGTGCCATCAGGTTATAGTAAAAAAAAGAGAAGTGGTCACTTTTTCAACTTTCTCCAAGGCAAACTTTCTGAAAAATTATACTATCTCAGAAATGATATGAAGAGAAAAAGTTACTAGTAGGGTTTGATCCTTGGGTCAAAATAAAAGCTCCATGTTGAGTTAACTACAATGCATTGTTCAATCTTGTGACCTACATAATTATGATATGACAATGAAAAACAATCATTAAAATCCGTTTCTAAAACCCAAAATATATATCATAGTATACAATGCACATATCTATAGATTTTTGTAAGTAAGCACTTGGGTTTACTCAAAATGCACACATGCTTCTTCAAGGGTGCACTAACCATATCAATCATGCCTGATGGCTTCCATTCTTTGACTGACTCTGGAAGTTTTCATGCAGTTAATGACAGAAAATAAGCACTTGTCAAATGTCCACACTCTGAAGACACAATTGGAATTCTGTGAGAGTGGAATTATAAATGGCCTGACATTGTCAAGGTGTAATTACATGTGACACGAGACTTCAGTGCAATGTCACGAGACTTGCACGAGAGCTGGTTGACCTTGGGTAGATATGATTATGTTAATATCAAGGAAATCACAGAAGCCCCCAATGAAATTATTGAAAATAAGAATTTTTTAATGAAAAGACCTCTAATCATAGCTGCAAATAAAGTATTCCAAATCACCGAACTGAACAGGACTGCCCCACTCACAGACTCTGAAATAAAAGGTACACAGTGTCCTGAGTGTGCACAGTGCACACAGCATTGTCATAATCTTTGCCACAGGGTAATCAGGATATTTTGCAACAAAACTCATTTTGATTGGCAGGTTTGTTTCAAAAATCTACATATAAACTTCAAAAGTAAATCCTGCTAACTTTAACTGGATAACTGATACACACTAAATAGTATAGATAATAGACTCTAACAAATTTAAATTTCCAAAGCTTTAACACAAGTATTAGCCAGAAGGCCAGATAAGACTATATGCTGACCTAGCTGATATGCAAGTAATACAACTAAAGAAAAGCTCTCTAGACATATAGTCCAGCATAATATTAGGAAGAGGAAAATCCCAAAGCAAATGTTATGCAAATTTTGTTGGACAAGCCCAAGGACACACTGAGGAACAACAAATGTACTCAGCAAATATTAGCCAAATGTATACACTGCTTACCCTAATGTACTGCAAGGATGCATTGTCTTGAGTTTACATGAGAAACAATCACATATTTACATTGGTTTGCAGTTAGGAACAAGTTAGCTTACTATATAATACATTTTGTGTACTTAGAGCAAACCCTGGAGCAAAAATTGTTGGACTATATTGACCATTTTGATTTTAAGTTCTGGCTTTTTTATGTAAACTAATAGGAAGTACTTCCATAATTTGTTTTATTCAATAACCTGGAGATATCCCCTATGAACTAAATCAACAACCCCATCTTTTAGTTTGAAGTGACAATTACCCAAAAATATTCAAATTTCTAGAAATTCTAAAAAAAACTACACAAAAATTGATATTACTGGGCCAAGAAGCATATTTACACAAATGCCCCATTATAAACTACTTTGAAAAGAAATTTCCTAAAGACCTTTCAGCTAGTGTATTGCATTGTCGTTTGGTACTTTGGCAAGGTCCTGCTTGTTGAATAAGCTCTTTAAATTGAAGTGGAGCTTACCTTTCACCTGACAGATTTTAACTTGACCTCACAGGGTGACGAAACTCTAACATGTCAGAGAAATAATCACACATGCCCAGTAATAATGGACAGGTCATTTAAAAATGGGCAGGTCATTCGATAACTGACCGATACCGAAACACACAATGCGCTGCATACTTTATAGGAATGATCAATATGCTTTTGCATTTACATGAAATGTTTCAGAATTTCACTCAATGGACATGTCATCCAAGACACAATGTGAATTTTGCTTTTAGAAGCATGCTCACGTTCATGTGTGTAATATTAGAATATGGTTGAATTATGGACAATGGTTTTAAAATATATTAGGAATATCTGCTCTCTCTTCAGAAGCTGAAAAGCAAAACGTCCATCTTAGAGCATTGTGGGGAGGGGATCTAGAGTCCATCCATATAATTGATTTAAACCTCTAGACAACACCACATAACATTAACTAAATTCATTTTTATGTAAGAATGTGCTTCAGTGGAACCATACCTTTTACACCGAATGACACACTGGAATATGTTGCACGGCCACACCTGCATCAAGAATCTCTGGTGATTTCAATGCAGAACAATTCTCATAGTGATATCAATCAAACAGTAGGTCTATCAGAGTCTGCATTTTCTTGTAATAGTACCCATATATGCAGGTGTACTTAGGGTTGGGTTGTTTTTGTGGCCTTTTTTCACAATTTATTTAGGGTCTTTTTGCCTCACTTTTTGGAAGTTTTTCACTTTGATGATGCCCTGATATTTTTTATGAACACACTAAACAGACTGTGATTTGTAATGTATACTTGCATTTAGATGTTTTTGTATGATTTTTTTCCAAAATCTTTGTGAAGTTGCATGCATTCCATATTTCACCTAAATCACACTGTTACAGTGTTACAGTATATCTCAATCAAAACTTTCCAAAAGACATTCAATGACATCACTGATGCTCTCAAGCTGCCAGATTACATCGCACATATTCCCATGCAGCTGAAATATTATGATGTTATCCCTCCAAGGACACAGACAAATTTATATTACCTTACAAACCAAAAAGTCTACTAAAGCAAAATGTCGAATGAGATCTTCAGATTTATTGTAAAATCTCATTTGGGCTGAGTCATTACACCTGAGGTATCATAGATACCTTTCAAAGTTTATAAGTTTGAAGCTGGGGAAATGTTAAAAATGTAAGATTTGAGGAGAGATATATAAGTATTTCCCCAACTGTATGGATTTGAGGAGAGATATATAAGTATTTCGCCAACTGTATGGATTTGAGGAGAGATATATAAGTATTTCCCCAACTGTATGGATTTGAGGAGAGATATATAAGTATTTCGCCAACTCTATGGATGTTTCTCATCATATGTTCTGAACTTCTGATGGTCAATGACTGTGGTGGTGATAGGCCTTGTCCTCGGACTGAGGTCACTAATGTCCAGGGCCATGTCAGTCACAATGACTACTCAAAGGTCCAAAGGGGCATTGGTCAAGTCAAGTGGTCCATCAGCTGACCACTCAGACATTTGTTATCATAACATGCCTTGACCATTAGGACTTCTCTCCTTTGGACTGAAATGGACTTTCCAACCAGCTAATCTTGGATATTAGCATAGTCACGACTACCCAGCCTGTAGTCATCCAGTGAGTCAGTTCCAGTTGCAGTGTTAGCCAGGTGAAAAGTTACAATTTGCGGAACTATATAAGAATCAAGATTTACAAGTTCTTAACTTGTTTTAAATAAAAGTTACTGAACTCCCCTTGTGTTTCCCAAGCTGTGACCACCTCCTATAAACTAAAGGCAAGGGTTAACCTCACACTATACAGCCCTTGTGAGATATATCCTAGGTTTGCCTCGAGATGGGTTCCAAATTTGGAAGATATTTTTAAAATTCCTGGCTTTTGTATAAGATTTTCGATGAAGCAGTCTTTGCAAAGATCCAAAATCCCATGCCGAAGTGAAATAGATATTTTGGCTGCCTTCACAAATTTTATCGTGTATCCAATTACAACTTTTTGCCCAGACTGCTGAACTGGTTAAAAATCTGCTGGACAGGTCCTTCGGAGTGACTCTCTTCGCAAAGACTGCGATGCGACTTCTTTTACCGAAACTTAGCAAAACTTCGAAATGGCTGACCATCCAAAATCCAGCCAGTGGTAAGTAATGATTACTGAAAATTGATATTTTCTACTGTCTACAAGTTTGCATGTATACTACAGGCTATATACATCTAGTGTATGCCACTTGTTTAGATGATACCATTTCCTGGTAGTCCTCAGAATAAGAGCCCAACAGAGGCCCCAGACTTGATATGAGAGCATGCCCAGGTAATTGCCATGTATGTATTCAAAAGCTTGAGTCCCTCTCAATGCCAACAATGAACCCAAAGACACGAAATGTCAACAAGGCAGCCATTAACCATGCACTGAACCCTCCTTTTGTCATTATTAAGTCCTTATCGTGTCTCCTTTTTCTTGGATCCTCCGAGAACAAGGGCCTTCTGGATGTCATGGATGGTCCTGAAACTGTCTCATTGCTTTGTTCTAAATATTCCGGATAATAACATTACGACTTTTAACCATAAAATATTCAGAGGAAAATCCAAAAAAGACCGCAAGAACCATTACGATCCGATGAATTTACCTTGCAATGGTTGTATAGCTTTACATGTACATCCAAAACCTTCATCGATGCCACATCCCCTTCTTGAAATGAAAATCTCCTTAATGTACATGCTCTGATTTCAAACCGATCTTTGTTAAAATAAGACTGATGCGGGTTCAGTAGTTTCATCTCCTAATTTAAGTTTTTCTTACAACTTAAACAATGCTGACATGTGAAAATAAAGGCAATACAAGGAGACGATGATGACTTTCGAAATGAAATTCATCACTATCGTACTATACACATTTCCGGGGCTCGTTCATTTATACAGTCTTAAAGAGACCTGAAACATATTTTTGAAGTATTCAATCTTGCACAAATTCAGACATAACTTTAGAATGAAAAGGGACAGCTATAATCTCAATAATCTGCCTGTTGATATTAAATTTATGTAAATGTATTGAGAGAAATCCCTAAGCTGGTCCTGGGAGAATGCTTGTCCAGTCTGTTTTGGGTGATCCAAAGTACCTTTACAATCCCTTACCCTACACCACACCCCCTCCCAAACCCCCAAGGGTTTACTTATTGGGAAGGTCGTGTCCTCAACATTCTGTTACAACTATGTTTGTTTTTTGTCACTCTTGCACACACTAACGACATATGACCTTGAAAATGAGTCATTTGACCTTGCAAAGCTTGTTAGGCGACCTTGAGGAAAGGCAGGTCCTCCTCACATGTGCATCCTGTCAAATATAAGTCTGTTTCATTTCCAATCACTAGTTCAGTAAATAAGCTTAATACAATAGCATTAGTATCAGTACAATGTCACTGCAACAGCTGGGGTAAAATCCAAGGGGTGAAGTTAAATAGTCATAGATCTTTAAATTTAAAATATCCACGGTAAAACTCAGTGTCAGTACTTACAAGACAGTTTTCCACGACCAAGAGTGTAAAAGGCAACCGATATGGCCGTCTAGTCACTGCCTCCTTGACCAAAACTGCCATTATACAAAATCGTGATATTTTGTGAATTTCAATCTTTTGAATATCAAAATCTTAATCTGAATCTATTTTGGACGACATTCTGACATATTAATGGTGTGTGAGTTTGTGTTTTACGCCTGTAATCAGCATCGGTGTGGGCCAGTCTGGTGAAAATGATAACTGCATGCTGCTGCCACCTGGCACAAAAGTTGATTTTCTATGCTACAGCATTGCAGTCCCAAGAAATAGTTTCAATTTCATTGCACATTCACAACATTTCTATTCAACATCGATGTATACCAGAGTCAGACTCGGCAATCACATTCTCTAAGGAAGTAGACAAGGCCATCAGCACACTCGGAAACAGCCCTGGTGTCTTCCTGACAAAATTGAGTGTGTTCTTCCGGTTGAAAGTTGGTGGAGGCTCGCAGGAGCTCGCGGAATAGCACACTAGTCACTAGGTGGCAACACAAGACAGCATATGTTCTGATCTGTGGCAATGCAAGAGCAGTCCACTTGTAGACAGGGGGTGGGCTATTTATGAGCATCTAAAGATTATGAGAATTTTCATCAATTTTCCTTATGTGATAGACCAACATTGAAATAAACCATTTGAGGAGGACAAGGAAAAGCAAGTAAAGAAGAACTGGAATATTGTCTTATGGACTTCACCCTTTACAGTGGAAACTGGAAAGGCTCAAAATTGTTGTTAGTGTCCTTCTTTCTTGGGTCTACAAAACATACACTGAGGAAGATAAACCTCAGGCAGAATATACCCAAGAATAATCCTAGAATGCAGAGAATTTAGAGGCACTCTCAAAACAGAAACAACCTGACTACCCAAGTTCCTTAGGGGCAGTACCCCATAAGCATATGGGGTACTGTTAGGGGTAATAAAACCGTCCCAGTCTATTACTTTCCCCCTTAGAAAGTTCTTAGACAGACAGAATTATGCACACAGTCAATAGACAGGCAATATATTGAGACCCTCCAGACATGCAGTCTCAGTTGGCACTACACAGTATGCAGAGAAGTCAAATCTTAGATTCTGGGCAAGTGGAGAGGTAGGTTACATTGGCAGGGGTCAATACTATACACACTGTATGCGTTGAAAGTTTAAATAACTAATTTGAAATGGTGCAAGAGTTGATAGGTGAGACCATTCTTCAAAATGACAAGGATTTTGGTTTGGAGGTAATTGAAGTCAATCAGATGGTGACAGGAAGTCAACTTGAGCTTACCATTTATGGTGCTAGCACAGGTAATATGATTTCAGGGTCCATTGAGCTGAGCAAAAGGATGACTTAAATTTTAAGACATCTCTAGAAGACAACCAAAAACAAATCTGTGGTACATGTATTGCAGTGAAATGTCTGCCTTCAGTCAGCAGTATCCATGGTACAACAAGTAAAAAATACTTTCTTAATTCTAATGTTCTGTTCCTCCAGAAGACAAGGTCAATAGAAATCTATCATCAACATCAACTGTCTCCCCAACATGATTTTGGGTGGGGATACCACCTTTCAATCACATGGGAGCTCTAAGTATCCATGAATCAATCCTCATCCAACTTCAGACCAACTAGTCTCCACCAATAAGAGTCGCAAGGCAAGAGAGGCACCTGAGAACTTTAAAACCTGCACTCACCTTGCTCATCAATATTCCAATTCAAGTCATAGCAAGACAAACCAGGATATGCAGTTACCCAAAATATAATGATTTATTTTATAGATATAATTTCACAGTTACATAATTTTGATATCAATATATATACAGCTCCAATTCGGAGGTTTCAGTCTAGCAGAACTGGATCTCACCTAAGAGGTGAGATCCACTTCTCCTACTTCAGGCTCAATAATCATAGATGTAAAATGGGAATAAAATGAATGTCAATCCAGAACTAAGACTGGAACCTAACTCAGAATAATTTAGAGATCAGATAGCACTGGGGTGAAGGAGATAAGGGAAACAGGAGAGGAGAGCAAGGAGCAGAGGAAAGGGAAGGAAAAGGATCAAGGTTAGGACGAGGATAACGGCAGCCTTTTGCAAGAGCTGCCGGAGCTGGGCCCTTGCGGGCCCAAACTGCCTTTCCTCCTGCTGAGGCAAAACCACTCCAACAATCTTGGCCAGAATTTTGAGTCATGTGATCTTTTATAAGCCAATCAGCTTCGTTGTCAGGTGCACGTGATGTGAGTCATTCAAAATGACTCACCTCAGCATGATCCTGCAACTTCCTTGAATATGTGTCCAGAAAATTGCTTACTAAGCTCAAGCAGGAAGGTGAGAACAGCCCTGAAGCAGAGAGTGCCAATGTTTACCTATTCATATTGACCCTAGTTAACTCAAGTGAAAGGTCAATGCTAGCTATATGCTCAACTAAATACTTATGATATTTTACAGTTACACAGTAGATCATTAGTCTATATATTTTGATATTAACAGATAAATACATATATTTTGACAAATTTTAAACATTCTTAATATAGTTAATAAATTTCTTAATTGATTTTAATACATAAATATTTTATTTGAAAAATGACTATTCCTAATTACTTAATTGCTTAATTGGCATCTCTGAACTGAAACAGTCATTGCATGTTTATAACATGCAGATGACATCCTTTGGGGTTGGATAGTAATTCCCAAGCTGAAAGGCCCGGGGTAACAAATATAATATTGAACTATTTGAAAGGGTTCCATTGCACTTAATAATTGTTGACTTATATAAAAAAAACTTTCACAACGTGGAAGTTTCTCCCGGGGGTTCCCGGTGTGGAGAAAAAGCTTATTGAAAGGAAAGAGACTGTCCATTGGACAAATTTGGAATAATGGAAAAATTTTGAGGACACAGTCATTTTATGAAAAGGTGAGGTCTTGAACCAGGCCTCTTGTGCAATGTAACACCTGTGGAGGAGCAGTCAAACATGGGTAACATTTTTCATTATAAACAGGGTAGAACTGATGAATATCACACACTTTCTTTCTGTTGTGGTATCTAACAATAAATAGCAGATGAACTAACATATAACATTTGAGTACATAAATAGCAGATAACATTTTGAGTACCTGAAACAATGATATATAAGCTAAAAATATATATAACATTTTGAGTACCTGAAACAATGATATATAAGCTAAAAATATATATAATGACAGTGAAGAAGGTATAAATGTCATAACAATATAAATTAGCATAAGTATAACAACATCATAAACTGGTCTGAATACAATCACATAAATATAACAACATAATAGGTAGAAATACGACCGAGGCATCATAAGGTATTGTCAGTTTGAATCAGGTTGAAGGAATGAGCAGCACATATAGTCAAAGTACGATATTAGAGATGTCAGATATCACTAGCCAACATGGGGAATGGGGGAGTATGACGATACGATGTGACACATAAAATTTTAGTGGCACGATAGCCAACAAATGCATGACGATATCTTCAGGTGATTTATAGACATCAGTCACCAAATAAAATGTTTATCTGATACACAGTGACGTGTATTAAGGTCATCGACGAGGGGGACGTTCGTGGTAGTATATGAGTCGAGGTGTTCGTAGAATGAATAGTTGACGAGGGTCTTGGGGATGACTGAAAGAGAAAAGAACAAAAGACAGACGATAAAAGTTCACAGATAAAAAACTTGCTGTGGCATTTCGATTGTTCTTTAACACATTTCAGTGAGGGGGGGGACCCACGATTGGGTCGATATCGAGGGGGTTGGAACCGTGCGGCCAGGTCGATATCCGGACGACAAACACTGTAGTGGCGTAGTGCGTCGTGTCAGCGGTGGACGTGTGGGGGGTGGGCGTACGTCCGCGGGGGGGTGGTCGCTTCCTGTGAGCCCCGTGGGCTGGTCGTTCAAGCGGTGTAGGCGTCCCGTCGGGCTTTACAGCTGGCGTAGATGTAGATTCGTCAGTCGGTGGTGCCCTGGGCGTCGGAGGGGAAGCTTGGAGGAGATGAGATCAAGGCCCTGCTGTAGAATTATAACGTGGTCATAACACCTGATGTGGTGATATGACTGCAGCTGGTGGGACATCGTGGGCTCACCCAACAAACTTCCTACTTCGTTCAGAAGTCGTCAGGAGACCACCCACAATGCTGGACGCTGCGAGATGGAGCCCTTGGTCTTCTCAAGGATGGTCCGATGGACATGAAGAGGCTATTTACCCAGAGCACTTGGTAGAATGGTCCCACCGACAAACCCACCTACTTCGTTCAGCAGGCGTCGGCGAGAGGCATAATACCGTGGCTCCGGGACATAGCAGTGGTGGAGAACTGGAGAACTTGCTACTCCAAGATTAGGTCCAACGAACTAAGTACTGAAGACACAACAACTAAGGGTGGGGTAGACTCCTGGTGGGCGAGTTTCAATGGTCCCGTCACTGGTTTGGTGATTGATGCACTGTTAGCCTGGTAGAAGTGAGGGGAGTCGGCTAGCGTAGTCCTGGACATCTCGCTGAGCGTAGTCCATGATTGTGATTGACTGGTGCTGCTCACCGGCGGTTGGGTCTCTTGTAGTCCCACTGATTCATTAGGTACCCATGATGCCAAGGAACTTCACCTAGTTGTACTCAAAATACAAAATAGAAAAGAGGTTATTAGACACTGATAACTTGCATGAAAAATGATCTAAATGTTTGTGGGTGGGTGTTTTTCAAACAAAGGTGGGGTGGGAGGTAGCTCTCCATAGGATAGGGTAGGTAAAGGAGTTGGGGGGTATTGAGTCGCTTCGGTGGAATTTTGAGGGGGGGGGGTAAATTTTGAATGACCCACTCAGGCAAGAGAGCCCAGTATCAATGGAGGCATATCAATAAAATAAATAATTAGAGTGTATTCCCAGACACTTCCCAAAATTGACTCCATCTACCACCATTATATATATATATATGGCAACATTTACCGTAAATCGTGTTATGGCACTTGTTTGAACATTGTAATATCTTAAACATAAAATGGTGTGCCAAGGCACCTAGTGTATATAGAATTCTGCAATCACATTTAGCACACAATGTAGATGAGATTCCTGTTATGCCCATTAAATAGCAGGAAAAAGACAAGTCTATGCTTAGGCTAACTTTTAAGAGGAATTCATAAGACAATATAAAACACGTAAGTTTATCAAAGTTAAATAAGTAGTAGGATATAAGACATGTGTGTTGGATAATATGTAACACACAATATAAACACATTCAATAGAAACATATGTACTGAAACCCTGGACATATTCACATATATATGTATGTGTGTGTCCAATATAACATGGAAAACAATAATATTGTCTTTGCCAGAGACATGAGAGAGGCTATGATTGATTAATATGGTTTGATTAACATAAGATGAATAAAATAAAATATTGAAGGATATGAAATTTTGAACTTTCCAATAAGAACTAGACAGCAACTGTCTTGCTCCGGACAGAAGAGTTACTGCTCATGATTATTCCAAATTAATAACTCGCATTGAGTGTGGGAAACACAACAAGCAACTATCATGCTTACAATACAAAATACATGCAGATTAAGTATAAAGTTGTATCAAGAGTTAAGGACCAATACAAAAAGGACAATCATGCTGATTAATGTGCGATGTGTTAGGGTGATCATTGCACTATACACCACACTTTTAGGTGAGCATGAACCCCTATACACTGCATCACACACTTAACTGTTAATGTGTGCTGTGTTTGGTAATCATTACCCTACACCACACAATTGGGTGAGCATGTGCCATTTACACTACGACACACACCTCCTTACAATATCTTGATTCACACAAAAAGAAATGGGCCATTCAACATAGATTCACTCAAAAAAAATTAATGCTCGCAAAATTATTTACGATATATACATATGTTTCATATTTACAAATGAGCTTTGTAGAGAGGAGCAAGCAGCTGCCAACATTAAAATATATACCCCTACAGCTGCCTGCAGTAATTAGTATGTCTGCTAGAACCATTATCATGCTGCGTTAGGAACAAGTGGTCATCTGACAAGGGGGGGGGGGCATTACCCAAAATGAAATTGCGTACTATTAATACATTCATATAACCATTTAACAATTAATGCAGACTCAGCTGTTGACTATTCCAGGATACTGTAAGACTTGGTGATAAATTATTTGAAAGGGATTGAAATGTGATTATGACAAAACTTTAAGTAAATGACAGTTGATTGTAAATACATCTGAATTGAGTGACAAGCTATTATGACAAATTATTAATAAAATTGCATATGTGATTATTTGCAAGTGTATGTTTGAGTTCTAAAGATAATTCAGAACTACTTTAAAGCTAGTGCAACCGATATGTGTTTGGTTATTTAAAAATTATAGAAGGATTTCTGTAATGTGTAAAATCGAATCAAATCAGATGAAAAATGGACCTCTAGTATACATTGTATTCATGTACATTATTTAAAAAAACAACTGCTGATATGGGATTAGATTTCTATCAATTTTGATTTAATTGTAGCAAAAGTTTTAATATGTTGATAAATACTTATGTCCAATATATACCATCAATCAAAAAAATTGTAAAAGGTATTGAGGTGATGGGAATTATCGTATTTAGCCATATACTTATATTTACTATAATTTTTCTGGTAAGAATAAATTAGAAGTACCTAGAGATTATGGGAGCTGTATGTAACATGTGGGAAGAAGGATACATGTTGATTTATATGCTTTAGTGGAAAAAGGATGAAAAGCGTTAAAAGAAATCTGAAGGAGATCAACTTGGTATTAAAACGGTATAAGGAAATCACTTTTACAGTTGGTCTGCGATATAGCCAAATAAGGTGCCAAGAGGCATAAAACACAATTACGGTTGGTCTGACTGTGAAATAAAGAATTTTCAGATGTGCAAAAATTGTATAAAGGCAAGACATTGTCATTTAGTCAATCTGCTATAAATTTTGAAAAGAGAAATGAAAGTACAAGGGGTCTATGGACCTGATTAATGAGGTCCATAGAACTTTCGAAAGTGCAACAAATATAACTTATTACACATAAAATCATGAAACAAGTTACCCTTGTCGAAAAACAAGGGTGGTTGTTATGCTGCCGAAAAAAGTTTTGTTACAATGCGAAAATGACGCATCTTTACCCTTGACTAAATTAATGGATATGGTCTTATTAGAATGAGTAGGCTAAACAAAGGCATTGTAGCTATTAAGCAAATGGTTGAATCATGAGTTGGTTTCTCAAGCACTACCCTGCCCTGATAGTTACTGTGTGGCAAACACCACACAGTTACAATGCTATGTTTTGAATTGCATTAATATTACATTTAACAAGAGAAGGAATTGGTATTTATATGAACTCCAACTTCAGCTAATAGTCCTGATTTTATTGTTAATGGAATGTAGAATAAACTGTAATGGGAACTTGGATAAACAATGAAAATTACCAACTCAAAATAGTGTTTAGCAAAATGTATAGATGAAAGGTTTAATGTAATAAAATGAGTCTAGCATTTTGTCTCAAGGCATAAAAATATTGAAACTACGCAATGTGCAATATTAGATGACTGTTTAAACGTGTAAACATCTGCATGTACTTGCAGAAGTTTTATGACAGAATGTGCAGTCGGGGCTGAGCCGATCCTGTTGAACCCATTAACCTTATGCTAAGGGCATATGGGCACAGCCAGATGCATATGTATAACTATATGGCTAGGCCTTCAGTACTAATTTTTTCCAGGAATATTTTGTTCTATTCCATCCAATCAAGCCAGAAGCGCACCTTTGACCAGCTTACCAACAGGTATGTGATTGAAAGTTACAACAACCAAGACTGGATATATTAAGCAACCAAGAAATAAGGATTGATTTATACCATGAATGCAATGACCAGAGGCAGTTACAGCTATTAGCATAACTGAAGAAAATTTCAAAATATTTGATAGTTGCAATGGCTGGATATATATATACAAGTTTGCGAGGCACCTGTAGAGTGAATTGGATGGTTGGGGATTTATGTCCTGCATTTATGCACTTGCTAGGCCCTTACAGGACAGGCGAGGACACAGCAATGAGGCTAATCATAGGGGCACCTGGAGACCTGTGTGCTACACCTGGGGTTATTTACAACACCTGTGGTGATAAACTCAAAAATAAAGCAATAAGGTATTTAATTGGGGTCCAAAAGAAGTTCTAGGAATATATTAGGACTGTAGTTACATAACTGTTTGTGATGTGAAATAATTCACAAAATGTATTTGATAACAGAAAGAACATGATGTGAGTTATTGATATGTTTAAACATAGGCTGCGCAGCAGCAAACCCTCGGCGTCACGCAATCAAAGAATGTCAAATGAAGAAATAGAATCTGCAGTAATCCTAACATCTGCATATCCAGTCACCCATATAGCCCAGAATCCTATAAATATTATGTTCAGGTCAACACAACATATATATGATCCTTTTAATTTCAAGACAATGCAAAACATGCGGGGACCAGTCCCTAAAACAAAACAATAGTATTATTTGTAAATATTTTAATTATTTATATGCCAAAACTATGTTATATAGTTGAAGTCAGGTGTAGAAAGTATTACCATTTAAACATTTGCCTGCAAAGTTTCAAACATTTTACTCTTCAAGTTGCCAGGATTTTAAATCTTGCCTCATTTGAAATAAAACATTTTTTCCATATTTTTTCCAAGTTTACAATGTTTTGGTTTCTCAGACCACTCACACCCCCAAAAAGGCACATCCTGGATATTTTAAACACTGATGTAATCATTAGTCAAATTTATGGAGATAATTATATCATTTTCTAGTTATCCTTTATGAGAAAAAATAAAAATAAAAATAGTAATTTTTATATATATTTATAATAATTTCTCAGTTCTAAGCATTATTATCAGATGAAATATACGCCCATAAATGGCAAAACTGAGCAGTTAGATTTCATATTGTGATAGAATAATTATAATTAAATGCACATGTCACAGTTTTGGCATACTGCCATGAAAGCAAAGTTTGACTCCCTTGTTCCGAATAGCCGCTGATCTATTTTTGGTTTATTTTTACATTTCACATGCTTTTACCCAGAAATTCGACCAGGAAGGGCAGAATTATGAATCAAGGCATTATATAGTAATAACTGAAATGCTGGGGTCTGAATTTTATCATTTCCTGACAACTTCTCGGAAAAAAGTTTGAATTTTTCTTATTTTTGAGAGTTTAAACCCCTCTGGAAGGTCTATATTTGGAATATGATAAAATATTTTGTCGTGTAATGATTCCCCATGCAAATACTTAAACCGCAGTTGATGTTTTAGACAAGAGAAATATAGAACTTTTATGACTCCAGAGACAAAAAGGTGAAATTTTGACATCCTTGGGCATTTTTAGAGCATTATATTGTCATGAAATCTATGAAAAACAATAAAATAATTCTTTATGTTCCTTACATATATCCTTAACTGTTGTGTGAATTTGACCATCAAAAGGCACAACTTGATTGTAAGGTTCATTTACGTGCTAAGTTTAACAAACCCACATAGCATAGTCTTTGCATAATACCCAATACACATAGGCGGACGACCATATGGCAGACATCAATACACAAAAGTAACTACAATACCCTTGGCAATATACATTGCCGAGGGTAAAAAGGTAATAAATGGATCGATAGACAGAGAAAGGCACTTCAAGGGGCAGTTGGACCTTCTAAATTATGCTTAATTAGGTTCACCTGCTTTCGAACGTGCAACAGTTTTTATATAAGATAAAATACATGTTGCCGAAAAAATATGAATTTCAATGTAAAATGTTACATCTTTACCCTTGACTAAATGAATGGAAATGCTGCTTAACCCATTAATCTTATGCTAAAGGCATATGGGCACAGCCAGCTGACTATGACTGAAGGTAGGTTGCCCTGTGGTAACGCAGTAATTACCCAGGTGTAGGCTACATGAAGAGATGCGGAAGAGAGAGGGGGGGGGGGTAGAAGAATATGCTGGTCAGTAATCTTAGTCTGTTTTGCTGATGCAAGTAGCCACGTGGAGAGGTCAAGAAGAGAGAGGAGGGGAGGGTGTTCATAGGACATGGGAATTTCCATACACGCCAGAACATGGAGAAATTTTGAGATGGCAAAAATAGATGCTGAGCGAAGCAGCTGAGTGCTCTGCACTGCACTCATGATGACCGCAGGTCAAGGCAGTACAGGTTTATAAGAATTTCATAACTTGTCACTCAAAACACGTATCCCTATGGTTAGCCCAGTTCCCAGTTGGTGAATTAATGCCGCAGCTTAATGGCATTGCTGGAAACAATTGAAGATATTCTCATTTGGCCTCGCGGCACTTGGCAGCCAGATGACCAGGCTTTAGACAGACAAAACAGACACGTTTCCTCTTTCTTTTTTTGGAGGTGGTTGCCGTAAGGGCCTGCATGACTCCATTTTCTTTCTGACTAATTAAAGCATGTTTGGTCAAATCTCTATGATCTAGAATAGCCTGGGCAATAGATAGAATCTCCTCTGTGCTCTTGTCCAGGAGGAATGGGAGCTCCAAGGCAAGCATGTTAGAAAGGTTTCTAAGTAGGAATAACCTGCTTAATTGGTCTGATGAGGTAGGCAGACGGTCTATTAATGTTTTGATTTCGCAGTGCAGAGCGAAAACATTTGTACCTGAAAACTTCATGTCAATGGCCGCCTGCAGGATGTTCAAGGGGTACTTATACTTAGGAAATGTGGCTAAAAAAAGTTTTTCTAACTGAGGTAAGGGCAAGGGCTTAAGGGTAGAGGCCCAAGCCCTGGCCCAACCATCCGTCCGCAGGCAGAACGCCTGCAGGACTTCTATATCTGTTTTAATATTTTGAAGATATATAAAATCTAAGAATTTACGCCACCACGCCTCTGGACTGTGGTCGGTTTCGCCGGTAAACAGTGGGGGTGCCCCATCCATTAGGGTAAGGCCCTCTCGGATGGGGCCATGAGCCGCATCCAGATCAAGGCTTTGAGACATTAAAATTTAAAATCTCTAAATGACCTGACCTGTGCTATCTTTTAAAAGTCATTGTGTAGAGCATTTAGAATCCTAATAGACACAACTGGGGTATCTGACACTTACTAGAACCAAATTTCAGAATTGTTTATGTATAATCAAAAAGGTTGCAAACAACTCAGCAGAATGAAAAGGTTTCTATTATATTTAACAGTGGGTAGAAACAGATGTGAAGGCGTAGGTATCATTTAGAGCAGCAAAGAGTATGGAACGAACAGTAAAGAGGACAGTACAATTAACTGATCTGTCTTAATGAAGAAGTAAATCTACCTATTCAAGCTTATATGCATATATAATCATACTTGTTAAACCAAAATGAGATAACTTTGCAAAATCAAACAAAGTTCCATTTTCTGAATCGTTCCCTGACTAGCTGATAATCTGGCACATAGAGACCAGTGGCAATCACGGGTGTGTGGTGCGACATAATTTTCAATACTTCAAGAAAACTGGCAATGTGAGATGAAAATGTTAATTACATGCACATGATTTAAGGCAAAAGAGTGAAAAAGTTGTAAGAAAAGGGTAGGGGAGAAGAAGGGAGAGATAATTCTGACATGTAGCAATTGGTAACAAGTGTGGCCTGGGAACGAGTGGAAAGAATGACCCTGGATGTGGCTAAGGGGCGAAGTGGCAGTGGATGGGACGTGGCAATGGCAAAGTGGCAAATGGCAAAGTGGCAAGTGGCAAAGTGGCAAGTGGCAAAGTGTGGCAAAGTGTGGCTAATGTCAGAAAAATCACAGAGAGGAAGTGGTCATTTTATGACCAATTGAATAGAAAATAAGAGAAATTGCCATGATATGACAATAGAGTTGAGAAAGTTGATAGAAAGAAGTACATATAATCATGCAAAGTTAGTGATAGTTTATTAAATTGTATTACATAAAATAGATTGAAGGCACTATGCTAAGCTTCATCATCATTAATGAAGACACCCTAGCACTCAACTGAAACGTTAAGGTACAGTTGGTGGTAAACAAGAAAAAGTGATAAGTAAAAAATAAGCTCAACTAACTTCAGCATACCAGAGAAAATATTGACTGCCTCCAATTGATAAAGTAAATTGCTCCCTACCTGAGTTTTGTTGAGTCCAGTGGTCAAGATGTGGGTCCCAGCCAGAAGGATAGAGATGCCCCAATATCAGTTGAAGTTTTTGCAGCCCAGTCAGCATGAGATGATGTTGAAGAAAGATGAAGAGAGCTGCAGAGCTGAAGATTAGAGCTGTTGATGAGTGGACCCCCGAAGCGAACTGACCAGGTCAGGTGCTGCAGACCCTAAGCTGGACATGCAGCTGCTGTTGCTGCTTACCTGCACAGCAGCCAATGGGCAGCTTACACCTGGCAGGGTGGAAGGGTTTGGGGTGTGCCTGAGGGGGGGGGGGGGTGAAAAGTGGCTGCTGGTGAGCAGCTGAAAAGATCTGCAACAGGCAGAAATCTAACAATTTTGAAGGTGTTCTAAAAAAAAAAGCTGCATTAAACCCTGGAATGACCTGCTACAACAAGAAAAGGAAGAATATATTGATGGAGCAAGAATGCAGAGGAATCATTCACCATGTCTCCCCAACATGATTTTGGGTGGGGATACCACCTTTCAATCATATGGGAGCTCTAAGTATCCATGAATCAATCCTCATCCAACTTCAGACCAACTAGTCTCCACCAATAAGAGTCGCAAGGCAAGAGAGGCACCTGAGAACTTTAAAACCTGCACTCACCTTGCTCATCAATATTCCAATTCAAGTCATAGCAAGACAAACCAGGATATGCAGTTACCCAAAATATAATGATTTATTTTATAGATATAATTTCACAGTTACATAATTTTGATATCAATATATATACAGCTCCAATTCGGAGGTTTCAGTCTAGCAGAACTGGATCTCACCTAAGAGGTGAGATCCACTTCTCCTACTTCAGGCTCAATAATCATAGATGTAAAATGGGAATAAAATGAATGTCAATCCAGAACTAAGACTGGAACCTAACTCAGAATAATTTAGAGATCAGATAGCACTGGGGTGAAGGAGATAAGGGAAACAGGAGAGGAGAGCAAGGAGCAGAGGAAAGGGAAGGAAAAGGATCAAGGTTAGGACGAGGATAACGGCAGCCTTTTGCAAGAGCTGCCGGAGCTGGGCCCTTGCGGGCCCAAACTGCCTTTCCTCCTGCTGAGGCAAAACCACTCCAACAATCTTGGCCAGAATTTTGAGTCATGTGATCTTTTATAAGCCAATCAGCTTCGTTGTCAGGTGCACGTGATGTGAGTCATTCAAAATGACTCACCTCAGCATGATCCTGCAACTTCCTTGAATATGTGTCCAGAAAATTGCTTACTAAGCTCAAGCAGGAAGGTGAGAACAGCCCTGAAGCAGAGAGTGCCAATGTTTACCTATTCATATTGACCCTAGTTAACTCAAGTGAAAGGTCAATGCTAGCTATATGCTCAACTAAATACTTATGATATTTTACAGTTACACAGTAGATCATTAGTCTATATATTTTGATATTAACAGATAAATACATATATTTTGACAAATTTTAAACATTCTTAATATAGTTAATAAATTTCTTAATTGATTTTAATACATAAATATTTTATTTGAAAAATGACTATTCCTAATTACTTAATTGCTTAATTGGCATCTCTGAACTGAAACAGTCATTGCATGTTTATAACATGCAGATGACACAACCATCACTTACACAAAGTGCAAACATCACCAAGGTCAAACACAAGGTCAAATGCAAGATCAAAAGATGCTTGTCCAGAAATAGTGGTGAGCCCCCATACCACCTTGTGCAATGCACGTTGCATAGCTGCAGGACATTCTCTTCAATAGTTTGCAAGCATGTCAATCACCTGCCCAAAGCAGTCATTGCAGGCATTCATTGCAGACATTCAATGCATCTATCCATGTTTACCTGCAAATCCACATTGGTCAGTAAGTTAGCCATTGGGTTGAGTCCTCTTCTTATACATACTTCATGGTTCATGTGGGGATTTCGAGTGACTGACTTACATTGTATAAGTTGCAGTCAAACTGCAAAGTCAGTTATCATTATTATGATACTTTACATCAAATACCATCCAGACTCAGGGGCAGTTAGAGCCACTTAGAGAGCCATGTACAATTGTACATAATGTATACACTACCACACAGCATAGTGCACAATGTATGCACATGTCCATGATGTATGTGAGTGCTGTCAGCATATGTCAGTTTGACTAGAGAGAATTCGACTGAAGGGTGGAGATAAGTGATATGAATTGAACATGGCAGACCTCAGCTTTACTCTTCATTTTCACGTTTGATTTATTGCATTCATTTATTCTTCTGACATTGATGGACATCTGATGATTTCTTGACTCTTTTATATACTATAAGTAATCAAGTCTCATCTTAACATGCTCAGAGGATTCCATAGACCCAGAGGACAAAAAACCTGCAGATTCCACAGACTAGAAGCACAAAGTACAATGAACTTGTGTGTTTTCTCAAAGAGTTCCTGTCAAATTTGCAGAATAAAAACTTCATATAAAAACCTTAAACCAGCTTGACTGCATAGTCTTATGTAGAGCAAATACTCAGGAGACTACTTGTAGTCTCTTGTGATGTCAATCATAAGAAAGTACAGCAAGGCGTTTGTTCGCAAGATAAATTTAGTTTTGTGAGGCCACCACATATAAAATGTTGAGAAATAAAAAGGTGTCAACTACAGACAGGTGTTTTGTAAACATTTGGACACCTGGAAAACTCTAAGTCGACCTGACAAGTTCAGTGACAGCCAAGGAGGAGTTGTGTTGGAAACAAATGGGACAAATGTCAAACATTGCAACCCAGAAACAATGTTTCAAACTGGGTGAATGCTGCCATTGGACCTCTCTTTGATGGGGTTACCTGGCCAAGTAGTACGAGCAAATAGTAAACAATTGCAGAAGAACTAAGGATTCTAAGTGAACATCAAAAGTAGACATTTTTGTTTAAATTCAGGTTATCTATAATGGATATCCAATTTTCAATTTCATTTAGGATCACTTTGATTTATATCTGTCCCTCCGGATTCTGTGCCTAAATATTTTGTTGATTTGTGAAGATGTCAGGTACTATTGCAATTCAAATTGTCTTCCGAATTCGACTGAATTCTGTTCTCATCTATAACAATTGAGCAATTGAACAGTTAGGGCTAGAAAAAAAGGTGATTTTCCAGGCTATTTGATTAATACGACAAACTTTCCAAATTTGGCGAATCAAGCGACAACTTCCAAGTCAGATAAAATTATATTTGAACTGTTCTTCAAAAATTTCTAAGTGAGATTATGAGAGATTTTCAGGCAATGACATGCCCGAATTCCCTACTTTTTCCAGGTATGCCAACAGTTAAAGGTATAGCCTACCAGGAAAATGTTGAAGTATGATCACAATTGCCTCCAAAGAACTGCGGTATCATGGAAGTATGCCTGCATCACACTCACTCAAAGGCTTTCTAGTTATCAGTAAACCCTTTTAGTGCCCTTGGGCCCCTTGGCCTTATCACAGCATGGGCTGCTTCAATGGACTGCATGACTGCAGTGTTTGGACCGATAACAAGCCATGCAAAACTCATAAATGTCTCTGATTATGCCTTGCTTTATTTCCTCACATGCTTTGTGTTGCTTGTTAAGCTCTTGTGTGTCCAAAGCATTCCTGGCACGTTTCTCTCAGAAAAAAAGCTTCAAAATCAATTACAGTATGCGAGAAGCAAATACTTAATCTTTCACGATAATAATGATAGTACAAAGAATTCTGTTAGAGATGCACCAACCCAATGATGAGTATCAGTATTATTGGTGTGGATAACACCCAAAAAGCTGTATCGGTGCAGAAAACACCCAAAAACTAGAATCGGTGCAGATTTACCGCCAAAAAACCAGTATCGGTTTTGGACTGGAGTAAACGGTTCATACTGATGTTATTCATATTTCAATGGCATCGATAATGATTGTAATGTTTTGACTTTTGAGTCAATAAATTAATGATTTCTCCTGGAAACCAGATCATCATAGAGCTGTAGCAAACGACATACACAGGTTAGCTCAATTTGTTTTACAATATAAAAGAACATAATCAAGTGCAGACACTTCGCTTTGTTCCAACTGTTACATTCCACAATCATCATTATTCTGGAACTAGAGCAATGGATTCCTCAAATAAAAACAAATAGGACAATGTGACTGGTGTGCTGTGCTTTTTCTTCAGATTTTTCTTCAGATTTTTCTTTCTATTTACCTGCAAACTTGCAAGGTCAACAGTTTGGGTTAAAATGGTATTTGAGAGGTTGAGGGTCAAGTTCACTCCCTCTGCACCAAGTCTGCACTGTCTAATAGTCTTTGACTGTTAGTCTTAACTCTTGACTATGCTGAGCAGTTCAGTACCTTGAGAAAGTCATTATTCATCCCTTTATAAGTGCAGGATAAGAAACAGCTGGGACTAGAGGTACAAGGTTGTGAGTCAGCTGCATGATCCAGCTGGGCTCCCAGCTGTCCTTTGTGCCTGCCTGGACCTCCTGTACTCCTGCATCTTACTGGCTTGAATTGTACAATTTTACTGGAATTTTGTAAAGTCCAGCAGAATTTTTGCTGCAAGACACCGTGAAATGTTAATAGTTTTCGACTCTTTTATAATACTTCCTCTGTCACATATCATCTCGCATTTATAAAGTAAGTTCATTGCCAAGTTTAGGAATGAGGTGTTGAGAAATGAACAAGACCATCACCATTTTGGATTCCCATATGGTGCGAGACCCCGTTTTGCATGGCAAAATACAAGTTTCGGAGTTCGGACTTTTGGTAAAATGAGGATATGGATGAATTTGAGCACTGCGATACATACTGAAAGCCCAAAAAAATAATGACAATCATATCTTGGCGAACTTTTGCAAATGATGTCCATCACTAATGCTGGCAACCATATCTTCACAGCTATAATTTTACAGTGTTTAGCCTGGATCCCCTGATCTCTGGATCATTTTCGCTGGCATGAGCGGCATGTACACAACTGTAACGTTCTTTCAATGGTCGATTTATGAGTGAAAAAACCTTCCTTTATCCAGGTTATCCTAAGTGATATGTGACAAAAAACCCCAGTCTGACCTGTGCTAAAAAGCACGTGCCCAGAAATATGAGAAATATAATTAACCAGGGCTAGAAGTATCAGTTGGCTGTGTAATAATGGCTGAGGAATGGCTTAGAAAAGCCCAATGACGTATGATAGATTGACTCATAACAAAAAGTGGTTGCTAGAACTGTGCAGGAAGAAAGTAAGCTAAAGAGTCTGAACCCAGCCACCAATTACAATTGCCAATTTGTAGCAATTCCTGCAATGGTTGTTGCAATATATGATCTTATGCTGAGAACTGGCATGTCATTAGTACAGTTTTAACATGGATCTATGTAAAGTACTTACACTGCAATAAATAACTAGATGGACGGATGATTTGGTCTTTAAGTCCTATATTTATGCACTATATTGGCTGATTATGACAGGACTTAAAAACGCGAGACGAGAAAGAATATCATAACCTGTATATAGAACTGAGGATGGGGTACCAAAGTTTGGCACAACGAAGGACCACTTGTTAAAATACTGGATCGAAGTAGCAAAAGGTACACAAAATGATAATTCTTCAGAATTTTCAGACATTGCGCAAAGGTAATCCATCATAGATTAACTCTCCAACTGGGTCCGATGACCATCGACCACCAGCACCTGTGGTTGATTATAACACGCTTCTTCTTTCACTTTGAAAAAGAAAAATATTGCGATGGCACATTTAATGACTTCATGACTTAATGTTGTCATGTCACTGTTTTGTAAAAGATATTCTGTTCTTTAATTTTCTTCCTGGTGGAATATCGATTTTGGCATCGAAGCAAGTCTGGTATCAATTTCAAAAGTATCGCTATCGGCCCGAACTGTATGTTAAGGAAAACTACCCATCCCTGTATAGGTATCAATCAAAATCAGTCAGGCAATGGCCATCAATTCTGAAGGAAATTCAATCTTTTTTTCGTTAAAAAAATGCATTCCCAGCAAGACTAGGGCATACATAGTCACCTGGCCTAAAGAATGCCCTGAAACAAGAAACGTGAAGCTTTCTAAACCCATTCTGGTTCTTTGAAGTCCCAACTTGGCTTACTTCAAGACAAGGGTTTTTGAGAGAGCCCTTGGGACACACTGAACAGGTTCCACCCACCTGGATGGCTCTGAAGACTCTAGAATCTTGGGTTTTGTTTTGTTTGTTTGTTTGTGTTTTACGCCTCTGCAGTACCTTAGTGGGCTATATCGAGGCAGGCGAACGCCGTATGATGATGAGATGAGAAGACTGTGAGTCTGGTACATACCCTATTAATTCAGGGATGCCCAGGGTCTTTCAGTTGCCCCAGCATAGAACACTGGATACAACCCGCCTCCATTTAATGTCCCATGGGCTCGGACTAAATTGAGTTCCGGGGTGGGATTCGAACCCAAGCCCTCAGAGCCAGTGGTTGTGCAAACAAGCACTCTTAACCATTAGGCCACGGAGGAACTCTGGATTCTTGGGTACTAGGATTCAAGGATGGGAGAGTAATAGTTAGTTCTTCTCTAAGGGTTGCTATGCAATGAAGGTAGAAGAGCTGAGAAGGAATGGAGGTGGCAGGATTAATTTCTTTCAGATGCAGTGGCAGCATTCGATTTTTCAATGAATAGTAATCTTCTTTATGTAGACATTGTTATAGCCAATGCCTTGGTTGGGTATGGCAAAGGTCTCCAGATCAGTACCTGTCTCAAGACATAAATCTCACAGCAACATGGAAGCACAATAAAGTTGTATGAAGTACTCCGAGCATGTGGCAACCAATATACAAATTTCCACATACTTTAATCTATAAAAGATCATTAGACATATTCAATAAATCTTTGAAAGACAATACAATGAAGCAGTTTAATCGATACCTGAAGCACAACTTATAGTCTTAGGGTCCTTCAGATTGTCTGGAGTCTACAGTGTCTAGGTTAAACAAGGGATTTTTTCTGAGTTACATCTGGACCACCTACAGCTAAAACAGCTGAGCAATTTGCCCATAACACTGGGCAGGCAAACATTGGACAGGCACACAAACAGCATTTCCTGCAATGATTGAAAAGCTCCACATCTCAAAAAGCCATTTGCAAATCCATTATGAAAAGGCTAGGAGCATTAGATAGACAGGAAGAAATCTCAGGATCATATCCATTATGCAAACATTTTGTTTTTGAGAGTATCAATTATCACTCAGTTCGAAGCAGCACTTTGATTTTGGTAGTGATAACCTTTGTGACTTCCAATCACATACATGTCCCAAGTTCACAGTGCTTGTCAGTCATCACATTGTATATTGTACTATTGACTTTCCATCATCCTAGCATAAAGTATTGGATACACTCTAAAGCCAATAACAAAACTGTCAATGTCTTTCAAGACCATATTAATAATTTTCATTTTCAAAACTTTGTTTCAACAAGCCTGATTATGCACTAAGCCATTGTCAACAACTCTTAAGATCATGCAAGAAAGTTTTTTTCTCTACCACACAGAATTTTAAAAATCTGTCTCAATTTCAATAGTTTGAAATGCACTAAGCCACTGGCATCAGAACTTCAACAGTTAAAGAGTCAAACCTTTTTAAAAATAATATTTTGAAGGTCATGCAAACAACCTGACTCTTTCAACATTTTCATTTCTTTACCTACTTTTTCTTCGATGATCGTAAACCTTAAGGAGATCCAAGTTTTTCTTGCAGTTTTTCTCTGCGAAGGTCACCGAGTGTATCAGCTTTCTATTTGCAGTGGATCACTCAAGGAAAGCAAATTGCCAGAAATTCCAAAGAAATTGGAAAGGAGCTGAGGAAATAACGAGTTGTGCCTCCCGTGGAGTTTTTTGGGTTTGGGGAGGTCTGGCAAGAGCAACTAGTGGCAGCCAAAGCAAAATGCAATTGATGGGTTTCACTCTCTGGGATAAAACAACATCTCTCAAACCCCAACATCCACTGTAGGCCTAGAATCCTAGATATAACATACATGGCCTCAGCAAAATTGAAGGAAAAGGCTTAGTAATTATTTGCACCATCAATGCAATGATTTGTCTTCCTCAAAAATGAGCCTATCATCATTGAGAATCAGAAACATGCCTTTTCAGAGCATAAGAATCTGGTATATGAAAGGGAATTGGCAAGGCCAAACACATTATCATTGTCTTACAGCATTTTGAGTAATGGCATGGAACCAGTTTCTAGCAATTCAATGCAGCTTAAGGAATATGCCCAACCAAAGCAAAAAAGACATACATTGTACTACATGACATACATTCAACTTGGAATGAGCTCCCAGAGGATATTAGACACTGCAGCAATTATGCTGCATTTAAAACAAAATTGAAGACTCACTATTTTAAACTTGCTTTTAAGTGACTTGAATTAAATGTTATCGATTTCTCGATTTTATAGACTCTTAAGTTGAATTGATTTCAACACTTTTTATATGTTTTATTTAATAATTTGAGACAAAGACTCTTTAAAGTTACATTTAAATCCAATCGATTTCTCGATTTTATAAAAATCTGAGACACAGACTCTTTTAAGTACATTTAAATCTACTGTTCAATTATTCAGTTGATATACTTTCAATTGTATTGTTAAGTCTCGCTGAGTTGGTTCAATTGGGGGACTATAAACTTACATAAATGTTAGAAGGTAAGTTTGATCACTTGTCTTTAAACTATGGGTTTTGGTCAGCCAGTCACCATTTTCAAAATCTGACCATCAGAACTGCAATCATTTTTTTCTTCTATTGAATCGTTTAGAACCACAAACCCTTGTATTGCTTTTACTACACAACCTGAAGTGAACCTCTCTGACGTCATGTGCAGTTGATCCTCATGACGTCATAGATTAGGTTAATGAAGCATACCAGCCAAAAAGCCATGTTCACATCCAAGGCACAAGTGCAGCTTAAGCAATTCTGGGTGAGCATGTGGGAACATTCTGCAGAAGGTGAGGGCCTTTTCTTTTGCAAAATATATATTGTCTGCATAAACTGACAGGAGGTACACAACAGCCCATGGGATGTATGAGTTGTGAGAAGGTGCATGGTGTAAGACAGCAACTTGCACAATTAGGCAAACAGTGAACTATCAGAAAATAATAACCCTTCTCCATTCTGTGTGGTTGATTTATGTCTACACACAACTTGTCAAAAGCAGCCAAAGTGAATACAGACATTATTCAACCTCGTACTCAGTATAATTTATATAAAGATTGCTGATATGTAGGATGATTAAGGACCTTCCTCAACGGATCGATCCAGCCAGGCTTAAAAAATAATTTGTTAGGTCGACCATACATGTATGTCATAACTTGTACTCGAGTGTGCGTATGGGCCTATGTATGGCATGACACTTCACTTTTTGCATAATTAAATTGTAAATAAATAGCGATATACACACAAATGACCTTCGATTCGCTCTCACGTCAGTCTGTGGGGCCAAATTTGTTATCACCTTCTTTCCTCAACTTCCTGTCCACTATGTTCTGGCATTGTTCGTAAAAGGGTCAACACGGTGGTAATGGTTTGTATACTGATCACTTCCTTTTCCCATTTCCTTGCCATGATTTCCCCATATATCTGTGGCCAACAGCTCTTGATTTGAAACCAAAATCTCATTTTTAAATGTTGCTTTTCAAGGTTGTTTTCAAGTGAGGTTGGACGACTTGAAATTCTAGTGGTTGTCTGGAAATGGCTGGAGTCTTAATAATAAAATGTTAATATGTACAGTAATTCAGTGAATCAGGCTAATCAGACATGAAATTCCAATCACAAATTGTCACTTGAGCTTGGGTGATTGTCACTGATTCCATACAAACACATTACTACCTTAAAGATGCATGTTCACACCGTAAATCATATGTTGGATTTAGGCGCATCTGATCGCTTCAAAAGACATTGGATGGATTACCCGAGTCAGGCAGCTCACTAACAATGACAAAATAGAACACGACTACAATATTAGTACTGTGTTTGCTACAAAGCACAATTAAACACCGAATGAGGTCCTTGAAACAATCATCTCTTCACTCCTCAGCCTTCAAAGTTTATCCCACACTTTTCAAAACACATAAAAAGCAATTGCAAAACCATAGTGAAAAGTTGTTTAGCTTTTGTTTTTAGTTTTCAAAAAATAGTTACAGAACAAAGTAAGAAGAAACAAAGACATGTTTAAAGGACAGCATGGGACCATCTGCCATAGCATGTGAGAAACCTCAAGGGAGTGAGAGCAGAAACCAAAGGCAGAAACGTGTTGTCAATCTGACTGAACACTGAAAGGTGTCAGTGGTGCAGAGCTCTTGTTTGTCACACATTGTACCATTGGATGAATTGAATTTTCAGTTGTTTGTCACATCTTTGTCACATATTCTTGACATCTTGGACAGCTTCAAACGTTGAATGTGTACAAATGACAAAAGGAAAAATTGAATTATCAGACTTCAGTGAATTTGATAAGTGGACACACAACACAGAAAGTGGGGATAACTCAATATGGCATTGAGATACATTCAGTAATGTCGCAATGTAGTACATGTCTTGTATATGTAGGCCTAACAATTGTATGTCGAAATCAAACAAACAGCTACTATTTCGACAAACTGTAATACGTGCAAGATCGAACATGGTTGCAATCTTCAAGAAGAACTGTGTGTAACTTTAGGTGTAAGAAACCAATACATTTTGGAAGTCCAAAGCATGAACATCAGAAACAGGAAACATTTATTATATCTTCTTGTATTTATGCACTTGGTATGCCCATTAGGACAAGGAGAGAACACAGCAATGAGGCGAAGTAGGATTGAAAATGCTGTCAAACAAGTCCGGGTGACCCGACCTGGGCCAGAATCGAAACCGGAACACAGTGGTTGGTAGCGCAACCAATGCACAACCAACTAGGCTGATCTGGCTGATGATACTCCCTTATTATGTAACATAATGATTTCAGTCAACATAATAGATCATATTTCTCATTTGCTTCAGTGTCCTTCCCTACTACTACCAATCCAGGGTATTCACTCCAGGGAGATCCAACAGAAGCCATGGCAAGAGTTTCTCACACCACACCCAGTAAAACCTACACAGAACTCAATTCAACCAATTGTGTATGTTTGGGAGAATCACATAACCCTGTAACAGTATGTAAGTTGTGCTAGTAATAGTAAATGAGTTGAACAGACTTACGGAGGTCGTGTGACTATCTGGTTGGAGCTGTAATGGAAAAAGAGATTCCTCCTGATATCAGCATAAGGACTGTATTTCTTGTCCTTTCTCCAAGTTCCATACATTGCTGGGATGATCTTTCCAGTCTCTGAAGAGAGAAAAACAACAATAGTAGCAATTGGCAATATGTGAACATCTGAAAAACTCCCACATAACATAGTATAGACTATATTGTATGTATTGCAGGTGAAAACATGTTTACAAGCTAAGACATTTTTGAGATACTAAGACACTTTTGGGATACTGCAAAGGTTAGAAAAAGTAAATGAAAACGCATAATAAAAGTACTATAGATTTAAAAAAATAATAATACTGAAAACATCCAAACAAGCATGACCATTATTTATTTGAAAACAGAAGGTTTGACAATACGTTGAGGACTTTAGTTTGTTTGAGGAATATACTCCAAGATAACAATTTATAATTTTAAAATACTGCTTTATTGCAGCCTGGCCTGAAGTAACTTTCAAAAGTATACATTTTAATGTGCAAAATCACTAGCACAACTAATACCTTACTACACAACAGCTACTGAATTTGATACTATAATTTCCTCTTTTCAGTGGTTTATTGTGCTTTTATTTGCCTTTTCAAAGCAATTTTGAGGTAATTCTAAGGTAATTCTTAGGAAATTCAATAGCATCTTATGGACTTTTACATGTATCCACATTGACAGCCATTGAAATGTATTTGGGAGAGTACACTGGCTATTTGTAATGTTAGACTGGCTGAAAGGCTATTCCACAAGCCACTCTCAGGAGAAGAGGGAGCACAAAGGAGCTGAATGGCTCATGGGAGCTGAATTCAGTGAATTGAGCTCAAGTAAACTCTTTGCAGGATATCAAATTGTACATTTAAAATCACTGAAGATCACTGTAGATCACTGAAGGTCATTAACACTAAGTAGCTGTTGCTCTATACAGAACAACCCGAAAGCAGATCAACCCAGCGTTTACCACAGAAACATGAACCTCAGGCACTTCACAAGTGATTCTACAATGACAGTGGCCGAAAGCTGATCAGCGGATCTTCCTCATCCGAAGAAGAAATGATCGGCCGGTCAGCCGAGGTCAGTCACTTCATCCTTTTGTATATTTTCTTTACATACTTGCTCGGCAATGCTCACAAGGTCATTGTTTAATGTATACCGGTCAGTGCTACTCAGTATTTACCTGCCGATTTACTACAGCAGATTAGCCAACGGTTCAAATATCCTTACTTAGTGAGCATTACTGCAGGAGCAATGACTTTGCATAGTCTCAGACAGTATAAATACATGTAAAAATATTAATGCACATAAAGAGAAATTTACAAGTCATATATACCATACAATGGCATACATCATGAATTTAAAAATACATACGAACTGTTGAGATTAAGACCAGAGAAAAAGTTACTTCAGGAACTAATTTTTAAAATGTCCAGTTGACCTAAAAACAACCTTAAAAGTTGTAGTGAAGTGCAGCATGGGACTTTCCTTGATGACTTTCCTCATCAGGATAAATGATAACCTACACTCCAAATTTACCAAAGGTCCATGTTACAAAAAAAATTGCCAAAGACAAAATGTTTACGAGCATTTTCTGTGAGGACTATTTCGACTCGAAAAATCTCACAGGGATCGAACTACTATTACAAGAATCATCTCTCAGTGATTTACAAAGTGCGTAAAGAGGAATCGACTTAATTTACACTGTACGTATTATTATGTAACATGATATGTGCAATGACTTGGTTATTCTCGACTTCAAGCTTAACTGCTTGTGGTCAGTCTGTGAAATAACTTCCAATTTACTCATCAAAACAAACAAATCAGAGTGGACATATGTCATTCACAATTTATTTTGTTATGCAAAAGTTCATTGACTCTTCGACCGATGGACGGATCCAATTTTTGTTTTGTGCACCTCAACACAAGTCATTGGCATCTTCACCAAGGTCACTGACACACAGCAACTGGCACTGACAGTCTTCTCCAATGATGTAGGCAACACCTGACTGACCAAGTCAAGATACTCCACTCCATGCTGATAATGCTGACAATTTGGATCCAAGTTAAGATAAATTGTGTTTGAGAGGAACAAGGTATTGTGCAGTATGGAGAACGGTATAGGCCATTGTCCACACATTTTCGAAGGTTTCAGAAGAAAGACTGCAGTAGCCTGACTATGTTGAAATGAGGATTCCTACAATTTCTTCTTATTCAACCTGGTAAACATGAATGGTAAATGAAGATAATATACATATTATACAATATTGTTCATATTGCGAGAACTTTGGCACTTGGCGGTACGACATCCAGCATGGACAATATTTTTGGTAAAAGTTGAAATTTATGGTTTTGAGAATGTATGATTGTATGTACAATTGTGCATGTATTGTCACTCATCCTTAACAACATTATGAAGATAATCCTGTGTAAAATAACTTCTGCAAACCACTTTATACCACTTTTTCGACCAGAAATTTGGTGTATCAAGCACATAAAACAAAAATCTATTCACTTTGCTTTCATGGAACATGAGTGTTGGTGCATAGATTGCCACTTGAAAATAAGGGTACTTCACCAACTGGCACACAACTTTAAGTTCATAATGATTATACTCGTGAATGACACAAATTAATGGGCCTGGAGGCTGATGGTCAAATTAATGGTCTCATTGTGCAACATCATGCATAAGAGGCCATTGATTAATAGGGGGGTTGCTGCAGGCCAGTTTGTTGGGCTACAGGTCACTGGCCATATGTGCATAGCCCCAGGGCAACTATGGAGTTGCCATGCTGCAAAATGGTTCAACAAAATCTAAGCCATTGTAATCCTTTGTGTGAAATTTACTATGAATTCCCTATGAATACTACATTGGTATTAAGCACTGTTTACAATCCCAACAAGTTTGCTTTGCTGAATTCAAGTCCAATCTGAGGTGTATATGGTTACAACACCACAGAGGGATCAAGTTTAGGGTTTTGCATGTTTTTAAACGGATATTCATTATGCAGGAAAGGCTAATTTGATAAATTAGGTCATGGGAAGTTCCATTTCAGATATAATCAAATAAAGGTTTCAGAGAAGATGAAATATTCCTGACGTATACAGAATAAGTTTTAGTTCCCCAATCCCCAGTGGCAACTCTATGTTAGATGGCAGGTATTTTCAAAGTCCAAGAACATCATGGATAGCCATCAAACTTGAGTTTGTTTACTTCCACCTATTTTGATCCTTGAAATGGTTCTTCAAAGTGGTTCATTAGTAAGTAATGAACATGTCTAAGAGCCTGAGGATAAGGAGGTGAACAGATTGAGCCTCAACCTAATACACTGTATCCGTGTTCTTCTGGAAGTGGATGTACCAGTAAGAGGCTAAGATTGGTGTTAGCAACATTTTTGTGGATGGTGAACAGTATAGCCACTTTGCAACAAACCACTGAAGTCCACTACTGACTCAATGTACGATGCATTTGTAAGAAAAATCAACTACTAGAGAACAGAGTAGTGAGGCTCAATGTGCAAACTTGAGAGGCAAATCACAGACAATTCAATTCAATTTAAATCATGTATTTTGCTCATTAGACAAGATGTATCCCATGCACCAACCTAGAGTTATCCCAAGCAAGACACAGATACATCATGGAAGAAATGCACACACCCAACAAACTAACAGACACTTCATTCTCTGCCCATCCAGAACTACCCAGGGCCCTGGTTAACTGCAGAGGTGATGCAAAGGAAAATGTCTAGTTATAAACCAAGGTTAAAGGTAACCGCAAATGAAATGCAAAGGTATACTGCATCTGCAAAGCACTCTGGTACTTGCTAAGTAAACATCCCTTGCCCAATGCTATGTTCTGGATGCACTAAACCTACACATCTATCCTATCCACTATGATCCAGGTATTCACAGGATGATATAGGAGTTATACGCTTATCCACAAGTCATGATATAAACTATCGACCTCTAAGTTAGTTTGTTTTTCTCCATGAGAAACAGGCAAACTGTTCGAGTGAACGAAGTAACAAACCGAGAAGGAAGAAGTGGAGAAATACTGAACAGACCAGATCAATCAGAGTAATAAGAAGGAACAGAAGTAAAATATTTGATACTCAATAAAAATGCCACTGGACACATGCAACTACCACACTTTGCATTCCGCAATATTGGATTTCTTTAGCTCTGTCCAGAGTTATTAACAAAGTCATATCATCAAGTATTGATAAATTCCATTGGTTAGCAATATTTTGACACATTCTATCTGCCTTTGACAGACTGGATATGATAATCATGCTTTGGCTGTCACCCTGTTTTACAAGACTGAGTAAATGGTTACAGTCACAGGTTGACACACCAGTTTTATCCAGATGGCCAGATTATATGTATCACTACAATCCAAATGGTTATGAAAAGCATACATTCTAACATTCTTAAGAAAACAGGGTACAAAGACATGTATCATGGGCTTTTTTTAGTAGTTGCAATATTGATCTAGAATGAAGGCAGAATTTAGTGGTTCTCCTTTCTTCTCCATTTCTTAATACAGACATTTGACAACATCATCATGGTTTTAGCATCAGAAATATGTTAGAAATATACAAGAACAATTGTGGGCCTGCACACACTGAAACAATTACATTACTTGCATGATGTATAAGGATTTCACTTTACCAAGCCATATGTTCTCCTGTTGGTTTCTGTAGAAGATTATGACTGGGAACTTCCAGTACCATCTCAAGTAAACAGTAAAGGAAATACTGGTTTGCATTTGGCTCATGATAACAATGAGGATCATTATTTTAAAATCTGCATCTAGAGTCTATCAGTCTTATGCAACCTTGTGGTGGCAATCCGTTGATTTTCCAAAATCGGTCATCAGTTGGAGTATTGAACGTATGATCGATAGTCGCTTTGAATATAGTTTAAAAACAAGATAAAGACCCATTTCCTCTCAAAGCGATTAAAAAAAATCTATCTATCACAATATTTTTTCTCTACCAACTGATGATCCATAAGAATCATCATTGTTGTCCTAATATGAGTGCAAATATAACACAATTGACTGTTGGTCTGTCTGCAGATACTTCCTAGAGATTGAATACAGCTGGATAAAAACCAACTGTCTTTTTCAGACTTTAATAAATTTGCCCTTCTTTGTTTATACTTTACAAATATACTTGCACTTGCAAACCCTAGTTTAATCAGACACATGTGGTAGTATGAAGAAGCATGTGTTACGGCCAAGGAGGGTACCAGTGGTAATATTTCACTGTCAGATGCTGTTGAGATGCCCCACAATTTATGCCTTACCCTCAACTCAGGTTGCAACATAATACGTAATCCCAGCACACATGTATTAGCCTCTCAAGTGCAGGTTACAAAAAAGAAAGAAAAAACCTTCATGATTAAAAAAAACCTTTGACATCACTAAGTCTACTTGTCGGTTTTATTTCTTGAATTTCTTCCTTATAAACATGATGATATCACTTAATACTAACTTACCCAGTAAATGCTTCATTGTTGATAAAAGTAATTACCTACACTGCCCCTCAGCATATAAGGAGGCACACTAAGACATTTCATAGTAACAACAAAGTAATTGAACAGGTGAACCCACAATGTCTGGATCTGTCAAGATCCCATTTCATCTAATAACAACCTAAAGATTTCTTTGACAATGGGTATAGTCAGGTGAGCTGACTTTGGCAATGAACATGGATTTATTTGTCTTCACACGAAATGTAAAAGTTATAAAACTGAACGATTGCAAAATATTTCCAACTGGTCGTTTACTATAAATGTCATACAGCTAGCTGCTAGTATACAATTCTACCGGTCTCTGCTCAAACTTGCAAACAGTCAGACTCATCTCTGAATATATATAGCACGTGCCAGATTCCCAGTCTTCTCATCTCAGCTACAGACGGCATCCCAAATATGAATTCACAGAATACCTGAATTCAGGCAAATGTCGCTACACCTTGATTAAAATAAACAGTAAACTATCACTTTAATCATAATTTCATTCATTTCGATTGATCCAAGCAATTTGGTGAATACTTCAAAGGACCAGTAAAATTCATATACATGACACTAAGTTGCACACAATGAATAGCTTAATGGGTTACAAAGTCTGTCCAGTGAAGCCACTTGGAATTATAGTATATAGCTGGCCATTTCAAAGGTCCTGATAGAGTCCTTCCACTTTGCATGTGGACCTTCTGAAAGGAAATCTTGAAAAGGCTCCATTTCTGAGTATTGAGGTCAGACCCTGGTGTTGTGTTGCAGAATAGAGAATTTGGCCATAAAGTCAAACAGAGGGTGATTTAATGGGAATTAATTACCACCAGCAGTCTGTTGAATTATTATGGGCAGAGGGGAGGGGAGCAGGGGAGGGCCATGGTCAATAAACCCACATGGAATGTGTCCCAGTGAGGTCCAGTTAGACCCCCGCCAGTCAGGTGCCTGTCACCCAATCTTGAAAAGACCACCTTAGCAGATTTTATAGGTCTGACTCTGGACAGGTCAGTCGTCCCAAGTTAGAAATATAGTAAATTTCTCCTGTGAAATATTGGTATGCCACCCTGCATAACTATAACCGTGCCTCATGGCATAGAGTGCCAGGAATGGAAAAATATCTCTTTTGCGAGCAGTGTTGGTGACCTTACCATATTTGCTCAATGAGGTCACTAAAGAGGTTCTAAGTCCAAGGAACTTATAGTCTTTGCAGTGCAATAATTCCAGGAGCAGGGTTCGAATCTTGGTCTGGCATCCCCGAATAGGAGGCAGGAGCGTTTTCCCATTATGATACACCTAAGAGTCTGTCATCGGTGTGATTTGTTTGTTTGTTTGTGTTTTACGCCTCTACAGCACCTTAGTGAGCTATATCGAGGCAGGCAACCGCCGTATGATGATGAGTTGAGAATACTGTGAGTCTGGCACATACCTTATCAATTCAGGGATGCCCAGGGTCTTTCGGTTGCCCCAGCATAGAATACTGGATACAACCCGCCTCCATTTAATGTCCCATGGGCTCGGACTAAAGCGAGTTCCCGGGCGAGATTTGAACCCACGCCCTCAAAACCAGTTGACAAGCGCACTTACCCTGTCATCGGTGTGAAGAAAACATCCTGCCACCAACCAGGAACGACTACAGTAGTACTGGATGTCCGCCTCATGACCAATATGGTGCACATTATATAACATACCACTAATAACAATGAGACTGTAGGAGTGTAAGTACCTCTCCCTTTAGTGTACAATTTATCAGTAGGACTTGCAACCCAGTACTTCAAAAAGTGACTTTGAACCAGTGTAAACTTCACATTTGCACAAATTGCCAGTAATCAAATGAATTAGGTATTTGACAAAATTTGAAATGCAAATTTTGAGACCTCTCTCAAGAGGGAAATGGTAAGTGGGAGGATGGTGGGTCATCCAATAGGTCACAATGACCTTGCTTGAACTTAAAAGCTGTCTACATTATTGTCTGGCAGACCTGTGTCACCAATAGGACCTCTATTTTTCATTTGTATCCAAAGTTATTTCTTTGAGAGTGGTACTCAATCATTTGAGTGGGAAAATGGAAAGAACTTTTACAAAATGTTTGGCATTTAAATGACTCTGTATATAGCCGGTGATTTTTTTCTTTTTTTGTCCTCTTTTTTTTTTTTAGTTTGAAGAAAGACATAGGAAACAGTGCGATTCAGTATTGTAACAACAATGGCCGAAAAAGAAATGTTCTGTTTGTAGAACTAAATTGTCACTGCCACAAAAAAGATTCAACATATCAACAAATCGCCCTGAGCTGTAGAGGTAGTCTGAAACATACATCAGACATTAACAATGTCACCAATTGTTGCGATCGCAAATAATAGTCTGTACAGCAACAATTTATTTTTAGACATTCAAAAATATATATACATTGGTGGATGCTCGAAGGTAGAAAAAAGGCTATCCTGTGAGAATACAGGGCGGAAACAATATGATTGTGGCTTTCTGCAACTGCAGTGTACCTGTACATTCCTAAGTTGCTTAGTGAAATGCACTCGTGAAAATAGCATAATATTATCCTCAGATTGGTTATTGACTAAACACTGGCAAACAGATGACATAATTATTTCACATTAGACTAAAATTGAATGGTTTCTGTTCGATATTGAAATCGCTAAACACCTGTACCATTTACAAGCTTGTCCATAACAGGCTTGGTCAATTGGTATCATCCGTAAGGAAATGATATGCTGCCAAATGCTGTCAAAAAATATTGATTGATCAGTTTTTTTTTACCCTGAACATACCCACATTTTTCCCATGTGCAAGTCATTATTGACACCACCATTTCAAATTTACCTCTCTTCCCAACTCAATACAATAATGTGTAGATCATTGCCAAAAGAGCGAAAAAAGTAAGTAAAAAGACAAATGACCTGAGGCAGAAAGAAGGCGAGAAGAGGTGAGAAGGGTTCACCTAGTCAAAGCTATAAAACAGGGTTGTCACACTCTAAAAAATTTCGGGACAAAATTGGTTTTTTAGATTCAAAATGGTTTTTTGAAAAACCAAATTTCAATGCAAAAAACCAACATGGATTTTTTTAAAAATCCACGTTGGTTTTGCATTGAAATTTGGTTTTTCAAAAAACCATTTTGAATCTAAAAAACCAATTTTGTCTGAAAATTTTTAGAGTGTACATAACACACAGAGTAACAAGGTGAGACCTCTTTGGACCCATTTCCACTCAGGACAAACAGAGGCCAAGGTTAGAGCCAGGTATATGGACACTGTACACTGCTGTACGTGGTGTAGGACAACCTGGAGTAGGACTGTACTGTACACATGCACTGTGGCAGTATACACCTGTGGTACAATGTACAATTAATGACAAATAATAAGGCTTCCTGGTGACCCGGCCCAGCAAAAATAATACATTTTGGCTGCGTTAACCCGGGGTATTGTAACGGAAAGATAGTTGCTCCCGATCCGGCAAAATAATTTTGCATTATATATATGGATTATGATTTTAGCTATATATATATATATAATTGATGGTTGTCATCACAAATACAAATAGAAACTTGTGTATTCACGTCCAGTATCTATGCTGTAAACTAAGTTGATTTTAATTTGGTAATAAAATAAGCTAAATTGGCTACTGTAGTAAAGGTCCTTTCATAAATATCAACTAAACAGCAAATTACATGTCGTCAGAGACCTGGGCAGAACCTTCAAATTCACTTCTCTTCGACTTGATCTTAAATTGTACTTCTGTGCCTCTGTGACTTTGAAATGGTTATCTACCAATAATAATTAATAGATACAAGCCAAAACCCCAAAACTTTCACCACAATATGGTGTCCCATGGTGAGGGCCATGGTGAGGCCACCTTGGAATAGTGAGGTCACACTGTGTGACCTCAGGTGAGACAATGTGACCTCCTCGGTACACCTATTATGAAAGGTCAATGAAGTGACCAGCAGAACTCACACACAGCCTAAATGCTGTCAGCAGGTCATTATATGTTTTGAGAAGTATTTATCAACTCTGTTTTGCTCATTGTCCACCAACAAAAGAACTGAACTGACCATTCATCAGATGGTCACTTAGAATGACCAGGGATCTCAATTATCTGATGGACATTTACACTAGCTATTTGTGAGCTGGACACAAAAAGCAATGGTCAGCACTGACAAAAAAGCACAAGGAGAAATATCAACACAAACCTGAAACCTCAAATTGCTGAAGTAAGTTACCACATATATTCAATAATTCCAAGCAACAAAGGTCTATTTTTTACTCACAGGGAGCTTTCGTCCTTGTCTCAAGGACTTCTTCAGCCTTCTGACAAATGCTCAGGGGTCACATGACCGCCGGTGGTAAAGGTCATGTGACTGGAGGAGACTGCCATAAATCGGGGGGAGGTCCAGGCCTTGGTCCCGATTTAACGATGGTTTGCGCTTCTTAATCTCTATAGCCTCCTTGATCTTTCTCTTCATAAAGTTCTCTTCTCTACCGAGAATCCTTGAATTGTCCCAATCAATCCTATGGCTCGTGTTGGTTAAATGTTCATGGATTGCTGATGATGTTAATCTCTTATGCTCGTCTATTCTTTTTCCTAGTGTTCGTCCTGTTTCGCCAATGTATGTCTTCTTACAAGTCTTGCATTCTATCTCGTATATCACGCCTGTTCTATTCAACTTCGGGGTAACATCCTTAGGATGGACCAGTTGTCGTCTTAGTGTGTTGATGGGCTTGTGGAACACGGTCACCCCATGTTTCTTGAAGACCCTTGCCAGTGGTTCCGATACTCCTTTAACATAAGGTAGTCCAATCACCGTGCTCGTTTTCTTCTGGCTGGCTTCTGTGTTTGTTCTCTCTTTCTTCGCAGGTATCTCCAACGTCCATTCTTCGTACTTGTTTGCTCTAAGTGCTTCTTTTACATGTCTAATCTCTTCCTTTTTGTCCTGGTCTTCCTGGTTGATCTTCTCTGCTCTGTGTAGTAGAGTCCTGACCACTGATCGTTTGTGTTCCAGATGGTGGTTTGAAAGGAAATTCAAATATTGGTCAGTATGGGTACTTTTTCTATACACTGTTGTCTTCGTACTTCCATCTTCTTTGACATGAACCAAAACGTCCAGAAACGCGATGGTGCCCCCTTCTTCTTCTTCTCTGGTGAATTTGATGCTTGAGTTGATGCTGTTCAGATGTTGTGTGAAGCTGTCGATCTCATACATGTGCACCATTGTAAATGTGTCATCTACATATCTGTACCATAGCTTCGGTGGAATACTTGCTGTGTTGATTGCCGTTTTCTCGAAATGTTCCATGAATAAATTTGCTATGATTGGGGAAATAGGGGAACCCATCGCAGCTCCCTGCTTCTGTTGGTAGTAGGTCCCCTTGTAGGTGAAATATGTGGTATTAAGGCAGATGTTCAAAAGCTCCAAAATGTCTTTGGCTTCTAACTTGGTTTTGTCCATCCAAGACTTGTCTTCCTCCAATCGTTTCTTGGTAACCTCTAATGCTTCTGTGATCGGAATGCTGGTAAATAGAGCCGACACGTCGTACGACACTAATTTCCATGGGGGAGCTACCTCAAGATCTCTGATTTTCTCTACAAATTCTGAGCTGTTCTTGCTGTGATGTTCAGTTTTTCTAGTGAGCGGTCCTAGGATTCTGGCTAGGAGTTTGGCTGACTCGTATGTGATGCTACCCACACTGGACACTATCGGTCTCAAGGGATTGTCCTTCTTGTGAATTTTGGGCAAACCGTAGAATTTCGGTGTTTCTGCTGCTGTGGGGTACAATCGTTGCCAAGTGTTCATTGAGATCTTATTATTGTCTTTCCAGTTCTTTAGTAGTTTGCCCAATTGAGTTTTAAACTTGTTTGTGGGGTCACCATTGAGTTTGACGTACGTTTTGTCATCCGTTAACAGGCCTTCAATTTTCTTTTCGTAATCAACAGTGTTCATAATTACCGTTACTCTGCCCTTGTCCGCTGGTAGAATCATGATGTCTTTATCCTTGGCGAGTTTCTGTAGTGCTTGTCTTTCGTCATTCGTAATGTTTTGTTTAATCCTTGTGGTTTTGTTAAGAATCCTTGTGATATTACTCCTCAGCGAAAGTACGTTCTTTTCTTCGTCATTGATGTCCTTTTTCGACAAGTTGATAACCCATCTGTTCTGGTCTATGGTATTCTGTTCCTCTGCTGGTGTTATTATGGTCATGTTAGCGAACTTCTTTCGTTGTCTTTCTTTAGCGGTCATGAAATGGCGCTCGTATGACGTCTTCGTGAAATCCAATATGGCGTCCCGCATCTGCTCGTCCGTTTCGCGGGCAATTGATTCCTCAAGGGTCTGCTGTTCCTCCTCGAGTTTTCTTATTGTGAATTGGCACTGTGCTGTGGCAATGTTAAGGGACCCCTGAGCATTTGTCAGAAGGCTGAAGAAGTCCTTGAGACAAGGACGAAAGTTCCCTGTGAGTAAAAAATAGACCTTTGTTGCTTGGAATTACTGAATATATGAATTTCCAAAGGTCAGGATTAAATCTACATAGTTTTAAGTTACCACATGTATTGTAAGAATTGTATGACCATGTATATAACGCAATCAACATAACATTAATTGTGTAATCAAGATAAAAAGCATACCCAACAAAGGCATAAACTCAGTTCTGAAACTGCTTATCTCAAGCTACCATCCAGATGATTTGGAAAAATCGAAACCACATTCTCTTATAGCAAGTTTTTCAAACTTACCAAGGAAAAATAGAGTTCAAAAGAGTTAGAACACATCTCTTTATCAAATTACCTCTGCACACACTTTTTAGTCTCACATCTTCACACCTCATGCATCAGTCTAGCATGACACAGTTATACATTGCACTCAGACATTTACATTCAACAATCATTTACATTCAAGTACCATTTACATTCCATAATCATTTACATTATCATTGTCATTCTATACACTCTTCATTCACTCAATGCTTATTGAATCTTTTCACAAGTTAACCAAACAAAATTAACTTCCAAGTGCAGACACATCCATTTTTCCAAACATTAAATAAATGAGAATGTCACTAAGATATTAGGGTAAGGTTACATCAAGTACATGTATTATATATAAATTTTACGATTTGATTAAATCCTTTTAAGAGGACCTCATGCAGAAATTAACAGCCTCCAAATTAATTTTTAAAAAATCGCTATAATTAATTGATATTGTCACTTAGTAAAATTCCAAGGCCAGAGCTCAACATATATTTCATTGTGGGTACTTTGGTCATTACTGAAGTTCACAATAACATTGTTAATATTAATTTTGTTAGCTACAAAATGAAATCTTCTAATAGTGATTTTCTACCAAGTGATTAATTGCAGTATACCAGATCAACCAAGTAATAATGACCTCACAAGCCTTCATTGTAAAATAAAAGTTCTATCACCATCCAAAACATACTGACTAAAATGGGTCAATTGACTAATTTAATGTAATGACAATGTGCAGCAGGAAAAATGAGTACAGCACTGTACTTGACTGTGGAGGTCTGATACAGCCTGATTTGACCCCTTCTAAAAATATCCAGTTTTGAATACTTGTCCTGACTCCAAACTATTGAAACTTCACAAGTAGTTCTGTTTTAATTGCATGTGTAGCGGTTCTAGGTTGGTGGAATTTTTTTACCAACACGGCAACGAGCGACTCTCTTGTGTTATGGAAAAAGGCTCCGGCACAAGGGTTCCAGGTTCAGAACCACCGTCGAGTATCAGAACTTCGGAGTTAAAGGAAAAGTATCCAAAATTGAAAATTTGACAAGGGGTCAAATGGCCCTACTTGTTTCTTCCACTGTTACCAAATTAATTTACTTTTTGGTCTAGCTATTATACTATCTAAACTAACATATCAATCCTACTATCAACTACTTCACTTGTAGACCTAGAATAGGTAGATCTATCCCAAAATACCAAATGAACAAAACTGAAACAAAAATACTTTCACACATTCCACTTTTCCACATAAATTAAACCCAAAACACAAGCTGTCTCCACTCACAATAACAAAAACAAAGGAAAGGATTTTTATGTGAATTTTTACTGACAAAAACAATGCAGGCATTAATCTTTCACAACAGACGCTATCATGGATTGTTAGATTTTACCTGAAACAATTCGCGAATCGGAGTTGACGATGTGACGTTTAGTGGTCGCTGTGAAATTAACATTGTGATGTCATTAACAACTTCAAACTTGTAGTGAAAGGTATTTGGGACTTTCAACCAATCAACAGTTAGTAAGAAAAGTGCTTTTATGGACATTAGAAAATGCCATAAAAACATTTATTATAAACAAATTAAATCCAATCAACCTTGGGGCGACCTTCACATGAGGATTTTAAAATTAAACCTAACCTTTAGGTTGGTGCATGAACTGCGAAATAATTTTTTTCTAAAAATCACACTGACATTTTGCTATACTCATTCTATTATGGGACTTTAACATACAGAAATTGTCACCGAAAATTTAATGGGATGTTTGGCAATGACAGTGATCACTAAAGCGCAATACAGGATAAGACTTCTATCATACGCCATTCGTACCTCATAAGAACAACTCCCAGTCTCTCACACAAATTAGAAAAAGTTTTATTAATGAAACTGACATACCTTGGAGTTCATGATGACCATGAGAATGCCTGGTCTTGATGCAATTCCAACCGTAACAAAAAGATTTTTCTAGAGATGTGCCACAGGGCTTTCCTCCATTCTGCTGAGGTCTGAGGACAGACCTTCTTCGCGTCTTCTTCCCCCAACCACACTCCTTGTCGCACCCCGTCCACTTCTCCCAGTCACCCAGGATGCAGTCTACAGCTGAAAAAAGAAGAAAGTATTTATGATATAAACACATATAATGACAGTTTATAATGACAGCATTGATTTTTTCTTCAAAATCGACCGCACAATGTGGAATGGTTTTACAGCAGAAGTCATTAGCATGGACTCAGCCTTCAATAATAGGCCATGCACAAAAAGCACAAGGTACTCAACCATTTCGCATCTTAATTTTGCATTGGTGATCTCAATGATACTAAGAATCTGTTTATTTTCTTGATTGCAATAATCAAAACATTCAGAAAGAAACTCCACAAGGTTACATTCTAAACCTGGCGCTAGGAAGGCAGCTCAAAAGGTAGCACTCTCAGCTCAAATCGCAGCGTTCCGGGGTTCGAAAGCAGTTCTAGTTGAGTCTGCCGGACCTTACTTGGACAGCAGTTTCGACCAACCTTTGGTTATTGCTGCATCTTCTTGTCCTAATTAGCTTGCTAAAGTTATACACAAATACAAGATAAAAAGATCTGTCCTTCCCAAGTTGCACAATGCACATGAACCTTATATCATCATTGGCTGTCTAGTGTCTTGTATGAGAAGTGCCCAACTGCAAGACACAGTCCTGAGTTGTACTTGAACTGCTTGTCAAAAGTGTAAATGCATTCATCATCATATCAAATTATCAATCCAAACTCATTCATCCACCTTTGATTGTACTACTGCATACCAGGAAGCACCCAAAACAAGATATCATCAGTCTTAACCAGAACAACCTGTTGGAAGGGGAATTGCAGGTATGCTAAGTGGAAATAGGTGCAGTCCATCTGTTTGAGGATCGTTTGAGATAATTGAAGAGGAGCAGGAAGCTGTCACACCTGTCAGTACATTATACTTCAGTTAGATCCTGTGAAATCTGAACAGATATTTATAACCATGTTAATATCTTAACTAGAATGTTAACTGGAATTTACTCTTCTAAGTCCTCTTGAACAGTTCTCAAGAGTGTTAATAAGGTGCAAACCAATTGCAAAAAGGAAGTGGTTCTCTATTTCTAAGTAACTTGAGTTTTGTCTCAGCTATAGTCACCCAATTCTAATTAAATGTTTTCAATATACCTTGGAATTATCATAATTTAGAATAATTTTCATAAAAAAAACCTCAGTATGGGACACTCCTGTATAAGACCAGAACAATTCAATTGCTTTACCTAAGAATATCCACTGTCGAGTGTTCTTCTGGACATTCTAAGACATTTTTTATGGCGAACCAACAACATGAATTTTTAAAATGTGGGTAACAATTACAGAATATTACATGTGTGGCATCATACAAACATTCTAGAGGATGCATGACACTGCATGTATTTATTGGACAATAGTGGACAATAGCCAGGGCCAATTTTCTACTTGCTTGGGTAAATGTATTGTATATCTACTTGAAGATTTTTATCATGGGGTTGTGGCATTCTTGATAGTAATAACATTAAACAGTACCTGAGCCAGTAAATTGTATTAAATGTACTAGAGATAAGGTGATTATTCCTAAACCCCCCTGATAACAACAATAAACAAGACATTACAGGGTGTTTACTTGATAAGTCTATCTGATCCATGTTAATCTGTTAGGTAATGCTGGTAAATATTTGTAAACATGGCTAATGCTTTTGGGGGACTTCAATTTGCATGCAATGAAATGGATATAGACCAGCACAAGGCATTAGCCAGCCCTGTAGTCAACAGCCATAACACAGTCAAATGCTTTATGTATATCTATGGACAATGGAGACACAAAAGACTGTAACTTTGCCCTTGGGTCTTCTTATTATTCTTCTCTATCTCACTGACCAAGTATGTTGACTCCTTATGTCCATTTTGTCCTACACTGTGGCTAAGCAGTTTACATCAGATGACAAGAGAAGCAAGTGCTTTATCATATGACAATCACAACAATAAGAATCCATCTTGATATAACTCACAGTAAATGCTGGATCTTGTCACCTATCCTCATATTTCATCATCAAAGTGACAGGATGCCCTAATGTGGACACAACTAATGCAACAGGTCCAAGACAAAACAAAGAAGAATATGAAGTATATTGAAGAGCATATGATTTTCATAATCACAAAAGTATTTGATTAAAAAAGATGTGATCCATCATAGTTATGAGTCATCATGCTTTGTTCTTTTTGTTTTTCAGTCTTCATAACTTTCTACCAACTTGTTCTAACATATGATCAATCCAATGATCAACCAATCCATATATTAAATAAATTTACCTAATTTTAGAAAGTTTGGAGCTCATATTCCCTCGTACCCTAACTACACTTTATCTACCTGTACCTACTTAAATACCTATCTGCCTGCCTGCCTGCTTGCCTACCTACCTACCTGCCTACTTACATAGCAACCTGCCCAGCTACCTACCAACCAACCTCTAGACCTACCTACCTAAACCTTCCTGTAATTCTAAACTCAGCAAATTCGGTTTACCTCCTCCCAAATTATTTTTGCAATTTGATATATTGTATAACAAATGTTTTTGTAACTCTACCTAAGATTTTGCTATACATGTACGGGTAGTTAGCAAACGATATACGCAGGTAGCTGACACAGGCAGACTTGGGGGTGAAGACCTGAGGGTCATGAAATTTATCACTAGTCCAGCTACACACATTTGTTCATAATATAGCCCCGGGGCAAAGGGAGATTTATGTTGGCTCAATCTACACATTGTTTACCCCTCCTACAAAATCTTTTGTGACTGTCCCTTTGTTTTCAAAGTGTTCTTGTTTGAGGTTGAGGCACAGGTTGAGGCACAATTTTTACTTCACTTTTCTTCCAGAGAAACTAAGGTGGATGGATGATTGGGACGCCCTGTATTCATGCACTTGGTAGGCTAATTAGGACAAGAGGAGGACCTGGCAATGAAGAGGAGGACCTGGCAATGAAGAGAAGGATGATTGAAACAGCCATCCAACGTAGGCCCAAGTGACCCAACAAGAGCCGGATTCGACCCCTGCATGCTACCACTGCAAAATCTATGACATTAGGCTTTCGATTTGACACAAGAATGAAATCATTGAGCATTACAATATACATCACCAATTTAGAAAATGACAAGCCTGTTATATATGACGTATGCGCCTAATGGAGTATTTTCTTGCCTGTTTTAAAGATGTTCTTAAATTGTCTTTACAATTCTAACCTCAAGAAGAAAAGCAATTATTGATTTCATTCTACATTGTAATTACAATTTTTACAATGTAAACTCTACAAAAAAAGTCAATCTTACAACATCAGCATCATGTAGAAAACTTTCTGTTAAATGAACTTGAACTACAATAGGCCAATATATGATCTACTTCCACTTGAAGGGCAAGTCCTTTGACTGTCCTCCAGAAGCAACCTTCTTTGAAACATGAACAATTCATCTTTTCCCTCAAATTGAAGCTATGCATGGGTCTTAATACGAGGACAAAGCTAAAGTCTTATATCATGGGCTTTTCAGAGAAAGGGGGACCCATTTCAAATTTGATGTTCATGTGAGTGACAGGAGTTAAGAGACTCATATTAAAATTTTGGAAAATTTCCAAAGTCATCAAGTGGGCCCTTGGGATATAACTCATGGACCACCTGGATAGAAGGCAGATGACCTTTTGATTAGAGCTATGCAGAATATCACTATGAGAATGACCTTTAAATGAGGATTGCTTAGCCTTGATCATATCTTAATTAAGGTCTTTTGCCAACATTCGAAAGAGATGTTTGATTATAGCACCATCAACATTGAAGGTCGATTTGTCGAATCTTTGGCTAAAGTTAGATTTATCTGGAGATCATGATGTTTCATTTTGCCAACAAGTATCTGTGTCTCTAACTCATTAGCTATAGACTTATTCCACATACTTCAAAACTGACTCATATTTTGGAGGAACACATCTGATAGACTTATAACAAGTTATGATGTCATTGATGATCCTATTCAAAACAATACAGTTCAAATAGTTCATAAATCCTCTTACTTCTGTTCAGAATTCCACTGTCAACCCTAAACAAATAGGAATAATAGAGCAATCACTTGTTGAATGGTTTGTTATCACTAATAATTCATAAAGCAAACACTTCAAGAGGCACTTGGTCAACCGTTCAGCAAAAGGGCTTTGTTATCAGAATTATAGATTTTCAGAAAACAAATTGACACAATCCCAAGCTGATACAATGTATTTATCACTGTACTAAATCACAAATGGCAGAATAATAGTGAACAATATTTTTCTGACACAATAAGTACCTGGAGAGGAAGACAACTTCACAAATACAGACAACAGACAGAAAAGTTGGAGGGCAACTTGTTTACCTTTTTGCAAAATGACTGCTCCTAGTCTATTCTGCATGAATGCCATTGAATGGAATAATAGACTAAAAGTATTGCCCAGTCTACTTTTTAAGACAAAACAAATGGATACTAAGTATCATCATTGGTCCACCAACAGATATTACAGATTGTCAAAGCAGAGACCATAATAATCTTTGATAGGCCTGATGTACCTGTAGAAAAGGCACTCCACTGAATAGAATGTCTGCACTCCACAGGAGGTAGTGTTTACCCACCCTCCTTATCAATTCATCGAGGTAGCTATGATAGACATCAAATAGGAGGAATGAGACATCATCACTTCAGACACCAATGATATGCATATCAACACCATAAGCTCACTGCAGCTCACAAATCAATCAGTTGGTGAACATGGGGTCCTATGGAGGCAGGGCTAATACCCCTCTCTGGATACCCCTGGGGCTTAATTAGGTCATCAACATATGTGACCCTTATAGATAGGTCATTAGAACTATACTATAACCCTTATAACCTGTAGTAGCTCTTGCCCCCACCAGCTGGAGTTAATAGTGTGTAAGCTGTAAGGGCATAATAAGGACCTGGAGGTGTTGGTAGCAAAAAGGCCCTTTGGCTACGAAGTGATCTCCATGGACCTTTACTGTCCTTCACCTTTGAGAAACGTCACCTTTGAAAAACTTCAAAGACCTCAGGAGGGGAATAGTCTCTACTCAAAATAAGGCTTTACACACACTCTCAATAAGATCTTCTGCAATACATAACATAATTATGTAGGTACACATAATATATAGTTATTTATTTTATAGCCAAGTAACCCAATTATTCTTTGACATTGCTAAAATTATAAAAATCGATAATTTCAAATGATGAACTACCCACAACAGGTGGGGGTACAATCAGTCCATCAGCCAATACCATCATATTATTATTGAACCTGGCCCAACATCATTCATTAGCCAGAAATTCGAAATTGGTTGAATTGTATTTAACAATAACGATCTATATCACATAATGGCAAAATAATAGGGATGCACCAATACCACTTTTTCACTTCTGATCCAATACCGATACTGGATTTTGTTGCCGATACCACCGATATCTGATACCACTCCATTATTGCTACCACCAATACCGATACTGGTATTGGTATCGGAAAATCCCTACAAAATAGGCCAAAAAATATAGAACCTATATTGCATCTTGAATCCATCTTGCATAATGTTATATTTGGTATAACAACGGGGCTATATCTCGACTCGATGACTCCGTGTTGTTATTTATTGAACAGGAACAAATGCTTGTGGACACCAAAGACAATGACACCGGCTACCACATTGACTAGCCTTTGTGGCTGTAAAGCTCTGTAAGAGAGACAAAAGCATGAGGAAAATGCACTGCCACTTGAACTAGATACCCACTCGAGCACTTGAGAAAAGCATAAAGACAACTTAAAGAGCTGCTATCTTTTCAGAAGTCACTAACAAATATTGACCTTCGACACTTGTCTTATCATGGCATTTGTGCTGGTGGCTTTTATCTTAAGACCTTTCACTGTTTACCACTCATTGGCTCGATCTGGGCTGATTTTTAACTAATTTACACCAAAGCACTAGGTTGGGTTTACATAGCATGCCAAGTGTCACTAGGCCAACTGAGATTATTTTTCAAACCATGTTAAAACTTCAGCATTTTTCCAACAAGATTTGTAACATTGTTATGGGAAACTGTAGAAGATTTCTATTGTTTTATGAAAGAAAATAACTATTCCAGTAGTTTTTACCATTAATGCAATTCTTCTCGTCTCAAAAAAGACCTTCAATGGTTAAAAAATGACTAGAAATGTATTTATTTCGAGACAATGCATTATTGTCAAACATGGTACTACAAGGTCAGACACGATGACATTATTTTAGCCTGAGAATGATCTTAAAATGTTTCAGCCTTTAAATGAGGACACTCCAAGAGAAGAAAGTTAATTTTGCTGAATCAACCATGCATCGCCAGTCCTATTGTAAAAGTCACAATGTAAATAATTATTGTGCTATGTCATTTTATGAACATAAAAGTTATCAAGGTATAAACCAATGTCTACCTTTTGTATATATAACTCCTCAAAATACAAAAAACAATAGCACAACACCTTGGGAAGTAACTTAGCTCACAGACTTCTCCTTAGAGATTATGTCTATGCTTAGCCCACCTGACTTGTAGGCAACAGACTATATGATGCGTTATACGATGCTCTACATCATAGCTGGACTAATTGATGTGCATTTTTCCTGGGGGTTCTGTCAGATTCATTCTAGGCATAGTTTTTGCCATATTAACCCCACTATCTCCTGCTACATCTACAGCTTGCCAGGGTCACCATCAATTTCTGTCTTGGCATGGCTTCTACCAGGGCTTAGCATGGCTTAGGATGTGGCTTAAGCCTTCTCAGCAACATGTGTTTAGCAGCATGGGTCTGCCCCACCCCCAAAAATCTCAGCATGCCCAATGTACCCACGTGAACATCTCACCCCCAACTGACTGGCCCACTGAGCCATGCTGACTATAATTACAAGCCAGTTGACTATAATCAGACCATTAGATCAACCACTTGTCCACTTGACCACTTCAGTACCTATTTAAGATATATCTTCACAAAGTCAGATTATTCGGATTGTGCAATATATATAGACCTGATGCAGTGTCAATACAATAACTTATGCAAGTTATGCACCATAATAGCAGATGCAGACAAGTGTTAAAATCTCCATCAGCCTGGATGGGAAGTTGAAGGCTCTCACAGACAACATATGAATCTTGGAAATATACATTATTATATTCTGCATCATCAATTTAAAGCCAATCATCTGCCAGGAGATCAGTCACATGACAAGCCAATAAATAATGATATTGGTGTCTTAAAAGTGTTATTGGTGTGTGAGAGTGATATTGGCGTGCCCCTATGCACTTAGCAGCAACAATGCACTTAATTGCCTATTACTTAAGGGGAGGCCTGGGTAGGAGGAAAGCTAACTTCTTGAAATGTCAATCCATCATTTTATAAATATGCCCATTGTAAATAATGGGAAAAATTAAGTATGTTACATATAAAAAAAGTAAGTATCTTTAGAAAAAACAGTATTTTACAAATATGTATCAGCCTGAAATTTGTGGTGCAGAATATAACAAATAGTAGATGTTGAGTCAACCAATATTGAGTTTTATTGGCCTTAGCAGGTGATATTGGTCTCGGCCTACGGCCTTCACCAATATTACTACTTTGGCCAATAAAACTTAATATTGGTCTTATCACAATCCACTATCTATATAATATATTGTAGGCCTATAGGATGCGTCCTCTTCCTGGTTCCAAGATTGAAAGTGTTCATTTTTATCGGCGGGTGACGTATATTAAAAGTAAAATTTCTGGCGGATTCACTTTTAGAAGTGTGAATATGGAAAAGCATAAAATAAGTTGCAATGTTGGATATTTCTCATTCAAGACACCCACAAATCCAATACGGATAAAAAGAAATGCTTTGGAACACATATTTTAGACCTAAATTTTTGCCATATGGGCTGTTTGAAGCTGGCAAAAGGCAAATAAACAATGAACAAGAAAATCTTTTTCAAAAAAAAGATATGCAGGCTGCAGCTATAACATATTTCAAATTTCAAACAATTAATTTTTTTTTAATGTAAATAGATATATATTATATAAATATTGGATGGGAAGCAGTCCAATATAGAGTATAATTGGATGAAGAAAAGTTCTATTGGATGAGGCGATACAGGTTTTGAATCGTCAGATTCAGATAAAAATCATTCCTTTCGCAGGCAAAGTTTATAATGCTAAAGTTTCAAAACTTTCTTTTTGTCTCATGATTTTCAAACATTTTCATTCAAAGTGGACTGGATCTTTGCCAGCAACCATGCTTTGTGAAAGTAGTTTGGCGCAGTAATATGGACAGCTGTTGTCATTATTATTTATTAAGTCATTATTGTTATTATTATTTATTCACTATTATTGTTGTTAATGTGTGTAGATATGTTGTTTTCTGGCTCCATGCCATTTTGTGGTGAGCTAATAAAAAAACTGAAATTGAATTGCGACCTGATCTTGTGATCTGTCCACGATCCAAAACAGATCCAATTATTGTTGACCCAATTCGATTTTCCAGGGACTGTCAGCACTCTGCTGCCACATGTCAGTCCCGAACAGAGACAGGGGTACTATAATAAAAAAGAACAGCCTGAAGCCACAATGCCATATATATATATACATTGTGTCACTGCTGCCAAAAATAATAGATAAACACATAAAGATTAAAGAGATAGATAGTGGTGGGGGGGGGGGCTGCACTACGAGGTGTGTATACGATTGTATAGGCCTACGTACAACTCCCTCATCTTCCCCAGGCTTGCTGTGGTGTCTGGCAGTCTTTTCAGATAAAAAAAAAATGTATTCATATCATGCTCTGTCATGTAGACATATCTGTATTTAGCATACACATTTATATTTAACAGAAAAGCAATAATTGCTGGAGAAACCTCCAATCCACATCTTAACTGTCCAATGGCCACAGGCCTACTGAGAGAGCGGTGTGTTGAGCAGTGACACTAGAACTATTTGCCGACATGAAGAATCACTGCACTGCAAGCATAATATGCAACCAATCCCCATTTTCTGACTTGTTATATGTACATTGATATCAGAGTAATAATGTAATGATTTGCACTGATGAGAATTATGCCTATGTTCTTGGCAATATGTCACATTGACAAGATATTGTGTCGACGAAACCAAATTCACACCATCCACTCGATTAAGTAAGCAGGCTTTAGGGTACATCCTTTACTATAGGGAATCTTGTCATGCAAGTTCAAGAAGCCTGCATAAAAACACCAGCGACTACCAGCTATATCAGGAAATACTAGACTCAAAACTAGCAAAAAAGGAGATTGCTTGAAAAAAATCCAAGATAAAAAGTTTTGGAAGCAAACTTTAATGAAAAACAACTGCATGGTGTGCATTTAAATAGGTGTTTGAACAGCATACAATACTTATTCTGTAAGGCCATGTCTGCTTGGGAGTTTTTCTCTCAGGTTAGGTATAGCATGATATGCTCACTGTAGAGTACTATGATTGTATACACATCAAAGCAAATCTAAGCAATGCAGAAACACTGGGATAGTTGTATCTCCAGCCTACATGTTCCAAATGCCCAGGGATGTGTACAAATATGCTGTATCAGCTTGGTTGCCAACTGGGCTCCAACTGCATGTGGCAACCAGGACAATTCTCTTCCCTTGTCAGTCACCTGGGAGTTTTTTCACCTTTACTAAGTCAAGTCGAAGATTTTGACTCTCCTTCAAAGAGGATAGTTGAGATTTACATATTTCCCTGTACTCAACACACCAAACAAATCGTCTTTCTTTATTTCTTATAATTATATTAACACTTGATCTATGTAATAATTAAGCATAATTAAGTTAACATTATAACTTAATAAAAGCCAAGATTCCACAGGACCATTTGACACCTTGGTTGCCATAACTGAATTATTTTTCCACCAACTTTATATTTGCTTAAACTAACTGCATTTTCAACATCCACAATATATCTAAAAGGCTCTTGCAGGACATTTATCACTTTAACAAAATGAAAAGAGTATCATCCTGAGTGACAATAGAACGTTTCTGGTAGTGTACAAGTCCATCAAAAGAAATCCTGCCTTTGGCACAACCACTGTGTCAGCATCAGTCACTTGTAGTAAACTTATGAGAGCAAATGTTGGCTGAACACAAGTCAAAATGGGCCGGTGCCAAGACATTAACAAAATCTAGTCACTGGAATGTCATGAAATATTCATAATTGATTTCGAAGTATTGTGAAATGTCACATGGAACCCATTATGGTGCCTGTTACATGTGTGTGATTGTATCATTATGACACCATATTGTGCTGTGCAAACATCCATCATTTTTGACTCCAACTTCACACATTTTGATTTATTGTGGACTTTTATGAATGAAACAGAAAATGTGTTTAATTTTCCCTCGCATGTGCCAAAGTATGCCTACATTACAACAGTTGTCATTATACAATACTTCATACAATACTTCACAATGTCCACATACACATGATTTTCAGCACACTCTAAAAAATTTCAGACAAAATTGTTTTTTTAGATTCAAAATGGTTTTTTGAAAAACCAAATTTCAATGCAAAAAACCAACATGGATTTTTAAAATCCATGTTGGTTTTGCATTGAAATTTGGATTTGCAAAAAACCATTTTGAATCTAAAAAAACAATTTTGTCCCGACATTTTTTAGAGGGCATATCACACTTCAGCCTCTTTGGAATTCTACATAAAGTCAAGACATTTTATTTTGGCAGTAAGTTTTTAGCCAATAAAAGAATACATGATTAAGTCTGAGGTTCAATTTTTGGTTTATCAGGGTGAGTGCACCATGACCAAGCATGATTTGGACTAAATTTATGTCCTCTGACCCCCCAGCTCCCTTGTGCAGGCACTCACAATGCTAAATTACTGCTGTTCTTCAGCACTTTTAGAGCTATTTTTAGCCTTCTGTTGTGACGTCATCAGCATTGTTGGCTCTATGACATCACTGAAACAATGGTGACGTCACAACAGCAGCAATAGAAGCAGTAGAAGAAAATGGCTTCTTGGGCTGTGTTGACAGCAATGTTATTCTAATGGGACTACCTCAAAACCAGGACTACAACATGCCAATACTTCCAAATGTTTATGAAACTGTTTGGTCAAGGTGTCAGGAACAGGAGGAGACAAGTATTTTTGTCAAGAGTAAGGTATGTTTTTAATTATCAGCCAAAAACTTACTGCCAAAATAAAATGTCTTGACTTTAGTTCTGCACAAGAACTATCTATCTTCATTAGAAACCCAGAATTTCATGGTTGTCAGAAATAATAGAAAGAGGGTGGGTTACCTGGATAGGTGACTGGAGGCAGAAGCTTTTCATGCCATTTTGCTCAAATTATCCACATGGTTAGGAAATGGATGAGTTGAACTTACTTTGAACTGTTACACCACAGGTGAGAATATATATACACATGCTCATGGAAGTTGGATTGCTCAAGAAAACCAGAATATTGTACAGAAGGTTACACCAGTTTGCTGTATAGTAAATAGAATCTGAATTTATTTTCACAGAAGTCATTCTTCTGAGGTGCAGAAACTATTTTGCAGCCTTGGAAATACAAATTACCATAAAAAATGCTTTTTGTTCACATCCAATACTTGCCTTGTCATCAGCACAAGTAAGTGAATGAGTCAGACCAGTAACCAGTGACGTCACATATATCTCCCAATGAAAAATTGACCACCTATTTAAATTCAATTTAAACGTAGGAAATAGTGAACTGAGATAGCATTATGTGAAGATCAGGCTTTGAATCTCTTTTCCCAAATCAAATTAAGTTTTGTTGAATGAAATTCGTGAATAGGCCAGCAGCTCGCAGCTACAATAAACAGGGATTAGAAAAAAAAGAGCAACCATTCTTAAATCATTATAATGAATTTTCAATAAGAAAGACTTTTTTTCAAACTTTTTTAGGCTCCTTTATAAAGGAATAAATTCTCACTGCACAGATCTCATTTCGCACAGAATGAATCAAAGTCCTTTTCCCTTTGGATGAATTTAATCCTATCTCTTTTTGGTACAGATCACACTGACCTTTTGCAGCACATTGAACATCTCATTTTGTTTCGTGGATATTGCATGAAGCAGGTGTCTTTCGAAGCTTCTTCACATGATCACATAATAGCGAGTTCCATTTCAGATTGACAAGCACTAGGAACAAGTCAACTGGAAGTTACATGTCATGAAAAAAAATCACTGCAATTGAAAGAAGAAAGAGAAGAGGCAAAGGAAGAAAGAGAAGAGGAAAAGAGAGCTACCTTCTTTCAGGTTGTACCCCTTTTCATGACAGTGCATGGGAAAATGAGCAGTTGAATTGAATTTTTCATTATCCAGAGGTTGGTTGGGCAAGAAAATGTAATTTGGTAAGTTTGACATTATTGTGTGGCAGATAACAATACCATTTTACAGTAGCATGTAACCAAAAAGGGAAAGGAAGTCTTAAATGCAATGACAAACCAAATCAATAAAGTCATATTTTGTCAATTATAGGAAAATTACAAAAACAAAGATTTCATGTGCACAGATGTTGAGAACCTGTATTGGTGTCCTCTTGCAAGGAATTGTTCCTTAGACAGTTGTTGTAAACTGTATTAAAGGTTTCAAGACCCAGAGACAAATAATTTAGCCTTTATTAATCATCTAAAGAAGTTCATAATTCAAACTTCTTGTAAAAGCTTAGCACCAAATAAACCAGTCCCCAAATAATATAATGAATATTGACATCAGATGACTTCTTTATTAACATGTCGTGACTATCACTGCAGATTTTGCTCAAAATCTCAGGCCTGTCAATCTGGACCAACAGAGTATTTAGAAATCAGACCATGAAAGCAAATAGACAGAAGAAGCTATAAATATATGGCTCAAAAAATGAGAGGAGGGGTTTTCTCAAGCAAACAATTAAAGCTGCCCCTATGGAGACATTTTGTCAACAAATGGGCAAATATAGATTTATTCTATATCCCCAAGAAGAAGACGAAACAGTCATATCTCTATACACAGTACATGTCTATACCAAGTGACTTTAGAGGTATATAATTATATATATATATATATATATATTTTACGATGACAAATACAGAACATGAATTCATGGCCTGGTACACTATCTATAACCAATAACAGATATTTTGCACCATTTCCCTACATCTAAAGTAAGTTTGAGAACCATTTTCTTCTGTGTTTCATTACGAAAACTGTACAATGATGAAAATCCAAAATTGAATAGAAAACGAAATGTCACAACAAAAAACTATAATGATTTATGACATTTTGAAATATGTACATAACGGCTGTTCTCAAGTTCCCATAGTAAATTCCCATAGTAAACTTCAGTAAATGACTTTCCCTGCTTGACCTTGGGCTGCTCATATCTTAAGCCAGGGCCTGCTCAGAATGCATAATCATATGAGAAATGACATGCAAAATCATGAGCATATGGCAAATGCTTGGGGACATGTGCAACATTAGATGTGTGCCAATAACCAAAGCAAGCAATGTTAGACTCAGCCAGATTATATAACAAGTCAAACTCTCTCAAAATGCCCTAAAATACATAGATGGTGATGGTCAAAAGAGTGCAATACTAGTTAAGTATATACTGGATGACCATGCAATGACCATGAAATGACCATGAAATGCCCATGCATGCTTGCATGTAGTATGCCATATACATGTATGGTGCATACGACTCTGGTATACAGGTATAGGTAGAACGCAAACAAGAAAAGCAAAGCACTCTCCAAATACATGTGTTGGACATTTGTAGGAATAAGATGACCCAAAAGTAAACCTGCCATGAATGAGAAGGCAAGCTTCCAAAGTATTAAATGACCAAGCTGTAGTCAGCTAACCACACACACAAGCTTACCATCTCAAATCTCCAGTCAATTCAACTTGTTCATGTCAATTGCATCCAAAGCCACAAGCCCACAACATGCCATGCCTTGTAGTCTTTGGCTTTCCTCAGCTTGTAGCCACTCAAGTTACTTCCACTTTCTTCAGGTTCTCCTCCTCAAAAGTTCTTTTATAAGTTCTTCTTTAACTGTTGGGAACTGGATCATCTCCAGTTTCACAATGTTGAAGGACTTTTTCAGCAATTTCTTTGGGAAAATTCACAAAAAAAGAGCATAACAAGACTCTTATAAGGCGTGTAAACATCCCTGAACATGATATCATACACTGTATCATACCCTTACAATGACAACAAGAAACATTGCTTTTATTTAGTTTTGTTGCACATACAAAGCCTTGCACAAAGCTTCGGCAGCAGCTGAGTCAAACTCATCAGCATACCGGACAGAAACAAAATCTGTTGCAAAATACTAAACCATTAACTATATATCACAGTTTTGTTAATGTACTTCAAAATTAAGACTTAATTCTGAATTAATTTATAGGATACTTCTGAATTCCGAGTAACATAAAAATACAATGTAGAGCTAACTGGTTTTAGGGACTTTTGAGCAAAAATCATCTTGACAAATCTCAAGCCAAAATGAGCAAAATTTTAAGACTGCACAAAACATGCAAAATGTCATGACCTTTGTAAAAGCATCATGATTGGTTTATACATGTAAACCTAGACACATAATATTTGGAGCTCTTCAGTTGTGCCAAGCTTGGAATTTCAATAAGTTTCAATGATGGAAAACATGGATGCAAGCGAACTTATAAGACACGACCTTAGTGACTCCAAAATGCTTCTGAAAATGTTGGAGGACAACCAAATATGTTGACACCTCAATGATAAATCATCACGCAACTTACACTTCGGATCACACATAAGCCCTTCTGATTATCTGACAGAGCAGAAAGTCATGTCCTTTTGTCATGGTCACTCAAATCACATGCAACCAAAAGGAGAAAACAAAGTGCACTTGCAGCATGTATTTTGTGTCTATGAAATGGGGTCATTCCTCTTATTAGGTTTTCAATTGTCAAGTTCTTGGTTGAGAAAAAAGGGGGAGAAACAGGCCATGTGCATGATATGGTAAACAGGAATTGTCATTAAAAAGTGTGAAATAGACATTTGGATGCCAGTCATCAAACCATTATTTCAGAAACACATTGTAATACCAAATATTTTCAAGTTTCACTAAACAGGCAAACCAAGCTGAATCATCAGAGTTATACATTGCATTGAAGTCACCAGATAGAAATATATTTCAAGAAATAATATGTCTTATATCATCATTTTCTTGACATGTCTCCATAATCTTGTATTCTACTCATACTCTACAATATTGAAGACTAACACCTATAGTCCCACAAACATATGGGAAGCAAATACATTTTTCAGCTGTGGAAATCTATTAACCTTGTCTAAACACTGAGAGTGGAGATTTGCTTAGTCCACTTGAGGCATTCTAGGCTGTAAAGGGAGAATTCAATTCGCTGACAAAGAGTCCATTTTAAGCTTGACCTTTTCTCACTGTTCTACATCAATCCATGACCCAGGCATTTGCCTAGTTGTATATGTACAACCGAGAGGTTCAATTTGCCCAGAGGATTAGAATTCATGACCATATGAGGTGAAAGCAAGTCGGAGCCTTCAAGTGTCTAATGTCTATAGTGTGTCTATGGGGCATCGATTCATCACTCAGGGAAATAGACTTTTTTCATAAGGTGCGAGTCATTGACTGAAATAGAAATCAGTGCACCAGCGATTATGTGTAAAGTGACTATATATATATATGGGATACTTTTACCAATATCTTAAGTAGATTGAATCCAAGGCAACTGACTCCTGAATGAACTGTCATAACAGAATCAAGTGTCAACAATGATCAATCAATCAGCCAATCAGTTAATCTATCTGACTATTTGTCGTTTTCAACCATTGAGCTGTCCATCTTATTCCCTTGGTAAAACTACCCAAGAGTAACAAGGATGCACCTCCATACTTATTAGCCACTTACAAACTACACGCATATGATGGATGGTACCATAGCCTGACTAGACATGCTCAACATGCTCCAGACACTGGGTAAATTGGAGCAGGAGTCCCCCAAGGCTATTCATTATCTCCAACTCTTGTGATGGTAACTAGAATGTACAAGTGTGCACTGGAAACATAGAATGTATCAGCAGAGGCCTTGAATGTATATATACTATGTTTATAACTATGTTCTGCATGTAGCAAAGACTAGAGGCTGTTAGAAGCAATCTATGACTAACAGAAAACAGATGTTTACTTATTTATACTTGTCTATAGTGCATGACAGGTCATTCAGTCAGTGGACGTGCACTCTACTACATGTGACAACTGATCCAATACATATGAGGTACACATGAAGTACTCCAACTCACATGCATGGACTTCAGAGTTTGGTAGAATGCAGTGTAGTTCAAACCTTGTGAATCTGCTCATTCTCCAAGTTCAAACTGATTGACTTGATGGCTGACTGCCTGGCTAGCTGACTGCCTGGCTAGCTGACTGACTGACTAATAACAAGGGCAACAGTTAATATCCACCCCAAAGTGGTACCTTCATAACATTAATTTTACCAAATCATCAAAGGTTAGTCAGCTCATCCCACTTTGTAACAAGGGTATGTGTGTGTTCACTAGAGTCTCTGCTTGTAGAAATTCAAAATAATGGTAGGAAAGCAGAAAAATAATAATTATGTGGCATTTCATTTTAATTCCTTAATACTAGTAAGTTGTCACAAGAACTAGCTATGATATTGTACTCTAAGATGTGTATACACTTGAGGTGTATTTACTGAGTTGTACCAGTTCCTCCAAGTATTGTTATGGCCAGGTGTTGCTCTGTGACCCAGAGAGGCAAGGTGTACACTATTATTCTGGTACAGGTGTCTACAGGTGTTATGCACTGAGACACACAATGTACATACATCTGAGGAGATAGTATACATAGCCATGGGCATAATAACACAAGTCATTTCTATTACTGGGAAGAAATTTGCATTCTATCTCCTATAGTTACAGCCTTATGCATTATCAGATTTTATCAGGTCTGATGGTATCTACAAAGAAAGTTGGGTAAAATGGTGTTAATGGCCCATACAATGCAAATAGCCTTGGATGTACCCACAATAGTATTCATGTGCATGTACTACTGATGGCACAGTGAAGTTGCATGTGCCCTCGAGCTTACATTGATTGAATTAGTCAAATGTAACTGCTATGGTTGATGAATCATGTTTTGCTTGTAATATAAAGATAGGTAGACAGAAAGATGAACAAATAGATGGATAGACAGACACCTTGATAGATAGATAGATAGATAGATAGATATATAGATAGATAGATAGATAGATAAATAGATAGATAGATAGATAGATAGATAGACAGATAGATAGACAGATAGACAGATAGATTGATGGATAGAAGTATACCTAGATAGATGGACAGATAAATAGATAGATAGATAGATAGATAGATAGGTAGATAGGTAGACAGGTAGATAGATAGATATTTAGATAGATAGATAGCTAGATAGCTAGATAGATAGCTAAATAGCTAGATAGCTAGATAGATAGATAGATAGATAGATAGATAGATAGATAGACAGATAGCTCCAGCTCTAATGTCAAACATCCAGCACAACTCAAAACACTGCATAAAGAGAAAGTTGGTTTAATAGTAAGAGTACTGGTTGATTGTTAGGTTAGCAAAGTTAGCCCTCCCATTCCTACAACATCTGGAATACTAATCAGAAGAGGGCTGCATCTTGGGGGAGGGTATGAGAACAAGGGGGAGTAGTAGGTCAGGGGCTAGCATACAACAAGACAAGCCCTCCATAAAACATACATGTAAGTAACAACCCAATAGATCTATGTCTTGCCAGCAGTTTCTTGACTTTTGTTACCAAGCAGTTCTTGTGAAGAAATAGCAACAAAAAGTTTACACTGACAAATTGTAGTGAATACAAACAACAATTAAAATTCTAACCTCAAGCCATCCAACAACTTTTCACTAAGTTAATTATGTTTCTAAGCTCAATTAGTCTAGTAGGAACGGGGGGTTTCCATGCACCCGAAAGATATATTTTTTTAACTTTGGTTTTAGGAATCCTCATAATGTGTAGAAAATATTTTTTTATGTTCCCATCGCCAATTATTGTCCCATGTCATCCGTATGGCGGCCATCTTGGATTAACGTCGAAATTTCCATCATTTTGATGAAAAATCACTAACTTCTAAACTACTTGTCACAAATAGGCATATGATACCATTTTTTCAGGGTAAATCCACCTGGAGAGTTGATTAAAGAGGTCTATTTTGTGATTTGTTCAATTCTAAACATATAAAGGTGAATAAATAGGCAAAAATTTTGAATTTTTCACCAAAAAATCAACATTTTTTAAAATACAAATAAAGCCAATCTCTTCAGACACATTCTGATGGACAGATCACTAAGAAAAGACTAGCTGTGCATAGATATATGCAATACGTTTAAAACGACACCAAAATGAATAGTTTACTATGAGTAGAAGCAATTCTAGGTCAAGATAACTGAATGGAGGCGATTCAGTAGCGTCGCTGACGGCACAGTTTTAAATCTCACCTGGACGCCACTTCTGAAGTACTTGTCATTTATTGGCATATGATACCACTTTTTCAGGGTAAATCAATCTGGGAAGTTGATTAATGAAGTCCATTTTGTGATTTATTCAGTTCTAAGTGCATTAATGTACAAATTATTAAAAAAATGGTAATTTTTGTTTTTGGTCTTAACCAACCGTGCAATTCAAGAAACATCGATTTCTGCAGGCACCGCAAATGGACAGCTGCACTTGAAAATGTTAGATGTATTTGTATTCCATCCAAGACATTTAAAATGAAACTGAAATATATAGCATGCTATTTGTAGTATGGATTCTAGATCTGAATCTAAGTTGGTAAAGATCATCCATGGTGGCGCTGTCATCAGTTTTCCTGGCAGCCACACCCACGTCTGGAATTGTTGGTCTACATCAATGGTTGGACACATGTAAATAGAAATTTAGAGGATGTCTGGAAAACGTAATTTGAATTGGTCATGGAAATCAGATATGCAAATTAATGGTAATTATTGACTTTGGTATTGAACATGTAAGGAATTTACTTTCTTGATTTTGAGACAGCAGCCTGAATCGTTTTTGGAAAAGGAATGTCACAAAGGCCTATAAACATTATACAAAACTAAACTTGGAAGATCAGAATTGCTCCACGAAGGTAGTCAGGGTTGCAGGTAATGGAGAAGTGTGATGTTTGGCCAGGTGGAAGTCCAGAAACGGCTTATTTTTTGTGGAGTAGGTGTTACAGCTGAAAGATCTACATGCCCGATTTGCAAATCGGGCTGGTTTTTGCATGCCAGAAACTAAAATAGGTGCTTGTGACAATGTCTCTACTGCCATTGTGTCTAACATCAAAAAGTGCTTTTCAAAAGACTTTGGATTTTCCAAATAGCACTATGAGGATACTTGAAAAGGTCAAATATCCCCCAAGACGCTATTTGGATATTTCATCAGACCCTATTTCATCAGATGATATTCCATCTTAAGCTTTGGCTGACCGTATGGAGCTTTGGCAGACCGTATGGAGCTTTGGCAGCTGCCAATTATTCTCCGGGTCCTATTTTGTTCCAAAATATCCAGCAGAGGGGGCTTCAACTTCAGAGGCCCTGGATACATGCTGCACTTCATTTACATTGAAGTGTCCTCTTTTGTTGTAGAAGAGATGGCAGTGCATGACAGCCCAAAGTTCTAACAAATAGTGTCCAAATAGTTCCTAACCATGAGACACTGTTTGGTCACTATTTGATGTAGAAGAGACGGCTATCAATATACTATGACAAAGTTTCTAACATAGCACATTAGAACTTTTGGAAAAGTTCAGTAGAAAATGTGGCTTGGGTGCACTTTTTGGATATTTCGTTAGGGATATTGGCAAAGCATGGTGAGGGGAGTAGATATTGTGACAAAGACCTATTTTAGTTTCTGGCATGCAAAAAGCAGCCCGATTTGCAAATCGGGCATGTAGATCTTTCAGCTGTAACAGCAGTAGGTCAATTATGAAGTCAACATCAATTTTGTTGATTTCTTATGAAGGCACTAAATCTGACAAGAACCCAGGGGTTCAAAATGGAGGTGGGGTTGTGTCTTAAGTTCACACACCATGAATCCAGCAGATGATTTGTCCTGTGCTGCTAAAACTATTCCGATAGATATAGATATATAGACATAGATAATTAGATATATAGACAGATAGATAGATATAGATAGATTAGCAGATAGATATGACTGATATGCACAAGTGCTGCCCTTTAAGAGCAGTGGTTGCTTACAGTGGTTCATCAATGGGAGATAGAACACGAGTCCTCTACATGTTGCACATTAACCCTATTTGAAAAAGATCAAAGAGGCACCAATTTAACATCACATCTGAATGATACCCATCTGGGATTTTGATCTTGAAATTCCACTGAAAATATTCTAAATATGCTGCCCCAGGTTTGAACTGAGGCATGCAAAGAATATCAGGATTTTGGACTGACAACTCATGGCCACCCAGCTGCCACAGAAACTCCATATATGTATCTTAAGACCTGCTTAGTTCCATACTATCATGTCAATAAAGATCTTACTTATTCACTAACATGTCTATACACCTGTCAATCCTCCTACCACTGCCAGCTAACTTATATTTATAGACTGTCAAATTGACCAACTGGATCAATAAAATCTATCAATCCAGACTTTGAAAAGAGCTGAAATGAGGTGAAATGTCATGTCGGATTGGCATGGATATTTTGAAAAGATGGATAGATGATTGGGGCTATACACCCTGTATTTATTTACATTGTAAGCTAATTAGGACATGAGGAAGAGATAGCAATTAGGCAAAGGACGATTGAAACTGCTGTCCTAGGTGACCTGGCGAGAGCGTTAATCAGGCCAAGACGAGCAATGCCTTCAGCCCCACATGACACTCACCTTAGCACTGTCATCACCCTCCCATGACCCTCTCAAAGTGTCAAGCCCAGCCATGACTTTGGCAATGCTCAAAATCATCTTTGACAGGCTCTTTAAAAATAACTGCTGCTTCTATCACTTCCAAACTTGGCATAACGTCATATCACAGTATCAACTATTCTATAAATTTTGGCAAACCCATCCATTACATAATTAGGAAAAGATGATGGAGTGGGCGGGCCTGCGGGGTTGGTCAGCTGGGTATCAGAAGTAAGTCTGATCTCTGTGCAGCTATCCTCATCACACAGCAGCATGACAGTAGCGAGACTTATTCTATCCAATTTTGTGAAGTAGTGCAAAGTCATCAGCAGCTGATGACAGTTCCCTACTTTCTCCGGAGCCTTCAGGTTCCTGTCAGGGCCAGGACTTAGCTGAAATTGCAATTGTCCTCATATGATAGTGATTTCCCAGACAGTGAGACTGCAGCCCAGTGTGCTACAACTTAGCTGACCCTACCCGGAAATTTTGGATCATGGAATAAATTATTTCAAGTACCAAATTGCAACCTATTGCGTGGCTTACTAAACCCTTTTGATAGATCTGTGTAATCTTACTAGTCTGTGAATTCTATCTATTTGATCTATATAATCTATCCATCTAATTCATGCAATTATATCTATCCAATACCTAAAATGTATTCATGAAATTCACCCTTGTCTATCGATCTATCTATCTATCTATCTATCTATCTATCTATCTATCTATCTATCTATCTATCTATCTATCTATCTATCTATCAATTTACCCATCCATATATCTGACTGAAATAGCCCTAGTTGTAGATTCATATAACTACTGAAACTCATCTCTTGTGACCTATTATTATGATGACATCAATTTCCAGGTCAGAAAACCAACCAATACACATCTTAATGTCACCAGGTCAGCTCATTTGCATACACAAAACACAATACACATAATTTTCAAAATGGTGGACAGCTCATTTGCATACCCAAAACACAATACACATTATTTTCAAAATGGTGGAAGGCAAACATGTAAACAGCAAACAAGCAAACACCAAACAAAAAAACTGATAAAAGGAGTACTTAGAATTACTTCAGGTCAACACAAATAAGCTCATATAACAGGCCTGCATCTCTAGTTATGCTGAATTTAGCAATTTGGAGAAAATTTAAAACATGCAAAGAGTTATTTCAGATTTTCTTTTCCTATTTCGAATTTCCCGCCTAAAGTTTGCCTCTCTCACCCACTCTCTTAGCCCCCTTTCTCACCCAACTACATAAATGGCGGTGTGTTAACACACCTCCATTAAAAATTGTCCCCCATGATAAGATTCCTTGAGTCAGACATCTTGAAACAGCCAACTTACCTGTATTGGTTACCTATATCTGGATTTGGTACCAATCTTTTGCTTAAGACTTCCTCAATTCATTAAATTTACTAGGAGACGGTGACAGCCGGTAGGCCTGTTTCAGTGCCGCTGACAGGGACTGGAAACAGGGTGAGGCAAGAACCAACCAAGCCTGCATGTTGGTAGGGAGCCTGAACTAGGTAGGCCAAAGAAATGCCATCAACAGAGCTACTGGGTTGCCGCCATTAATGTACCATGGAGGGGCAACAACCTGAGCTAGGCAGAAAAACAGGGAACCACTAAAGGGTCCCCCAGCTACAGATGTCAAGGCACATCTGCCGAAATAGGCCGAAGACGAACAGAGGATGAGGCCAGGACCCGGACGACAGGGCTAGGACGACCATGGCCAAACCTGCACTAGTTCCGTCCTCTGCAGCGCGTCTATAGGACCCTGGGTGCTCTCCTCCCCTCCCAGTGTTGGAGGCCTGCAGTCTGGGGTGGCAGTCATGTTCCAGTCTTCGATATCCTGCTGCCCTATGCATACTTTGTAGTCAGTCACTCATCAGCTAGGCGTCCAGTCCATGCTTGGGCACTTCTGGGTGATAGCAAGAGGTGGCACACCAGGGCCCCTGGTCTCCCGCCTCCTGCTTGCTCATGCCTGGTTGTGCCCTGGGCTCGAGAAGTTGGGGGAGGAGCATCCCTCTGGGGTCCAGCCTCCAGAAATGCTTGCAGTACACCTCCCTTCTGGGGCTTTCGGGCTTGGTCATGACGTATGGGTTTGCATCTGTTTCGGGCTTCTTCACTCAGTTTGCTTTGGCCATTCCACCCTGGTGCCACCTCTGAGATATGATGTGCTGGCCATTGGGAATCCACCCGAGTGCCTTATCAGTGGATGTTCCTTTTTGGGTCCCTCAGGGAAGAAAATTCCGAGAGTCCATAAATTGGCTGGGACGGGTGGCCTGGGATGTCCTCACAGGAAGCAGGTATGCAATCCACTGGGGCAGAGTGACCACAGGCAAGTCTAAGGAAAGAGGAATTTGGACAACCAAACAGACCTGTCGGCGGTCCTGGCCAGAAGGGTCAAGGTCACACACCAGGAAAGTGCCACACTCAAGAAGAGGAGATGTCATGTACCACAACGAAACAGAGGTACCAAGGACTATCACAGAAGGCATCCAGGAGTGGCACAAGGGCCACCAGTGTTAGTCCCATGGTGGGCGAAGAGGCAACTGACCATTGAGAGCAGAACAACCACCCTCAGAACAACCATCAGAGAGACCAGCCCCAGAACGGAAGAGGCAGGGCATTCTGGAAGGATAGTCTGAGACCAACTCCAGTGCACCAAGGAGACTCCAGGATATCCCTGCTGCCAGTGAGGCGGCCCCACCAGACGAAGGGCGCTGGCACACTCGCAGCAACAGTGGCCATGGACAAGCAGGGAAATGAAGAGTCCAAGAAGGAGAAGAGTGGATTAAGAGACAACAGGTCAAAAGAGGCCCCACCCAGGGCAAGTCTACAGCGTCAGAAGAAATCTCCCTACCCTGGCAAGGGAAAAACAGACAGGGCTTAAGTAAAGGAGACATTCAGCAGCTGAGCATGCCAGCCATCAGGGCAAACACCTCGCAGGCCATCGGGGAGCCTCTGTGAGACACGGAGACCAGCCGGTCATGCCGCCAGGAGGGCCAGCATCTAGGGGCACCATCTGACTCGGGCCATGGGAGAACCTTAGATGGACTAAGGAGAGGTATTGCATGATAGGTCACATATAGGGGAGGGGGAGGATTTCGAGGCAAAGTCACAATGCAGAAGGGCCAAGTGAGGAACAAGCCAAACAAAGGCCACCAGGCTACCCTAACTATCACCCGGGAGAGCAATGCCAGAGCGAAGGCTAGGTCCAGGGCTCCACTTGCCAAGGGAAGGCTGCTCCAGAGAAGCTCAAGGGTGTGGGAGGCTGGAAAAAAGCACGAAGCTCAGGTCCAATGCTGGGGGAGAATGGGCTGAAGGGCAAGGGAGAGTACTTGCCCCGGCAGGAGTCCAGACCAAGGTTGTGAGGGTCGGAGAACCTACCGGAGAACCTAGAGTGGCAGAAAAGTAAGATGTTGAGACAGGGAGACATCAGGAGGAGCCTTGACAACCCACAACAGAAGCAATCGAGTCAGAAGACAGTAGCCCAACACTCAACGGATATGTAAGATGACTGAGAAACCGCAGGAAGATGAAGAAGCAGCCAAGAAAGAGGCAGCCAGATGACCAGGCAGCCAGCGAGGGGCCCTCACACAATGCCCCAGTGGCACGCAAAAGACCATGCACAGGGTAAAGCCACCACTGGCAACCCAGTCATATGAGGAGACTAGGACAAGGACAAGACATGCCAGGGCTAGATTGGAAATTTGAGGACCAGCCAGGATGCTAGGACAGCCTCGACTAAAGACAAGGAGGGATATGAGGGCAGCAAGAGAAGTTCACGGAAGAGGGCCAGCTTCACAGGAAGGAGACCAAAGTCCCCAGCGGTGACCACGATGAGTCTAGGGTGGGAGCCCACCCAGACACGTGGAGCAGCCGCAACTCCAGGAGGAGCAAAAGGGCCGAACAGCCTGGCAAAGAAAGAAGAGAGGCTCCGCAAGATGAGCCTTGTCAAGAGAGAGGACCTGAACTCGAAAATCCTTGCAGCTGCCGAAGCCCACCTCATGAGGTGACACCGGGGGCCCTTCGACACCCTGAGCAATGATGCCCAAAGCAAGAGCCAAGCGGAACAGTCAAAGTCGTGGTTGAATGGATGTCCCCAAAGCCACATTGGACCATGAGGGTGGGGGGACTCCTAGCCTGCTGACGGATGGAGGATTCCAGCCAACCAGGAAGCAAAATTGGGCAATGAGTAGCGACAGAACAGTGGCAGGGGCAGCCCAGAGCAGATTCAAACAGCAGGGCCAAGGATAGGGAAAAACCCTGGATAGGGATCTCCCCTAACCTCCTCCAAGGTGAGTCAATGTCTTGTAAGGCAGACAGAGCCAAAGCATGGGGCCCTGGCTAGCCAGGCAGGACCCGAGATGAAGAATGGTGATGACCACAAAGTAACCTGCAAGCAGTGATGGAAATGGAAAATTTTTGTCGGGGGAGCTCTTGGCTCGTGCGGCAGCATCTCGCCATTCCAGATTTTTAAAAGGGAAAGAATTCTTCCACCAGAGCATAATTTTGGCTAAAAATACCATGAAGACTGAAAAAGTAACATGACAATTGTAATTTCATGACTGGTCATTGGGGGAGCTGTAGTGGGGTACAGCTCCCCTGTTTTTTGGTCAAGGGAGCTCAGCTCCCCCGAGCTCCCCCCCATTTCCATCACTGCCTGCAAGCCATAGGACCCGGAGTCTTGCAGAGTCAAGTCCCAAGGCCAGAGTCCCCCCCAACCCATCAAACAAGGCAGCAAGGAATCCACAGAAGGAAGGTTTCATGTAACAGGAAGCAGGTTGCGCTGGCACCAATTAGCGCAATATTAAAGAATTAGAGCCACTACAATGTCTAGAATTACTCAAAAACCCACGCAAATGTCAAATTCATTCAATCGGCTGTCCAGCACAAGTCCCACACGCTGAACAGCCGAGAAGCAAGAGGAAGGTTAAGCGCAAGGGACTGTGGGTATTAGGAGGTATGACAATGGTGCCAAGTTTTAAATCTTGGCTGTGAAGAAATATGAAAGCTTGTTCGAGAAAATATACGCACAGGTAAGCATTGTCACTCTCTTAGACGAGTGACGATAAAGCTGTGGGGCCATGAGTGAAGTTAGAGATTACCATTTTTGTAAATTTTTTTACATTTATGCACATAGGACTGAATAAATCACAAAATGGGGTTCATTAATCAACTTCCCAGACTGTTTTACCCTGGAAAAGTGGTAGGCCTATCATATGCCAATAAATGAAAAGTACTTCAGAAGTGGCGTCCAGGTGAGATTTAAAACTGTGCCGTCAGTATATAGGCCTTTGTGACATTCCTTTTCCAAAAACGATTCGGGCTGCTGTCTCAAAATCAAGAAAGTAAATTCCTTACATGTTCAAGACCAAATTCAATAATTACCATTAATTTGCATATCTGATTTCCATGACCAATTCAAATTACGTTTTCCAGACATCCTCTAAATTTCTATTTACATGTGTCCAACCATTGATGTAGACCAACAATTCCAGACGTGGGTGTGGCTGCCAGGAAAACTGATGACAGCGCCACTATGGATGATCTTTACCAACTTAGAATCAGATCTAGAATCCATACTACAAATAGCATGCTATATATTTCAGTTTCATTTTAAATGTCTTGGATGGAATACAAATACATCAAACATTTTCAAGTGCAGCTGTCCATTTGCGGTGCCTGCAGAAATCGATGTTTCTTGAATTGCACCAAAAACAAAAATTACCATTTTTGAATAATTTTTTACACTAATGCACTTAGAACTGAATAAATCACAAAATGGACTTCATTAATCAACTTCCCAGATTGATTTACCCTGAAAAAGTGGTATCATATGCCAATAAATGACAAGTACTTCAGAAGTGGCGTCCAGGTGAGATTTATAACTGTGCCGTCAGCGACGCTACTGAATCGCCTCCATTCAGTTATCTTGACCTAGAATTGCTTCTACTCATAGTAAACTATTCATTTTGGTGTCGTTTTAAACGTATTGCATATATCTATGCACAGCTAGTCTTTTCTTAGTGATCTGTCCATCAGAATGTGTCTGAAGAGATTGGCTTTATTTGTATTTTAAAAAATGTTGATTTTTTGGTGAAAAATTCACAATTTTTGCCTAATTATTCACCTTTATATGTTTAGAATTGAACAAATCACAAAATAGACCTCTTTAATCAACTCTCCAGGTGGATTTACCCTGAAAAAATGGTATCATATGCCTTTTTGTGACCAGTAGTTTAGAAGTTAGTGATTTTTCGTCAAAATGATTGCAATTTCGACGTTAATCCAAGATGGCCGCCGTACGGATGACATGGGACAATAATTGGCGATGGGAACATAAAAAAATATTTTCTACACATTATGAGGATTCCGAAAACCAAAGTTAAAAAAATATATCTTTCGGGTGCATGGGAACCCCCCGTTCCTACCCAACTAAATTATCAACATTGAAAGTACAGAACGCAGAACACAGCTTCGTAAACTCTGATATTTGGAGTTGGGATGTACCGGTCCGATACTGTGTATCGATGTCGATCCAGCACTAAAAAGCTACATCGAATAGACTGGTAGCTCTACTCTACATGCATATAACAATGGTACCAGTATCGGAATGGTAATGGTATCGGTGGTAAAGGCAACAAAATACTAAAGCAGTATCGCAAGTGAAAAAGTGATATAATTATGTGGATCTCCAATTTGGAGAAACTGCTTGTCCTCTAAATTACAAGGAGAATAGAATCAAGTGATTCCATGAGATATTTGGATGCTGTATGATCTCCTGATCAGATCTTATGGCTGATATGGAAGTCATCTGGAATTGAATGCATAAAATAGGTAATATATTCAAGAAAATAATTATTCTAATCTATTTAGAATCATTTTAGTCTGTGAAAGTCTACCATTGTGGCATAATCGGCAATTATTTGCTTATCTGGAGCATGAAGTGGATGTGACAGTTCCCAGCAGGTGACCTAATTAAGCAGCTCCTTGTCTGAAGTCATTCGAATCATTTCAGTTAATTAGTCAGGAAGTCTCCCCTTTAATGATAGGAAATGACTAGAAATTGGATAGTGCTGAAAGATACTGCCACCAGTGATCTATAGATAATGCCTTTTCATCAATGATAGCAATACTTTCATCAATGATAGCAATACTTTTACAGTAAATGACTGAGGTGCAACAGCGGAGGATTCAAGATTGTGAGAGACAAATTGGTAATGCAGCTTTGTTCTTGGCAATAACAAAAAGATTAATATGGAATTCTTGTATGTACGAATAAATTAAACTACAATTAATATCTCAAATCAGTAAAACCTCTCAATTATTACATCAATTGCTTCATAACAACAAGAGAAAATGTCTCATCTTGGTGCTCCTTCTTCCAAGGTTTGATGACAGAAAAAAAAGATATGCTGCTGCCATTTTACCACTAGTTCGATTAGGGAGACAGAAAGTTACATCCCTCCATATAAATATACAAGAAGAGCTGAAAGAAGCCCAGATACATGGTTATGTAGAATGGTACCAAATTCTACTTTTAAAGTTCACATAGCAACTTGGAAACAATGGGTCCATGAGAAACAGCAGAAAGTAATAGAAACACTGCATGGTGCCAGAAAATAAATACCACCACATTGTACATGTACAGTGCGTGAGATCCGAATTTCAAAACAAGGGCAGAATTTGTTCAATAAAACTAATAAGATATTGTTATAGCCCAATGAAAATCAAAAATGAGCTTACTGTATTAATTACTGAGAACCAAAAACGACATATATATATCCATTTTAGTTTTGCCTTGTGTTCAGAATGTTATATGAAATACTGACAGATTTCTATGTTTCTCTTACAACTGACACAAATGTCAATGTCAGGTTTCATATCATTGTATAGTTTTTTTTAACATTTACTACATGACGTACCCTACCACCTCACAATATCAAAGTACAATATCTGAGGTTACATTTTATATCATGGCCAGAGAAGATCTTCCCCTTTTCTTGTGTAGCCTTAACATTTATCCATTGGGCCTCCTACCCTAAACCTGCCCATGAAATATGGAGGGTCAGGGTGGTGGATTGACCTTGCCCCAGCATATGTCAGCCTGTGGTGGGCTCTTACCACATCTTGCATATATCATCATGCTGTGAAGTTTACCTTGGAACTTTGCCCTTGATCTTTTTACCCCAGAGAAAAGAATTACCCCATACCAGTCTCCAGGTGGTTATTTTAGGGTAACAAACTTGTATATTCAACCATATATATAAACATTCAACACCAAAAGGTTATTCATAAAATGCTGTTATAATTGTGTGCGATTTGGTGATAAGTTTATAGGTTTATGTTAAGAACTTGTGATATGTTACATAATACAAATAGGACAAGATTGGGCTTATACACTTGGGTAAACCGTATTTGCCTGGCAAGAAGAAACCCAGTTCTGCTTGTGGAGGACCAGAGATGACCTTCGGCAATTTCCATACTACCAGTACCCCATACTACCAGTACCCCATAAGCATTTGCTTATGGGGTACTGATACTACTCATGCAGTGACTCTTATTTTATCTTTTCACTTGGAATTTTGTCATTCTGGACTTGCAACACATTAAAAATGTGCAAAATAAACAAATACACGTAATTTTCAATAGAGCAACAGTATGCCAAAAGTTAAAGAGCTTCAAAAGTTAGCTTTCTATACCAATACAACAATTATGAGAGTAATTATAGCAAATTTACTGCCACTTTCCTTTCAATTAGAGAACAAAGCCATAATTATGCAAGTGCATCTTGGTTGCTGAAGTGCACAACATTATAATTAGGTGTAATTTAGAATAATTATGCTGCTCTACCTACCACAGGTTGAGGAATTGTAAATCAGACCCCCCCCATGGGGTTATGCTGGGGTTACATGAATAAAATGCATATATTGCATCACAGTGACTTTGATGTAGAATATATTTGATTATTAATTGATTTAAATATTGGCAGGACATCAGAAGATCCAGGAATAAAAAGAGTGAGCTAATATTCTAAAATAATTGTGCTTTTACTGGAACTCAAAAGACTGCATCTAAACATTTCAACATAGTTGTTCAAGCATCCCTGGGTTCTGAGACTCCAGACTCAGGGCAAAAAGATAGTAATTGCCACGTTTAAAGTTGGGCATTACATCAGCAAAAAATCCTATGATCCAAGAAAATAAATGCTGGGTTAACTCTCCTAGAACATTGACAAGATCCCCAACATTTCTCGCAGCTGTTTGCCATTGACCTTACGTCACAAAAAGGTCATACAACAGGCAGCATTTCCCAGGTAGGAGGGAAATGCAGAAGGTTGCTGGTACAGGGTTGCTGGCCTCTGTTCAACCCCTATGACCCACCAGGCAACCTCTTGTCTAAGCTCTGGCCAACTGTTGAATGATTGCTCAAAGTTAATGATGATAGATCATTCCTCCAAATGGTCATCCCTCTTTAATTTTCAAACATATTCTTTGATGAATATTAAGCTATCAATGTATGCATTTCTCCTTTGTTTATCTCATTTTATTCTTCGATTAAGTATATAATATCCCCCTTTCCATTTCCTTTCTTATACTTTCTCTTCCCTAAATTTCACAGGTCCGGATCACTGTACTTTAGCAATGTATTTGACATTTTTTCAGATTAGACCAACCAACTACATAACTGTACAGAGTACTACAGACTGGCAAAGTGTCTGGTGGTTGTAAATGTGAAGAAAACCACATGGTCTGAATCTGAAGAACTATTTTGCATAATTTACAAGCAGCCCTGGTGAAGGAGGTCGTAAGTTGTAACTATTATAACTAAGCCAAGGTTACTTAATCATCACAAGAGATTTCAGTGCTAATCGTCCAAGGTTAAACATGTGGAAATGAGTACAGGAAACAGTCATATCAAGGTACATTGGATCTCTCATAAATGCTATCAAACACAGGTCATGTTGCGATTCTGTTACATTCAAGCAACTCGAAGCTAGCCACAAATAAGGGTAAATTTACCACAAAAACATTATAGGGGTAATGCGGGTACACCTAAGTCCATAATTGCAAGAACAATGGAACCTGCAGGATAACTTTACAAAATTACTTTTAAAAGTCTTTGTGGAGTGGTAAATGACTTAAAAGGTTTTATAAGTATCTAAGTGAGGCTGTCAAAATCCAAAGTCACCTTTCCATTTTCCTAGAGGCTTATACAATTCTGTTATATCATGCAATTAATCAGTCCTTTGAAATAAGAAATATGGTAAAATACATTTTATGGGTAAATTACAGCAATTTGTGTCAATAAGCCCAGTAGGCCTACAATGCAAGTCAACATGACAATATATGCACTAAAACTAAATTCCCCAGGAAAGGAAATGCTACGTTAATTAGGCCAGGAAATAATGTTACTTCCAGTGCTTGAACCCTTTGTTTAACAAGCTATACACCAGGATCATTTATGAAGGCAAATGATGAACCTCACAACTCTGCTATTGCAGAATGCTTTGTTTTTTTTCAAATCATAATCCATGGACGTACAATCTTATGATAAGATAGTACGTTCATGCTTACAGGAATTCGTTTTGAAGTAGACTTCACAGCTTGCAGAAGCAAGCAATTTGGCTGTACGTGACGTGTGGTAGAAAGCTACTCATGTATGACCAAACTGACCAATGGTCATTCAATTTTATGTGCATGAAGAAATTGTGAAGTTCGAATCCTTTCAATTAGTTTATCTTGTTTGTTTCAGTTATATATGCAAACTAAATCTGTGACATTTTGTAGGTCACACATTTGGTGAGAGTCCCAAACACGCTGATTAGTCTCTGTAATAATCCTCTGTCAGTCACTAAGTGTAGACCTGCCCCCACATGTTTGATTGGTGGACATTAATTTAGGCACTCAATGATTCATGAATACCTGCCCTGATCAGAAATTGACCTGGACCACATTTGATAAACTCAAAACGCATTCTGTGTGAGTGTCTGACCGACTCTGACGATGGATAGCCAGATAATTATAGCCTATAGTCAGAGGAGAAGTTGTCAGATTTTTTTCACAGAAAGTCAAACAGATAGATAGGCCTAGATAGATAGATAGATAGATAGATAGATAGATAGATAGATAGATAGATAGATAGATAGATAGATAGATAGATAGAAAGGTTGATATATAGATAGACAGATAGATGGATAGGTTGATAGATAGATAGATAGATAGATAGATAGATAGATAGATAGATAGATAGATAGATAGATAGATAGATAGATAGATAGATGGAAAGATAGATGGAAAGATAGATAGAAAGGTAGAAAGATAGATAGACAGATAGATAGATAGAAAGGTAGATAGATAGATAGATAGTTTATTCAATTATCTATCTGACCATCTTACTACCTAGAAAGATTATTTAATTTATCTATCTGATCGTCTTACTAGTATCTAGCAGTCTATCTCACTATCTCACTATCTGACTATCTACCTCACTATCTATCTATCTATCTATCTATCTATCTATCTGTCTATCTATCTATCTCACTATCTATCTATCTATCTATCTATCTATTTATCTATCTATCTATAAAATAAAAACCTAATTGATTGACGCATGCGACAGGACATTCATCAAAAGAATAAAACTTGTGGTAGATCAGAATCACCATGCTTAAATATATGCGGTCTGGACTTGTGAAATGTGGACAATTGGAATCACTTGAAAAATCATTGCCATCAACAGTTATTATGATAGACACCTCATTTCAAGTATTTCACTGTTTCAGTTTGTTTTTTTACATATTTCATGGTCAGCTCTCTGTCTTAATATTTCTGTTATTAATCTTTCATGCCTGAGCAGACCTCATTTTCTGTCTACCACACGTCATCTGTGCACCATACATCACGATCTTAAATATGATTTTCTTAATAAATCATCTTTGAATTATTTTTCACCAACAAGACTTTGCAGGACCATTTCCTGATACAATGCCCACCAATTGCTACACAAATATGCAAATTTAAATGATTAGTTTGTGGACAGTCATCAAGAGCTTTCAAAATACGATTTCACCACCTTTCAATCTCCACAAGTCAACTTCAACGCGAATTCCTGTAATCTAACAGTTCCCATCATAAAAAGAATGACAGATTGTCAATTACTTTGTGTCAAATTTTTTGTTGCAATTAAGACAACAAAAATGTCGATAATCATGAAAATCTCAAATGACTATTAATATCACAGATCAAAATTAATCCCAATTTCCAGAATTTAAGTAGGCCCTATATATATATATGCTTGACGCAATTTCATTTCAAATAGCATTCCTGTAGGTTTTGTAGAAATCTTTGTGTTTATAAACTTAAAGAACATTGGAGTGAAAAAAGAAACTTTTAGGGAAACCAGGACAATCTCTTTCCCATTCGCTACTGGCCTTGACCTGGTAAACAAACTATGTCAAGAGGTCAACAGAAAGGTCATGCCAACAAACTAGGTCATAGGTCAACTTGAAGGTCAAACTAGCAGAACCAGGTCAGTGCCTGGGTTTTCAGGTTAACATTATTCATTCCAGACTGAGGTGAAATCGAAATTATTCTAATGCAAATATTGCTAGGAAGTTGTGGGAAAGTACCTGAACTTGTATAGGTTATATTTAATACATACATTGCATGTACAGGTATATATTGTAGAATTGTATTCCACAAGCTATTCCAGTTCTGCTATCCTCTTGCCTGACCTATTAACTTAAGATTCGAAATAATTCTCTCAATTTCTCTGACCTTCTGATTGCAATTAGCGACATCAGGACAACAAAGCAATGCACACAGGCAATGCATTTTAATGATATCTCAGAATTGTAATACAGTTAGACTCTAAGACAGGTAATATCATTATCCCAGAGAACACCTTGGTAAAAGTTCAGAAATTCACATTCACCAAAGACCCATTCTTTTTAAAAAGAAGGTTTCATGCCCCAAATTATAACGTTTCCATTGAACTTTAATACAATTCTCGAGGCAAAAAAAGATTAACATTTTCTTAACATTCAAAACAGGAAGCTAATCAATTTGGCCTCAAAAAGAATATACAAGGTAAGTTTAGGTCACCTATTAAGATAGCAGGTATATCTGTAAACCTAATCCTTTGCATCGGATTTTATTTGAAATTTGCTTTACAGTATATGCAGAGGTCTTACTGATAACCTTTGATAACCTATGGCACTCATGTCATTGTAGCTTTTCTGATGAGAGTTCTACTGTTTAGAAAGTCTCTCAATTGTTTACAAGATCAATTTCAGTGAAATGAGGCCCCCATGGGAATAAGGGGGAATAAAAAATGCTCTTAAAATCACATGCATGTGCAAATTGTGCATTGTAGACTTACAAGAAGATACAAAGACATTTGCAGTAGTTTCTATCATATGAAAGATAGACTGTAAAATAACTTTGGTTATAGTTACATGATATGAACATGGATCTATAATAGCTCTATCATATGAACTTTCACCGACAAATTGGTTCCAAAAAAGCAGTATCAGCATCGGATAGGAGCCACTGCTCAATATTTAGCCAATGGTATCGGTCCCATTGGAACGCATCGATATCTCGAAAGATCCAGCATCGGTATTGGTATCAAAAGTGAAAAACTGGTATTTTCACATCCTTTCCAAACTGATACTATACAGAATATTAATCAAAATCTCATGTATTTGGCAGGAGTGGATCAAATAAAAGGAAACCCAAGAAATATTGCCAATAAAACTTATCTCAGAAAATAGTAACCTGAAAATTCACAAAATAGTTTGCAGGAATGGTGCAAATACCTCCTTGCCTTTTTGTCAGCCTTTCCAGACTTTTTTGGGCATTTTTATGGGCACAGGTGGCACATGCAAGGTACAATGTGGTGCATAGATTACCAAATGTTTATAGGGCATTGTTCTGTAGGAAACAGGAAACTAAACTAGGAGTTAACACAATGTTAAGTGTCACTCAGTATAACCACAAATAAATTAGAAATACTCCACCTTATAACCAGGCCACACATCCCCAGGCTCCTTGCTAAAAAGCTGCAGGAAAACTTGTCACCCTCAATAAATATCAAAGTAACAAGGCTAGTGTACCTTATGTATCTTTTTTATACATATATAGATAGACAGAAAGACAGATAAATACATAGGTGAATGGCTAGATAAATAGATAGATAGATGATAAGTTGTTGACTGATTGACTAAATGAAAGTCATCCACAAGATGGATTATTGGGGCTTTACATTCCAGATTTATGCTTGATATTCTAAGTATCACAGGAGGACGCGGTAATGAGGCGAAGGATGATTGAATTGGCATCCAACATAGACCCAGGTGGCCAGGCAAGAGCTGGAATCGAACTACATACTCAGTGATTTGAAGCACAGCACGCTACCACTGAGCTAACGCTCCACCCAGTCAAATTACCATAAAAATCATAATTATTTTACAATAACCAAAATCAGTGAAAAGGCAAATTTAAATTTCCAAAAAATAATTCTCAAATTATATAATCATTGCAATTAAATTTCGACAAAAACCCCATTTGTATCAGAAGCGCAACGTTGACAGATGTTGGGGAACATTTCAGCTATTTCCTCACTGATTCCATTCCATGAAAGGGACCCCACTATTTCCTCTTGTAGAGTGAGCTCTTTTAGTGGGCTTATTATGCCCTCAAAAAAGTCCACTATATCGGTGCAAAAAAGCACATAAAATGGTTGCTGGAGTGAGAGACAATGTAAAAGGCATAAACCAGTTTGTCGAGCTTCATAAAATTCTCCAGAAGAAATTAAATTCCCCCTAAAAAACTCACTTTTTATTTCCCAGAACTTTCAACTCAGTGAGAGTGAGGTATGCACATCAACAGAAAAGAGCATAAAAGAGAGAAAAAAGACAATTGGGGGTTTTCTCAAAGTAGAATAAATATGCCACTTTACAAAATATAACTTGATACTAACATTTCTTTTATTTGTTTGGTTATAACTTGTCAGTCGCAAACGAACTACTGTATGGACTGGCTCATTGCTTACTTAGGGAGTGATTCTTTCATTAACAAAATAACACCGAAAAGTTGAATTTATTCTTGAAAAAAAAAAAAAGTAGTAAAACCATTACAAAAGAAGCTTTTGGCTTCACTGTAGCAGACTACTAGCTACTCGGGTCTGTTCTTTTTTGTGATCACGCGATTAAAATCGTCCGACTTGGGGCACGTGGCATGACCTCAAATGGAACATTTTTCTTCCAATTTCAGAAAGCAAAAAAAAAAGAAGAAAAAAAAGGAGTCGAGTTTCATTTCTGGTCAGGATAGCAGACAAACTGAAGCCCAACAATTAGTTTACACTAACAAGCTTACTTGAAGGAGACCTTTTGTTGACTGTAATTAACTTAAAAAGCCTGTCATTGATAATAGTTGCCTGTCAAGTGTCATTTTCTTCCATTTGCAAACAAGCAATCAAGATAATTGCTTGTTACGCAATCTCAAAATACCTCCAGGGTTTAATTAAGGAGGTATCTCACAGTTCGCGCAATCTTACGTGTTGTGAGATATCAGATAGCTGTGAAGCCTAGAGTAGATTAGATGACTGCTATCTTTTAATCATCATAATTATCATTCCCATCAGTCACTGTCTGGGATACACGAACCAGACTTACAAAATAATGCAAACCAGGCCGAAATGCCATAAAAGGAGCAAGAAAATGATACATTTAAAGTAATAGTTATTGAGATCACCGGTCAACACCATCACCACATTCTGAACATTGTCAGTTTGTGATTTTGCCAATAATCGTAGGTATGACTACTCAATCTACAATTTTAATCTGCAATTAAGATTATTCATTTTAACAGCTTTTACAAAATATAACTTGATACTAACAACAGCTTTTCTTGCACTTAAATTGGTACCTTGGACTTGATAGGCCTTCATACCGTGTATTTTCATTCGTATCATCCTGTGTCTGATAAGTAGGCTTAGCATATTACAAAATTAAAAGCTTTTAAATAATTAAATCAAACTAAATGTCTTACCTTTGCAGAAATCATTGTAGTCCCTGCAGCAGTCGCCAAGTTTCAAGCAAGTTTCGTCACAGAAACATATCCTACTTTTTGGGGAGTTCATTCTGGGTCCTTTGGCCCGACATGTGATGTTTTTGCCATCACAACAAAGCCTGGATTCCTTGCAACCAGCTTCAACTTGGCAAGAAAGCATTACAACAAGCAGCACGAAAGCTGCTATAAGCATTCCTGAAGGTTGCATTTTGATAATTGAGTTTAATTCTTGCTAAAGTCAAAATGGAATTGAGGAAATATCGCGTGACTTTTCTTCAGTGCAGACGACAGGCAGTCATTCATTCAATGAAATCGTCTGCCTCCTGCAAAAATGAATGAAAAGTTTTCAAAGTCCAGTAAAATATTGTAGAGGTGAATAAAATCCCAGAAGAGTGGTCGATGTAGCTATCCTAATGCACTTTGTACAGATAAATGCACTTTTGAGTGAGCACAAAGTTTAAATAGTGATCCAGCTGCTAAACACAGCGTCCTCCCCTCTCTCTGCCAGCACAGGCACTGGCCAAGAACTTCAGCCTGGGAGTGCTCCACTCTGATTGGCCAATCAAACCAATCTTCTGCTTTGCTTGCCCACCATTGGCCAGGGCGTTCTGTCGAAGTTCTATTGCTGTTGCAGAAGAACACACAGCTAAAACCATAACATATGATTCTTGAAGTGTTTATGTTCTAACAATCCTGAATTAATGCTGCATTCAATTATTTTAACTATCTATCTATCTATCTATCTATCTATTCATCCATCCATCCATCCATCCATCTATCTATCTATCTATCTATCTATCTATCTATCTATCTATCTATCTATCTATCTATCCATCTATCCGTCTATCTATGGTATTATATTCTTGTCAAAATTACTACAGCTGTCACCCTAGGCTGACAGCACCCCCTTCCATCCACTGCTGTCGACAGCTTGTGCTGGTGACTGTCGACTTTCAGGTGTCGACTACTGTTGACCAGGATCAGACAAACTTGCCTGTGCTTCCCTCTGTTGGAGAAAGTGCCTTCAGACCATGCTGACCCCTGGTTATAATAGGATTTAGTTTGAGTGTGAGCTTATTTGCCAAGCTGCCCACTTGAGGCAGGAGGGGCTGGGGTTCAGTGGTAGATGGCTTGGCTGCTAACCTCTTGGGCCTGGGTTTCATCCTCGATCCAGGCAACCCATCCATGTTAGACAAACAATTCATCCCGTGCCTAGAGTGCTTATCCCCTCAATAATGTGGTCCTTGCCTGTAGTGTTAAGCCCTACCAGTGCATCAATTTATATGAAGGATGTTAGTATAACCCTATCACCGATCCACCGCTTTATTTCAGTACATCATGGACAGGCCCAAGATACATTCAACACAAGTCATAGTATTACAAGAAAATTGAAATATTAATTTCTTTTGAATAAATCACAATGACATGGTGGGTCATTAGGGTTAATATGATATATTTTGTATTTGAAAATACTCTGAATATGAAATGTTGGGTGGTTTGGGTTAAAGCATGCATCTAATTAATTGCACAATATAATTTCAGATGGATGTTTTGAAAGGTGACGGCCTGAATATTTTAATGGTGTACTAATAAATTTTCTCAAAAGATAGTGCAATATAATATTTTTCTTCTTTTACGCAAATAATTATTTAAAACTTATGCAGTTGCGTCAGCATATCTCTACAGTGCCAATCTCCAAATAATCAAAAAGACTAAAAAAAAAAAGTTTTGATTTAGATATTGGCAAAGAACTATACATGCCCATCTCTGTAATTATTTGTATAAATTATTTGGAGAATATGATATATAGCCTAAACAAATATTTATCTTTATACCATTCGACACCTCTCTCAGCCAATCACAAGCCAGTATTTCACTGCTATAAAACCACGCACATGAATACTAGGGCTCTCACGATTAACCGATTAATCGCCGACGATTCGATTTTAGATAAAAATCAGTTCCAGTTTGCAAAATCGATTAACCTGTTATTTGTATTCCTGTACCTGGAAGACACTGTATGGCTTTAAAGTTCCAGGTGTTAAGAGTGAATTGCAACTGGATTTGTTCAAGTGGATTGGCTAATTGGATTGGTTATACATGATTGAAAAAGATTAGAGAGAAAGGAGTGTCAAATCTTAATTGCTATTAACATCTTCAATGGAATATCATAGGCTATTCTGTAAGACAATCATGTAAAACAGACCAGAACTTCACCTATTCTTTAGAATGGCGGGAAAACGGCGATTAATCGATTACGATTCGATTTTAGGCCTTAGATTAATCGATTTTAAAATATTGTAATCGTGATAGCCCTAATGAATACCAATAATACCCTCTATAGACAATACAAGCTTATACGAATTTGGAGATTTACTCCTGGCTCTTGGGGGGTCAGACTCTGACCGTCAGAGCGTACATCTCTCTTTTAGAGCAAAACTTCTTATAATGTTCCATATGGCTAGACCTTCAAGAAAAGTTTGGGTAACATTCCGTCGGTGTGCATTTTTTCTGTATAGCCTTTTTCGTAATTGCCGTGGACGTCAAAATTACTGATAAAAAGAAATATGACTTTCATTGAATACATAAAGATAAAGAATTGATAATTCAATGATAGTGATTCATTTCAATTACAAGGGTGTAGCACACAACTTGTGAAACAATTTTGGTTCTATAGCAGTGGTACTTTGTGAAAAAAATGCAAAATTCAGCAGAATATTGACAATAAAATTCTTTAAATTTGAAGTCATGCAAAATTTCGATGCTCAGTCAAAACGTTTTATGGGTAGAGCTATCAAATTTTACCAAAAATGTCCTTATGACGTATCCTTGGCTGCAATTACTTCAATTTGCACTTTATACGCTTTTTACACTGCTTCTGGACTGATCTATGCTTCAAAGTCAGCCCTACCCCAAAGTTCGGATAAATTCCGCAATTTCTCTTGAATCAACATTTTCCAAAGTAATAGCCGCAAAAGGATGATCTGCTTATGTAGTCATGTTTTATTGATATCAAATATGATTTAGTTTCACATTTAAACCTCTTTTTTAATGCAAAAACGTGTTTATTATAAGTATCAGATCTAAATTCTTAGGTTCATCATTATTTCCTGTACATGAGACATAGTGAAATTTCGGTACGGATCAATTGCAGCAAACTTCATAACTGATCCATAAAAAAACAGCAAAACGGAAAAAGCCCCAAAATAATGGATGTGAAAATGTAAGTACAATTAACACCAATGATATATTGTGAGTATCACAAAATTAACAAGAATCCGCAGATTCAAAGCCTGGCTGGGCATTCACAAATCATCTGAAATCTGGATTCATCATCAGGTGCACCCATTACTAGAATTATGTTGAAGTGACTCAAGTTATCTGGCAATGGGCAATTTACTGTTTTTACTATTCATTCAACAGTAAAAATAAATATTTTTGTAACTTTTTGGAGGAATGGGCTTAATGTTCCATTGAAGGGGTGTTACCCCGCTGGTCATGTCTTGAGGGCAGGAGTTTGGAAAGGGGTGAAAGATCCAGTGTGGGCGAGAGTACATCATATTCTCATGTGTGATTAGGAGAAATTGCTGATGTTGAACAAATCAGGGAAGTCAAGCCTGCAATATCTGGAGATGGACCTTCGCCAGCCATTTAAACCTCATGCAATCTGGAGGAGCTGTACCGGCAACCCAAGACATGTCACAGCAGCTATGATACGAGCTAAGATGATCACCAATACCTACCTGACCCAAGAAAGGAAAACAAAGCTGGGAAGGATCGGAGAATCAGCGATGTGCATCCTCTGTGGAGAAGAAAATGAAACGCTACAACACCTGCTAATCAGCTGCTCATCGCTCAACCCTGGAAGAACCAACAAGCTTGATATGCTGAAAAGAAAGGGATTTAACATCACAGAGCAACAGGAAAACCCAGTGAAAGCACTACTAAACGGTCCAGCACAAGGCAGTAGCAATGATGGGGATAAGTGGGCCGAGATTCAGCTGAATATCACGATGCTCTGCCAGCAACTGACGAATACAAGGAACAAATTATTGGAACTCAAGAATAGAAAATCGTAGACAAAGCAGCTGTAGCCGTAGAATAACATAGTTTTTACTGACACTTTTATCACACGCTTCTATAAGCTTTTAAACACTTTTTAACGCTTTTAGTTGCTTTTAAATGCTCTTAAAGGATCTTAGATACTCTGGTTGATCTTTTAATTGCTTTTATATACGCACCAAGTGACAATTTTCTGAATATTAATATGAATACTTTATGAACATACCCTTTAAATAGGGGTGCTCCTGAACGAAGAGGAGGAATATCCGAAGACAAGACAAGACAAGACTATAATTGCCAAAGCATACAAATTATATATACCTCTATTGCTATCTGTTTATACATGTATAATTTAATGTACTTCTTTGATATATTTAATTAAATAAATAGAATAGAATGATAAAAAGAAGTGGTATGCAGGTGAGCACAGAATCTTTCCATGAATGGTGGATGGGCGACCCCATCTGCTCCTGATCTCATTTTGGACGCTTTGCTAGCACCACTGACAAATGTTTCACTCAGTTCTGTTGGGCATTTGTGTTAGGAGAGTATTATTAATCATGGAAAAGCAGTTTCAATGCACTTACACACAAAGTTACACAGCCCATTAAAACAAACAACATTGCAACACAAGAGTTCTTATCATATTGATGGAAACTAAGGACATTAATAGATAAAAAATGACACACGTCATTTCATCTATTTCTTAAACATTGTTTACTTAACTATTGACAATGAGACTATAATCCCAGATGCCATGTCTCTTTCATGACCCATGTAAACCCAATGTTATACTTGCCTAGTACAATTATTACAATTTGGCTTTGACCATAGGCTTAGCATAGTTAGCCAAAGAAGTACACTGTATATGAAGTCAATCAGTTTTGTTTGCTTGGAGAAAAAGTTGTTTAGCATACACGTACAAGAGGTGCAAGTCATATAATACATACATAAATTATGGTTTACGTGGAAGAAATTAATATATTGTCCTAAATGTAAGATTTTATTTATAACCATTTTATTTATAACCATTCAGAGGTGCTGAATAATGGAGACCTTGGGTGATTTGTCACTCTCGTAAACTCAAGCTCAAATACATTTTTTCAATGCAATAGGCCCATTATAAGCATTTAAAATAGAAAATACTTCAAAATTCTGAAAAGTAACATTCTCGCACCACTCACCATATAGGCACCTTTTACTTTTGCAACTTTTTCAGCTTCGTCATAGGCTCCCCTTCGGCCATGGACCTGGGCGAATGCCCCATTTTACCCCATGGTGAACAAGGCCCTGAATAACATGTACTAATTCATACAATATGACATGCCAGAAGGCTACATCCAGGCTATGATTAAATGCTTGAAGAGCAGGGCTCCTCATTCTAAATAAATGCCACAGCACTAAAGAAAACATGATTGTGAGGGCAGATAGTGCTGCCAATTTCATTTATGAGTTTATTAAAATGTTAAATTTTTTCGCTATTTAGAGCTTTTAAGTATCTTTCTCTATTGCAACGTCTTTAAAACTGTTCAATACCATTTTGCCAACTACTGGTGTGTAGTTAGTAGAGTAGCACAACAGTTGCATTGTATTGTATCACACTTAAATAGCAATGCATGAAATGTGGCTATGAAATTTGTTGTGGACCTTCACATTATTGTTATTTAAGACAACCACACAGTCATGATTTATTGACCTGATTTTACAATTTCTGCTCATGGAATGGTATGCAAAGATCACTGGTCTTCTTCATATGAAGATTTTAGGTGAGAGGTATTGCATTCACTTTGACATTAATAAGCTTGAAAGTGTGAAATGTCACCCTGAGACACTTCCGTAACTGTAGTTCACTGCTATTGTTCATATTGGTCATGTTGGCAATTACAACCAGTATATTTCCCTAAAAGCAGCTTGTTTGATAGCCAGAATGTGTTCACCTTTTATGATGATGTTCAGGAGTCTGTAAATGCACAACAGCCGGACCTCTCGTGCACTCGTGTTATTGTGAATCAAACATTCAAACTGCATAACACCATCAAAAGTAGTATTATTGTTGTACTGTTCACTGGTGCCTCTGATCTTTTCACGCTCCTTCACTGGAGGACATTCAGCATACATGCATACATGCCAAAGAAAAAAATCTCGTCTACAAAACTGATGATTTAGGCTTATGAGAGAAGACAACGCATACGCCATGTTTTGGATTGTAGCGAAACCTGCAGCACTATTCTTGAATACATTAGCCACAATTTCTATAAAAGGAAGAATCTCTCTGATGGCCATAGGTGTCATATTCGGCTGATTTGAGAAAGATCGATAGATAGGCTCTACAATGCAAATATTATATTGAAAAGCCATCACAATACACAAAATCTGGAAGCACCTAAGCCAGAGGATCTTGAATATGATCAAAGTCTATACTGATAGTATGCTTTATATATCATCCTTGGTATTTGGTCCAGACACTCGATTCGCCTATATTTCCAGCATGATGTCATTCAAAAGAGATGTTATTTTGTGTTTGTTGTTGTCGAAGCTTATCCTGAAGCAATTTAAAGGCCAATCCGGGAATAGAATAACTTTGAGTGGCCTCTTTTCATGTCATCATTACATCTGCCTCATGGAAGACCTTCAAGAATTTTAATGTATCAGTGTTATATCCTCTGAAATAAGTGTCTCTATTCACTGTTGCTGAACGAAATTAATTTAATTAGAACAGGAATAAGTATGTAATTATCCACAATAGGCCTATATTCATCTTCAAAAATCGTTGGGTTGACAATGTCAAAGTTGACATTTTTGTAGGTTAAAAATAAATTGCATCGTACTATGATTTTATTAATTTTGGGACGCCAACATTATCATTATTGGTGTAAATTGTGCTAAAATTGCCATACCAATTATTTAGCTGTTTATTTTCTACTGTTGATATATTGATTGAGTCAGCAAAGTAATTTACTGCAATTGATCCATTATGTGGATATGATGCACTCTGACCCATACTAGATCTTCCGCCCTTTCTAAACTCTAGCCCTCAAGAAGTGACTGGCCGGTCAGCACCCCTTCAATGGGGCATTAAGCCCATTCCTCAAAATATAGCATAAAAAGTTATGTTTTACTGTTGAATGAATGGTAAAAAATGTAAATTGCCATTAATATGCTATATTTTCAAATAACTTTGGTCACTTTAACATTTATAACTGGGGCAATGGGTGTACCTGATGATGAAATCCAGATTTCAGATGCTTTTGTCAGTGCCCAGCCAGGCTTTGAATCTGTGGATTCTTGTTCATTTTGTGATACTAATAATAATATAATTGGTGTAAATTGTACTTACATTGTCACATCCGTTATTTTGAGTTTTTTTTCTTTTGTTGTTCTTTTGATGGAGTCAGTTATGAAATATGCTGCAATTGATCCATACCAAAATTTCACTATATCTCATGTACAGGAAATAATGATGAACCTCATAATAATACTGATAATAAACATGTGTATGCATTAAAAAAGAGGTTTAAATGTGAAACTAAATCATAATTATTTGATATCAATAAGACATGACTACATAAGCAGATCATCTTTTAGTGGCATAGGCGTATTGCCCATAGGCTGCAGCCCCCCTGGCATCAGGGCAAATGGGATATTAGGGCAAATCCTGACCAATATCAGGGCAGACCCACTGCCCTGGTCACATTCGTACAATGTTAAAATTTCAGGGCAAAATAGACAGCCCTTCCGTGAAACGGCTGTCCCGTACGCCTATGTTTAGTGGCTATTACTTTGGAAAATGATGATTCAAGAGAAATTGCGGAATTCATCTGAACTTTGGGGTAGGGCTAATTCTCAAACATAGATCAGTCCAGGAGCAGGGTAAAAAGTGTATAAACTGTAAATTGAAGTAGTTGCCGCAAAGAATGCCTCATAAGGAAATTCTTAGTAAAATTTGATAGCTCTACCCATAAAATGTTTTGACTGAGAGAGTATCGAAATTTTGCATGATTTCAAATTGAAAGGAATTTATTGACGATATCCTGTTGAATTTTGCATTTTTCACAAGGTACTACTGCTATGGAACCAAAATTGTTTCATGAATTATTAATTCTTTATCTTTATGTTTTCAATGAAAGTCTTTTTTTTTAGTAATTTTGACGTCCACACTGGACAATTCGGTAAACACTTCAAAGAAATAGTAGTTTAAACTCAGTATAAACTGCAAACTGTGGCCCATAAAATCTGGGGTTTAATCAGCGCTTTAGTAGAGTGAAAAAAGCCTCAAATCTCACTAAATATTACTAAAAATAGAAAAACCTATTTTTTGCCCCATCTTCAGGGCTATGGAAAACACACTATTCTCCCTCATATCAATGCTGATGCTTTTTAACGAATAAAGGAAGTTTTAAGCTGAAGATAGATACCAAATACAGGGCTAGGAGAGCTCTCAATTGGCTAATTCATTACAATTTAATGTGTGACTCAATTAGACATTTCCGAAATGTCCGAATCAAAGAACATTACCCTTTACCACTTCCATTTAGCAACCAGTAGGTTCTTGTTTGACATTTTAAGTGATCTTTGTGGTCAGACTTGGCCTTCCAGTCATTAAATGGGTGTCACTGGGAGACCGATTTTGTTTCCCTTTCATGCACATGTATATGGTTGTCTGAATTTGATGTAGATGGGTACATTTCACATTCTTACAATAAGGCTACTTCTTTGCTCCATCTCAAAAATCATATATATGCTGCTTATTATGGGTTGTCTTTTTTTTTTTTGATTTTCATAAATTTAAAACCTGACAAATTTCTCTCTTTTTTCGTTGTGGATATTTGCCCTATTCCATATCAGCTCAACAGTTAACACTCATTCTGCAAGCAGAGTGTAGGGTTTATACTAATGAATGCAGCTAACCTGGGGGGAGCATGCATGATAGGAAGAGGTTCCTGTGGGATGACCCCAAATGCTAGGGAATTCAGTGAGGGGATTTTTTTTGGTTTTTTCGTAATGATGTGTGTAACAATTGGGTACTGCAACCTTCTTTCTTCCTTTCTCATTTTCCTTTCTTTCTTCCTTTCTCATTTTCCTTTCTTTCTTCCTTTCTCATTTTCCTTTCTTTCTTCCTTTCCTATTTTCCTCTCTTCCTTTCTCATTTCCTTTCTTATTTTCCTTTCTTTTCCCTTTTCTCTTTCTCATTTTCCTTTCTGTCATCCTTTCATATTTTCCTCCATTTCCTCCTTTCTTTTTTAATTACTCATTTTCCTTTCTTTGTTCCTCTTTTTTATTTTCCTTTCTGCCTTTCTCATATCTTTATCTATTTCTTTTTCAATTTCTCTAACTTCTTCTGTCTCATTTGCCCTTCTTCATTTTTAATTTTCCTTTATTTCTTCCTTTCTCATTTTCCTTTCCCTCTTCCTTTATTTCCCTTTCTTTCTTCTTTTCCTTTCTCAGTTACTTTTCTTTCTTGCTTTCTAGTTTTCCTTCCCTTTTCATTTTCCTTTCTCTCACCCTATTTTTCATTTTCCATCCTTCTTCTTTTCTTATTTTCCTTCCTTTTTTTCTCAATTTCATTTCTTTCTTTTTAATTTTCCTCTCTTTCTCATTTTCCTTTCTTTCTCATTTTCCTTTCTTTCTCATTTTCCTTTCTTTCTCATTTTCCTTTCTTTCTCATTTTCCTTTCTTTCTCATTTTCCTTTCTTTCTCTCCTTCCTTTCTTTCTTTCCTTTCTTTCTTTCCTTTCTTTCTTTCTTTCCTTTCTTTCTTTCCTTTCTTTCTTTCCTTTCTTTCTTTCCTTTCTTTCTCTTTCTCAGTTTTTCTTTTTTCCTTCCTCATTTCCTTTATTTGTTTCTCTTTTTATTTTCCTCTTTCTTGTCTTTTATCCCTGCTTTCTTTATCTTATTACTTTTTCAACAGCAAGCAGTCAGAACACCATTTCTACACTATGCAAAATTAAGGAAGTTAAAATGTATAAGATTTACTCATGAATATAACTGACAACAGGATGTCTTGGGGTATATATTATATAGGGGTTAATGAGATTGCACCCAAGGTCAAGCTAGCCATGTGAATCAGGTCAGTTTATCTGCTGCTGTAACCTTGCCTCAGTTTCTTCTCTGCAGTCTTCAAGTTAAGACACACTGAAGCTGACTGACAGGACTCCTAGCTGCTCATAAGATATTATGTCAAGGTAAACACTATATATATATGTTAATTTTGCATCTAAATAATGTGTATTCATTTATTACATAATTTATGTCAATATACAACTGTTGTGTCTTGTGATTAGCTTCAGTTTAACATGGGACCTTTTGAAAATGATTTCTTGAACAGCTTATAGGCTAATTCACTTGCCTTTTTAAATAATGTTGGTGTTATTTAATATTTAAATTGTGTGTAATGGGTGATGTGCTGGCAATTACGTATATTAAATTACTCTAAGAAATTGTATGTGTGTACCACAAGCTAATTTGGAAATACAGGGTTTGCAAAGATAAAAGACATGCAGTCAGAACTATATTATGATTTGACATCTGTGTTGAAATTTTAAGATAATGTAGATAGAAATTATTAATGTCCTTTTCAGTTAGCCCAGTGAACTGTACTGGCTAATTATTGTTTTGTTGTTGGGGGGAATCTTGAGACTTCCTGGGAGGTCTTTTTAGATGGTAGTTTCTGCCCAGTTTTGGTAAAACTATTATTCAGTGGCGGTCATGAAATAAATTATTTCTTTGTGCTGCCAACCCACCCCCTCCAAGCCCCCCCCCCAGCTATAGGTGGTGCACACACAGGGATACAAATTGTTGGGTCCTGGGTTCAAATCCTGCTCAGGCCGGGTTGTCTGACCCAATGTTGAACAGCAATTTCATTCATCCTTGGCCTCATTGTTGTGTCATATTCCCGTCCTAATTAGCCCGTCCAGAGCACAAATATGAAATTTAAAGCCTAGGTGTATATCAACATGGGCCTATCATCAATCCTTCCTCCCACACTGAAAAGCTTTTTGATTTGTTAAGGGATTTGACGGTCTTGGCTGTTTAGTTTGTCCAATTCGGGGGCGACCATTTAACTTCCGCGCGGGGGGGGGGGGAATTTGAGGTTTCCTCGGCTGAAAATTATTTATTTCATGGGATAACGGCAGCAGTAGGCCTATTTATTGTTTCAAGCGCACAAAAAATCCCCAACTATTCATTCTTAAATTAAGCAATGCCTTAAGAAATTTCCCAGGCAGAAATTATTTAGACTGCCCAAAAATTATTTATTTATTTGACCAAAACTGAGCAAGAAAAATTATTTATTTAAAAAAACTCCAAGCCTCCCCCCCCCCACAGATTAAATGGTCTCCTCTTTACTGACGTAGTTAGACTTTTGAGTTTGACTAATTTAGTTGCTTTCATTGAGCAGGTTTGTAATTTCACTAATTTTAATAGTTGCATTGACTTTATTTTGATCAATTTAGTGATGTGGCTAATTTTATAGTCATGAATGTGTGTAGCTCTGAAACTGAGTGTGTTGCTCTGCAACTGCAACTTGATGGTTCAGGCCATGCCCTCGACCCCTTTGGGGGTAGGGGCAACTACACTCTTGCTAATAAATATGGAATATAGGCACATGTCAAAAAGTGAGTATAAATTTGGTATCACCATTTTGTGATGGGAGCTGTGAACAGACATCTAACAATTTTTCTAGATAAATATGGGTCCACTCAACATCACAAAGTGCAATTTTTATGAATTTGGAGAAAATCTTGACAACTGGGGTCGGGAAATATTTTTCGACGGGTAGATATCACATGAAATAGTGTTGATATTTGATAATAAATGACAGCAAAAGAATAATTGGAGTCAAATTCAGTTAGTAACATAGTCCATATTGGGAAAATACCCACTAGGGGTAATTTAGACTTCAAATTTGAATGGCACACCTATTATTTCTTGATTCTTGATTTGTGATATTTTTCTTTCTAACAGAGCTTTAGCTCTGAAATTTTAAGGGGTTGAAGGCATATGTAGGATGCTGGATGCACAATTTCATTTGTCTCAACGATGCTTGATTTTAATGCAGTCAGGAAATTTCACAATGAGGCAATTCTGACAATTTCTTGAAAATTTGACATTCTTGGACATGTGATTATTAGAGACCACTTTGGATGTACTGAAAAGTACACCAAAGAAGATGTTCTCCAAATGGCACCATCGTTCTTGCTGGAAATTGATTACATCACTAAATTGACACTGCTGTGTTGTGACAAACAGTCAATACTGAGTGATTACATTTTTTTCTGTGGAAGCAATGGTACCATTTGGAACTTTCATGGTTGTACTTTTCAGTACAAACAAAGTGGTTCTGATGTTTACATGGTACAAATATTTTCATATTTCAAGAAATTGTCAAAATTTCTGGACCATAATAGTTCCCGATTGCATCCAAACCAAGCATCATTGCCGCCAAATTAAATAGTATATCCAATATATGCATCCTCTCTCTTTTATCCCTTAAATTTCATAGCTTCAGTCCCTTTAGAAATAAATAAATTCACAAATCACAACAAAATGGGGTCCTGATTACCCCTAGAGGGTAGTATTTCCAATATAAACTATGTTACTAACTTATTTTGACCCCGGTTATTCTTTTGGTAACAATTTTTTTCATGTATCAACAATATTTCGTGTGATTTCAACCCTTCAAAAATCTAGAATATATTTTTTTTCTGTATTTACACAATTGACTTCAGTTTTCAAGATTTTCCCCAATTTCATAAAATTTTCACTCTGTGATGTTGAATGGACCCATATTCATCTAGAAAAATAGCAGGACGTCTCTTTGCAGCTCCAATGACGAAATTGAGTTACCAAATTTCTACTCACTTTTTTATGTGTACCTATATTCCATATTTATGAGCAAAAAAGAGTGTAATTTTCAATTTGTGCGGTCATATCCTATACTTTCAATGCTATCAAAATAAGTCACCAATGGAGTATGAATAAAGTCCTGGCTTCTTAATGACAAATTATCAGTTCATTTCAATGTATTGCAATGGTTAGAGCCTGTTGCGAGGTCATTGATGTCCACTAACAGCAAATTTAATGTTTGAGTGCTTGACTGCTTGTCCTTCGTTGACTCTTAACATATTTTCTGGTCTTGACTAATTTGGAAAATATTCATTTTCATACACTTTTGCATTGATCTGAGTCAGAATTTTGCATAACTCTTTCAGATCCAGTTGGATGATGTGACCCAGTCATGTTAATATTCCTCTGAATACAATGGATTTGGATGCTTGCAATCATAACATATGAAGAAGTTACCATGGAATACGGAGGTTAGTAGGCACATTTTTTACCATAATATGGCATAAACAGGGACAGAATTGGGCCATTTAAGTACTGTCATAGCATCTGTACAAATCATCTCACAAATATTGCATGGAATACGGAGGTTAGTAGGCACATTTTTTACCATAATAGGCACATTTTTTACCATAATATGGCATAAACAGGGACAGAATTGGGCCATTTAAGTACTGTCATAGCATCTGTACAAATCATCTCACAAATATTGCACGTCAAAAATGTGATAACGTCCCTGCTGAAAATATGCTGAAGGTCTAACCGCCCCTTGAAGGAGGCATATATTTTTCAATATTTTGCATGTAGACGAATTTGTAAACCTGCAAAAACGAAAATGTACACGAATTTGGCATTCGTGAAAGTGTCAAATATTGTCATTCACGAATTTGTAAAAGCGTATTTACGAACATACTAACCCTAAACTTGGCTAAACTAACCCATAACCTGATTTTGACCCTAAAACTGAAAACTGTAACACCTCCACGAATGTAAGTATTGGCAGGTCCACGAATGAATAATAAACCTGATAAAGCACATCCACGAGTGTTAGCTATTATATAGACACAAGCACTTATGCTCGTTTTTACACATCCACAAACTCGAACATGTTCGTTTTTACACCTCAACAAATTCGTGTACATGCCAAATAAGGAAAAATATATGCATGCATAAAGTCTTTGAAGAAGTCTAAAATTTGATGATTAACATCGCATTTGACACAATTACGCAATGATGGTATTTAATTCAAGGTGTGGCAAAGAAAACTTGCGATCTGCACAGGCAAATAGTCATGCATGCAGAATTGCTGGTCAGCTGTTATGATATTTAAGAACAACAAAGATATATATGACCATCGGCCTGTGCACTCTGCAATCTCTCTGCATGGATTCAAACAGGCCTAAGCAATATCAGCAGAGTGATAAAATTTTTACCCTCGGCAATGAATATTGCGGTCAGGTATTGTAGTTACTATGGCAAATTTTTGTTCGTCCGGCGGTTGGGTGGGTGGGTGGGCAGGCGGCGTCCAACAATGTGTATTGGCCTCTGTGCCAAAACTATTACTCCTATACATATGAAATTTGACACATGAATGGGTCTTATAGTTTTAATGTGCCTTTTGGAATTCATATATACACAATGATAAAATATTGATAATTCGGAAAAAATTAATTTTATTTGTTTCCGGACCAGAACTCGGAAACGGTTATACCTATAGGCATGAAAATCTACCATAACGTGTATTAAATACCCTAGTTGTGCCTTTTGGGGGTCTAAATACTCTTAATAAAATTCATTACAAACAATTCATCAAAAATGTAAAAAACTGTGTTTTTCTTTCAACCCTCCGTAATTCCATCAATTTTGGGCGTAGACTTTTGAAATTTAGCAATTAGTTGTCTAAAATATAGCCCTTTAAACTACTCGAATCATTTAGAGGGTCCATCTAACCAGTTTTGCGTAAAAACCAAAATACTGTAACAAATATATTGGTAAAAACCAAAAGGGATTATAGTAAAACTTATCAAAAAGAAAATTTTATGGCCATTATGTAGTTTATGCCATTTATTAGGCCAACACAACAAGTTTAAAATTCACAAAAATGTGAAAATACCGACTTCTTGACCAGTTTGTGTCTAACAAAGTCATGCTGTGTTGTTGACCAGAACAAATAAAATGAATAAACATGAATAAAATGTACATGCTTTTCTTGCATATATCTATTAAACCATCTAATATTTGAATATGAAAAGACATAAATTGCTAAAAATAGGCAAAAAACTGTAGACCTTTGAATTGTCACATTTCAGTCAAATTTGCATCTTGGTTACTCAGAGTGCCATACAACGTGTCACAAATATAATTTTTTATCACATTCCTCTTCAGAATGTATGTAGTTTTATCTATAGGCCTATATAGACAAATATGCTTTATGCACATAGTTCTGACTCATGGGGCTGACTATTTAAAACTTTTGATAAGAAATGTCAAAACCCCCACTTATTACCCTTTTGCTCAAATATAACTTCAGTGATGTAAATTAAAACATAGGCTGCACAGCAGCATGCCCTCGGCTATTCTGCAGACTAATCTGCAGTTGGTGAAATCAATTGTTGAATTACTGGTGGGGAGGGTTGGCAGCAGGACGCCCAGACCCCCCACCAAAAAAACGTGAAACATGGGCAAAGACTGAAAAATCTGGATAATGAAATTCTGGCAAGTAGGGTTTTAATCAAACTGAGATGTGTAAATCACCAGAGTTATATTGCAGATATGCTTATTTGGGTCATTCTCAAATTTTGGGACAATTTGCGTCACTCCAGTTCCCTGACATTAATTTGAATGCAATTGATATCTGAAGCGTCACTCCACATCTGTTATTCATATTTCTATTTAGAACCACTGCATTTGGAACAAAAAGTCATTTATTAGACCTTTTTTGGTGCATTGTGTCCAGTAATCCATGCCAAATCAGTGGTTTTTCCCTGTCACTGGACCTGACATGACAAAATCATTTGTTAATTTTCCTCCTAAAGTACCATAATTTCCAAAGTTTCTATGCACTTGAATTGATAGATAGATCTATTGATTAGTAATTAGATAGATAGATAGATAGATAGATAGATAGATAGATAGATAGATAGATAGATAGATCAACATGTCATCCAGGAGATTCAGACATATTGTCTTAGTGTCAAAAACACCTAAATTCAGCAAATAGCTCTGAATGTGCCACTTTTCGGAGGTATTGTCTGTATTTAGGTCATTTCAGTCATATTGTCTGTTTCACCCCTGTAGATATTGATAGATCTATGCCTGCTAGGCCAATAAACTGCAGGAATCTGAAATATGCTCACAGAAATGTCGCAGAAAATAAGCTATAGACCTTGCAGATATGGCTTCTCATACATATATTTGCCTGAATATATTGGCCTTTCAGAAAATTAAATCAAGGGGCAGGTCATATCATCGGTATTGACCTGCACAGCTGCATATTTTCTTGTACTTTTCAGGTCTGTGGATACCTATATTTATTAAATCTCCGACCTCAGTATAGGGCTTTAAGAATGGAAATTTATATTTATCGATGTAGGTTAGGTAAGAAAGGACAACAGCTTAATATTTATTATTGGCAATTGTTTCAAAATTAGCTGCAGCTTTGGCTGAAACAAAATGACCAAAGAGTGGCAGCACTGTATCCGACCAACATGACACCTGGTGAGCAACTTGAAGCCTGGTCAGGTGACACTTTGTTATTAAAATGTGCGCGAAATAATCGGCTGCCTGGATTAGGCCAGAGAGAAGAATTAGGCTAGATCCAAATGTATTGCAAAAATGGATTTCAAAGCTGTTGAAGAGGAGTGGAACCACATCTTGAACACAATCCCCTCTCGAGGGTAAGTAGGCATATATAAACCTTGCTCATTTTGTGGTTTCTACAGACGTCTAGTGTCTATAGGTTGCCTGTTTTGAGTCCTCCAAGACGTCTGTAAGGGTGCATATTATTGGATATCCAGACCGTCTACAGGCATTCTGTTTAGGGTCCGTAGAGACATCTGTAAGGGCTGATTTTATTGGATATCCAGACTGTCTGTAGGCAACAAATAAATCAATGATACAGACTATAATCTACTTATTACACTCTAGACGTCTATAGGACCTCTGTTTTGGGTCCTGTTTATAGTTTTAATTGTAAGTAGGTACCTAGATGAACAATGCAGGCTTATAATAATGTGAATATCAAGATTTGACATTAATCACTATATTTCTATCATGTAGTAGAACTACACAATCATTGAATATACTAATGCATACTTTACTTGATTTTGGCAGGAATCATGCTACAAAACACACACAAGGTGGATCCCCAGTCAGCTCAATAACAAATGCAATCAGTGAGCCGAATCAAAAGAAATCAAAGAATCCACCGAAAAAGAGCAGAGAGTCCTATTCTATTCATCGCAACTTTTATGGAACAATTCAGCCAAAGCAACAACCAAACCCAAGACGTAAAAGAAAAAAACCTGGAGATAGCTGCGCGCTGAGTGAACATGAAACAGGGCTGAATGAACACGAAATTAATCCCATCGAAAGACGTACTGAAAATCATTCCGAGAATGAAAGTGAAGTTGAAGTGTTAACTACAGAACAACAGACAAATCGTAAGTCCAAAAATTGTGGATTTTAGGTCCTCACGTAATAGGCTTATATACTCACATGCCAAGAATTTGAATATATTCATGAATGTTACTTTTTTTTATTTGGCAGGTGACCAGCTGCTTACCATCCTAGAGGCTTATGATACAACAGAATCCTCCCGAACATGGACATCAGTTGATGGTGGTGAGAGTACTCCCATTAATGAACTGCCGGAAAATCTACTAGAAGAATCATAAGAAAATTTGACCGAAGAAACTGGGACCGGACAGCCTGTTGTCGCAGTGGCAGACCCCCAAGCCGAAGGTATTTTCCTTCCAACACCAGAACCTGGACAAATGATTATGGAAGTGGTAGTTCCTGTCCCTGGTAAGTTGTATTGTAAACATTGTTGCTCTCAGCAAATTTAACTTTTTAATCACACTTACAAATTAGAACTGGTAATTTTGGCTAAGCAGTTGGTGAATTCATGCATAAGTGTTTAATACTATTTAGCATTATTAATTTACAAAATTTTGGTATTGTTTTTCAGACCAGGCATCGATGCATGAGGTTCCGGAGGAGCAACCACAGCCGGTACAAACTGATCCAGACGAAGATCCTGTTCCACAACTTCATATCAGCGGCACTGGCCTCAATGTTCCTTCCTCCCCGTTGGCACCTTCTTTCGTACCTTCCGCTGCACCAACTCCTCCTACCGCAAATGAGAGACCTGTACGTACACAAGCCGTGAAACGTAAGTCCAATGAAACCAGGACTACACGAAAGAAATGGCAACCTGACGAGGTTGCAGCTATAACGGAGAGCTTTGCAACTCAATTGAACACACGGAAAGCGATTTCAAATTACGATATTGAGAAGGCGAAAGATCTCTACCCGTGTCTGTCTTTGAGGACAAACGCTCAAATACGAGCCAAGATTGCGCATTTGACGAAGGACAATTAAGCGTAATATTGTGTTGTTACTGCAGATATTACGATAATGAAAAATGAACTGTTCTCATGCCTACTTTGTTTATTGTCAGATTTTGTGAAATTTTGTTTTGATTTGCAACTTTGTAATCTGTGAATCTTTTATGTATCACGTACCAAATAATGTGCTGAATTTGAAGTTGTGCTGAATTTGAAGTTGTCAATCAGATTCCGAAATTCTATTAACCTATTGTTGTGCTAAATTCTATTTACCTATTGTTGTGCTAAATTCTATGTACCTATTGTTGTGCTAAATAATAACTTTTTTTTAAATGTACCAGCGAAAGTTCTTTATAATTTTCAGTATTATTTTTCCTAGAATGTGGAACTCTATGTACCTATTGTTGTGCTGTTATGAATCCGTCCTTGTGCTAACTTACTGAGGCTGTTTGTGATTTAGCTGACATTTGTGATACGAAAATGTGATTACAGGATTGTGAATTTGGACCTACCAAGGCTCCATAGAGATCGCTCAGATATTATGCTGATTTACGTATTTTCCTAAAAAATAAAAAAAATTTTCTAAATTAAATGATGAATTTTATTTTTATTTAACCATGGTTTAAGGTGGGAAATCATTGATCAAGGCCTTACTATGTGGATCATCACCACCTGAGTCTCATAGGCCTATGAATATAAGTACATCCAGACGTCTGTGTATTGCAGATAATTGATGCTAGCAGACGTCAGTAAGCCTGCAAATAGTAATAGTTACAGACAACTATGTTTCGCAGAACTTGAAAGTACCAGGCGTCTGTAAACCTGTAAATAACAGCACAGCTGCAAAAAGTAGAACTTGCAGACGTCAGTAAACCTGTAAAAAATGGCACTTGCAGACGTCAGTAAAGCTGTAGAAAGTAGCACCTGCTGACGTCAGTAAACCTTTAAAAAATAGCACTTACAGACGTCTGTGTATTGCAGAATATGGATGCTAGCAGACGTCAGTAAACCTGCAAATAATGGTAGATACAGACGACAGTATTGCAGAAAAAGCAGCATTTGCAGACGTCAGTAAACCTGTAAAAAATAGCACTTGCAGACGACAGACGTCTGTGTATTGCAGAATATGGATGCTAGCAGACGTCAGTAAACCCTCAAATAATGGCAGATACAGACAGAAAATGGAAGCTGGCAGACATCAATTATAGGCTATGCCTGTAAATAATATATTTGTCTGTAGTGGTCTGAAAAGGTGAGAGAGCAGACGTCTGTTGTAGGGCTAAAAATGCAGCCAACAGACGTCTTGAAGGAGACTAAAAATGCAGCATCTAGACGTCTTTAAGTAGGCTAAAAAGACAGGCTACAGACGTCTCCAGGGTCTGCAATCTTTAGAAGTGTCAATGATCTTTCCATGATCCCAAGCCCCTTCTCATTTAAGATCATATATTGCAGACAATTAAATAATGAGAAATTGAAATATATAGGCTCTGTCTGCTAATTTCAACACCTGTAGGTCATAAACCTGACCTAGTAGGTGCAATAATGATCCCAATGAAGCCCAGCCCGGGAAATCTGGAGATTCCCCTAGGGGGAGATATGGCAACTACTGGCCACCTGTTGATAACAGTCAGAACTAACATTGTTATATTTCGGGAAAAATTCACATAAATTTATCTATTTTAACATCACTATTCACCTATTTTAGGACTTGTTGGAGTGTAATAATTATGAGGTAGGCTTAGTCTATATATTGACAGAAACTTCAGGCTGTCTTTGAAGCTCATCTGGAAGCATAAAAAGAGATAAAATGGCAAAATCTGGCCAGCTTACTGGATTTCAGGCAACAAGGGACAGATAGCTCCCTCTGCTGGTTAATTTCTGAGGTAACAAACGGACGTATTTGCTGAATAAGGCTAAATTCGGCGATATTGTCTGAATAGTGGCACATTCAGATGTATTGTCTGAAATAAGGGTATTTTGACACTAAGATGATATGTCCGAATTTAGCTGGAGGACAGGCTGGATAGATAGATAGATAGATAGATAGTTTTTAACTTAAATTATTTTAATTTAGTATCTGTGATATGTTTGTATTTTAAAATTTTACTGTCTCCCATATCTCTTTTTAGAGAGGCCTGTTTTTTATGATGTCACTTGTTTTTAGTTTGTTGTATACAGGGTGAGACATAAATAAAATATTTATCTATCTATCTATCTATCTATCTATCTATCTATCTATCTAGATAGATAGATAGATAGATAGATAGATAGATAGATAGATAGATAGATAGACAGATAGATAGATAGATAGATGGATAGATAGATTGTTTTTGATAGTCTATAATTATATTGTGTTGTCTTATACATCCAGAGAAGCATGGATGGATGGATGATTGGGACTTTACCTCCTGTATCTAATCTATGCAATTGGTGGGCTAATTAGGACAGGAGGAGGACATAGCAATGAGGTGAACTTTTTATTTCATTGCAACATTTCTTTTCTGTACCTTGAATTTGTTGAATGCCTGAGCAGGGTAATTTATCAAAATAAAATAAAATAAAAAATCATGCAAAATAGAGAAATGGATGTTTCGTTGATCTTACAACATTTTCCGTCATCCAGAAAAAGTAAATAAGCATATCTGCAATATAACTCTGGTGATTTACTCATCTCAGTTTGATTAAAACCCTACTTGCCAGAATTTCATTATCCAGATTTTTCAGAGTCTTTGCCCATGTTTTATGATTTTTGGGCGGGGGCTCTGGGCGTCCTGCTGCCAACCCTCCCCATCGGCACTACAACATTGGATTTCACCAACTGCAGAGTGCAGAATAATGTGCTGAATAGCCAAGGGTATGCTCCTGTGCAGCCTATGTTTTATAATGAACCATCAAGTAATTGGAATTATCAGTCAAATGTATAAACAAATGCTAACCAGGTCATTAGCAATTTAAGCTAGATTTACTTCCTTTTTAATGGAGGTGTGTACACACCTCCATTTATGTAGTTACAATAAGAGAATTGCAGTTTTGGCAGAAACAAATTTGATAGTTTTTATAGTCAAGAAAGCCGGCTAACTTGGCCGTTTTGTTTGGAAATGTTCGGAGTCAAGAAAGCCAGCTAACTGCATTATAGAGCATGCATCTGGCAGAGGAATGAATAGCAGACATGTTGTAATTTTGACGTGACTTCCGTCTAAATCAGGGTTGGGCACGAGTACACATGTACTTGTGTACTCGTGTACTCGAGTACATTTTTCCAAGTACTCGCATGTACTCGGTACTCATACCAAATCATGAGTACAGTACTCGTACTCGTACTCGAGTACATTGGCAAAGTACTCGTACTCGTAGTGAGTACATCACAAGTACAATTGAAGCTTTGAAGGAGCGCAAAATTGAACACAACAACAGCAAATAAATTATGAAAAGTAAAGTCATTATTTGAACAACAAATAGTTTTGATCTGTTATAGATTCCAAGCCATCCTTACTCATAAGTTAAATGTTATTTAAAATAAAAAGGTCTATAAATGTAGTCTTAACAGCAAAGGAAAGTTATAAAATCCCATCAACACTTTTTGTTGTTATAAGTTCTTTTTTTTTCTCTTTACATATCTTACAAGATACATAATTTCAGATGTTGTTCTTTGTTTTATAAGTAACATTAATCTATTTTAAACATGATTATTGATTAAGCCTAGTGATTTGTAAAATTTTGACTGATAGAGGGCAAACCACACAAGTCTTCCAATCAGCAAAATACACATCACATAGCCGCCATTTGCAATTTCACACCTTTTGGCGCAAATCAAAACATCATAATTTACAGTCTAACACTGACCTTACTATTGAAGATACGGCAATATTTCCTTCGCCATTGTCTTCCCAAACATCTAAATGATATACTTATGCTTTTAAATTATGTCTCTAGCCCTATTTCATCCATCATTAAAACCATTTCCGTTTTCACCTTTTTTTGATAAATCGGCGCTTTTATTGAAGTCAAACTATGATGCATACTTCACAAGTTTGCCCTCTCTTAAATTCAAAGATAGATCTGAATGATGTATTCTAATCATGTGCAGTCTAAAAAAAAGTATTTTTCTTTTTTCTTTAATTTCAAATGGTGACCATTGTCCAATCAGCATTCAGTGAACGTTTTATGGTTTGTGGTATTGATTTCGTTGCTGTATTATTGAGTCTTTGTACCACAATAACTTATTTTCTGCTCAATTATCAGTGATCAAACTACATGTATAACATGTTAGATAATTTTCTCTGACAAATAATGTAGTTAGCTGAACGAAACACGCATTTCTTTATTTGTAATGAAATTTTATTGTATTTAATTTTCACTAGGCTTCCCTTTCCATGCTTTGATATGCCTTTTCAACGAATTCATCGGTATTAAGGGAATATACTGAAATGAAGTGAGACTGACAGATGGCTTTGGGCATTCAGCTATTTGTTGGCCCAAAAAATAGTAAAATGGTTCTTGTAGCACAGTTAGAACTGATGAAAAGCTGCACCCGACCAATCAGAAGACAGTATTCAAATCCGTGCACACTGCTGCAGACATATGCGTAGATCAATTAATTTTGCTGCCCAAAAAACAATTGCCCAAGTAGTCCCAAAAATATTAAATTCACAAAATATTCTGCCAAAAACACCCAGAGAAGCTACCCAAAAGTGCTTGAAAATTTTATTTTCCAAACCCCCTCCTAGGCCTGGCTGCAACTAATCGTAACAATGTGAATTAATTAATGTTCCTGTTGAAGATATGTCAGTAGCTCTACACAATTTATATGTATTTGCAAGGTCAGTGTAGACGCGCATGCAGCAACATCAAAAACAGACAATTCCCAAGATCAAGTTCAAAATTTGTCCAATTAACATATTTCACTTCTAAATTATGAATGGGTATCTTATAGGTACTATTAGGTAGCCTACAATATTCCACCATTTTTGTTTAATTAACTTAATATATTAATATATTAAGTGTTTTTTCTTTAAATATTGCACAAATAAGGTTCAACCATGCAAAAATGTACTCGTACTCGTACTCGAGTACATTTGAAAGTACTCGTACTCGTACTCGAGTACATTCAGAAAAGGCTGTACTCGTACTCGTACTCGTACTCGTAGATGTGGCAAGTACTCGTACTCGTACTCGAGTACATTTGGCTGTACTCGTGCCAAACCCTGGTCTAAATCTTGCTAGGATCCACCGCGGGTAACATCACATATTGTGTATCATGTGTATTGGCCACTGTGCCTTAACTATTGCACTTGTTTGTATGATTTTTGGCAAATGAATGGGTCTTATAGCGTATGATTATACGTCTTTTGTTGTTCATACTAGAGCAGTAGCTACAGTTTTTTTAAATATTGAAATGTTAAAAAATTAATTAAAAAATTATTTTTTTCGTTACCAGTGCAGAACTCTGCTCAGAAACAGTAATACCCATACCTAATCTGCCATATTATGTGTTAAATACTCTCAATGTACCTTTTGGGGGTCTAAATGCTCTTACAAAAATTAATTACAGCAAATTCAGTAAAAATGCGTAAAAAAAGAAATCCGTCAATTTTGGAGTTAGACCTCTGAAATTTTGCATTTGAATGTCTAAATTATACCTCTTCAAATGAGTTAACTCATTTGGAGGGCCAATCTTATGAAATTTTCAGAAAACCAAAACTGAAAAAAATTTAGGATTTCAGATATTTTCTCAAACTTCCGTTTTTCACAAATTAATAGTAAATGAATAAATTGTTATCTTCAACAAATGTTATATAGTTAAACATATTAGGAAGTAACTTTTGTAGCCATATATACACACTGCGTTCCCAATTAGACATGGGACCCAACTTAAAATATGAAAATCAGCTGGCTACCAAAGAAATAGGCTGGCTAGCTGCTTAGCTAGGCACTTCACTGGAGATGGCTGGCTTACCAACTTAGTGGCTGCCTGCAGCTGGCTGCCGCTGGCAGCCATGAAATAATGAATTTTGAAGCTATTGTTTCATGATTTTTTTGCACATCATATCTGGGTTTTTGTTGGGGTGTTCCAAATAGATGTCTTTGGATCCAGTGAAGCCTTAGAAAGTTATGTCACAACAACCAAGACTTTCTTGGTCAGAGATTAAAAAATATATAATTAATAAACCACCACTTTTAATGACCCAATGTAGTTTGCTATTTTTAGCCTTAATTCATTTTCTTGTATCCCAACTTTCCTAAACAGCTTAAGAAGTGCTTGTGTCATTTACCAGGTAAATCAAAAAGTAAAATTTGTTTCCTTTTTTAAAGACGGGGTAGAGGGGGTACCAATATACCCGGGTACATCAATTAAATGGAATTCTTCTCTGATTGGGTAACTAGGATAGGGTATTGACCAATCACCTGGCTTTGATTCCTGCTATATTTCTAGTGCAATGGTCAATATACCATAACTTTTTTTAATAATGCTCCGATTTTAATGAAAACTTCAGGATTTATGTTTAGTGGCATATCATTCATTTTCCTTGAAGTAAACATTATTATCTGCATTATTCTTAGTTTTTAGTTTTTTAAGAAAGGCCGATTGCTGCTAATGAAGGGTAATTAAATAGTCATTAGGGTTTCTAATTTCAATGTAATTCGGAATTCCTTTGATGTGGACAGTCCTAATGACTCTCTAGTTGTAATTTTTCATAACCAATCAGCTCACAACAGTTCATGTTGAATTTTTAGCTATGATTTTGATTAAAATGCTATTTTAATGGTCTTACAAAGTCCTGATTTGCTCAAAATTATAGTAATGTATTCCTTCGTTACGAAATATCATGTGGTTGAAAAATGGAGTTGTTTCATGCAGTACTATTGCTGGTATTGATGATTTTAACTGAGGAAAATGGGAGATGTTGACTGTTTGAGTGCCAGATTCAGAATGAAGGCTACCTGGGTTGGGTCCTTTTATACGTCTACCCCCGTCTTTAAATGCAATCCTGTATCTTGATTATTTACTTTTTTCATGTACATGTATGTAGTCCCATAGTATGGACAAATTATATTTAAAATTAGGTGCTGACAAGATAATGAATTGAAATGACTTGAAGATACAGTTAATGGAATATCTCCTCAAAAGTTGGCATGCTCTGTTGGTATAATGGTATTGAGAAGTTTGTGGAAAAGGTGTGAATTGCAATTGAAAACGTAGGCTGCGCAGCAGCATACCCTTGGCCATTTAGCCGACTATTCTGCAGCCAGTGAAATCCATTGAACATGTTGAAGTACCGGCGGGGAGGGTTGGCAGCAGGGCACCCAGAGCCCCCCGCCAAAATAACGTAAAACATGGGCAAAGACTCTGAAAATCTCGACAATGGAATTCAGGCAAGTGGGCCTATTGGTGGCCTATAGCAAAATAGCGGTAATGTAACTACAGCAAATTGGTATGGATGTTTTTGCCATGTTATCGGGTTTTGATCAAACTGAGATGTGTAAATCACCAGAGTCATATGGCAGATATACTTATTTACTTTTTCTGGCTGACAGAAAATGTTGTTAGATGAATGAAACATCCATTTCTCTATTTTGTATGATTTTTATTGTGTTTAGTTTTGACAAATTTCCCTGCTCAGACATTCAACAAATTCAAGGTACTGAAAAGAGATGTTGCAATGAAATAAAAACCTCATTGCTATGTCCTCCTCCTGTCCTAATTAGCACACCAAGTTCATAAATACAGGAGGTAAAGTCCCAATCATCCATCCATCCAAGATTCTCTGGATGTATTAGATAACACAATATAGACTATCACAAACAATCACATAATCTATATCTATCTATCCATCTATCTATCTATTTAATAATAATAATAATAATAATATTAAGTACTTATATAGCGCCAATTCCAGTAAACTGCTCACTGGCGCTTGGTTAGATTAGCTGGTATCACCGTAGAATTGTGCAAAAAGATATGTTTTCAGTCGCTTCTTGAAGTTATCCAGTGTCCTCGATTTTCGCACATTTTCAGGCAAGCCATTCCACAGTATCGGCGAAGAATAGGAAAAGGCTCTATCCTCAAACTTGTTTTGATTTTGAGTGGCAGGTACCTCTAACAGCATTTTCCCATTGCTGCGGAGGTTCAGGTCATTTTCAGGTTTACTTTGAATGAGACTTTTGAGGTACTGAGGTGCTTGATTATTCACAGCTTTCCACGTAGTTGTCATAAGTTTGAATTGGATCCTTGCAGGGATTGGAAGCCAGTGTAACTCTTTCCTGTAACGACTGACTTTGTCTTGTTTTTTCAGACCTTCAATCAGTCGTACAGCTGAGTTTTGCGCCACCTGGAGTTTATTTATCACTTGTTTCGACGAACCATAGAGCAATCCATTGCCATAGTCTAAATGAGGCGTGACTAATGCATTGACGGCTGTTTTGATTGATTCTTTGTTCAGTGACTTACGCAGTTTTGAGATGTTTCGAAGGTTAAAATAAGCATTTTGACACATTTTGTTCGCTTGCTTGTGCATTGACATGTGTTTATCAAAGAATACACCTAAATTTCTGGCATGATCTGTCGCCTTGATGTCAACATTGTCCACACTAATGGATGACATGTGAAGTTTCTTGAGTTGAAAAGGCGAGCCAATGAGAAGTAACTCTGTCTTGTCACCATTGTTACATAGTTTGTTTTTGTGAAGAAAATTGCGTATTTCTGTGATGCATTTTTCCATTTTTTTCGTTGCATTTTCCTCTTCAAGAAAAGTTGGCTTGAAGGAAAGGATAAGTTGTTCATCATCAGCATATTTTTGATCATCAACCTTATTTTCTTCAGCCACCTGACTTATTGGAGCAATATATGAATTGAATAAGATGGGACCAAGTTTTGATCCTTGAGGGACGCCATATCTTAGTGGCAGTTTGTTTGATTCTGTGTCATTTATAAGTACAGATTGAGATCTATCAGTGATGTATGATTTGAACCAATTTAAAGCAGAACCATCGATACCATACTTGTCTCTCAACCTTTTCAAAAGGATGTCATGATCAATTGTGTCAAATGCTGCCGATAAGTCTAATAGTACCAGCATCGTGACTTCACCTCGGCTCATGTTCATCATGACATCATTGTGAATTTTTGTCAATAGAGTTTCTGTACTGAAATGCTGCTTGTATGCCGACTGTTTTTCATCTTCCAGTTGTACAAGTGCAAGGTGATCGGTGTATTGTTTGATGACAGCACCCTCTATGACTTTACTCAGGAAGGACAAATTTGAAACTGGTCTGTAATTCTTCTTAATGAGATCAAGGCCATTTTTCTTAAGAAGCGGTTTTACTAGAGCATGTTTCAGTTCATTAGGCATTCTCCCTTCTCTGAGTGATGTATTGACTATTTCAGCTATGATAGGGAGGAATTCATCAATGCATTCCAGCAGTAACCATGTGGGTATCGGGTCAAGGTTACAATGCTTCACAGGCATATCAGTGATGATTTTCTTAATTTCTATCTCTGAGAGTGGTTTGAATTTACTAAGTTTCAGACCTGAATAGGTCACATCATCACTTTCCGTACTTGTGCTGTTTGTGTCTAATCTCGATCTAATTGTCTTGATTTTATCATCGAAGAAATTGTTGAAATCATTCGCTAGATCTGCTTCATTTGTGTGATATGGCAGAGGTAGTTCTTGTTTTCTGTTCAGGCTAGAATTGAGGATCTTAAACATAGCCTTTGAGTTACCCTTTGTTTTTTCAATCTTAGTCTTCAGGTCATCTGTTTTTAGTTGATTGAGTCTCTCATTTAGCTCATTTCGTTTCTCCTTAAATATCTCCCAGTTAGCCTGTAGCCCAGTACGTCTCCATTTTCTTTCTGCCTTTCTTTTACTGGTCTTCAGATTCTTGATATCAGCATTTGTGAATGGTGTCGGTTCCCGAAAAGTGACTTCTTTGATCTTTAATGGTGCATGTTTGTCAAGCACCTTTTTGGTTGAGTTGTACAGGAACACTAGACTGCTTAGGTCATTAGCCATTTGTTGTTGTGGACAATTCTGGTCAAAATGCAAGCGGATATCTTTCTTGAATTTTGATACATTAATGTTTTGAGTTTTTCGGAATGCTACTTTCTTTTTTGAATTTTTGCCTTTTTTCCATTTCTATATTGAAAAGGATGCAATTGTGATCAGACAGCAGGTCACCAACCACACACTCTTTTAGACTAGAATGTTTTCGGGTTATAACTAGGTCCAGAGTGTTCCCACTTTTGTGAGTTGGAGATGCAACATGTTGTTCAAGGTTAAACATTTCTAGGATATTCCCAAATTGGATTGCTCTGCTATCCTCCTGCTTGTTCATGTGAAAGTTGAAGTCGCCTGTTATGATGAGTTCATTGTGACATGTTTGATAACTTGCGACAAAATTTGTGAATTCTTTGTAGAATTCAGTTAAGGTGTACTTATTTTGGTTAGATGGTTCAGGGCGATACACAAGAAGGATTGTTAGATTTTTTCCACTCAATTTCACTTGGACTTCCATATGCTCAAAAGTCCTTGTCTTTACACTTTCTATTTTAACTGCGCATAGACCGGATTTGACAATGCAGCCAACTCCACCCCCTTGTCTAGCTTCTCTGGGTGAGCTTAGAAAGTAGCATTGTCCATTTCTTTCAAGTTCTCCAATTTCAACTTTATCATCTGCTTTTAGCCATGTCTCAGTGAAAAGAAAGATGTCCAAGTTAAATTCATTCCTGAAGTCATTTACAGATTGAGTTTTCTGCCTAAGACTTTGGGCATTCCACACGCAAGCTCTTAAGATATTGTTTGAAGTGTTAAGAGCATGGTTGTCTGAGGAGCTGGGATGTGTAACAGAATTGGATAGGATGTTAAATCGGTTTGTAATTTTGATTGAGTTACTGCAACTAGAGTTATTTCTATTCTGAAACCTTGCCAGCGAGAGTGTCTTAGTTGATTCTTTTAATCCAATACGCAAGACATCAGAGTACAGCCTTGATTTTTTTGTCATGGTGATGCAACTACAATGCTTCAGAAGTCCAGGTGAAATACTGATTGCAGTGATACTCCACAGGTGCTTTGTGAAAGTAACTTGAGTAACTGATTGCTATGATACCTCACAGGTGCTTTGTGAAGGTATCAGAGTGACTGGTTGCTATAATACCTCACAGGTGCTTTGTGAAAGGTATTGGAGTTACTGGTTGCTATGATACTTCACAGGTGCGTTGTGAAAGTACCTGAGTGACTGGTTGCTATGATACCTCACAGTTTCGTTGTAAAGGTACCTGAGTGACTGGTTGCTATAATACCTCACAGGTGCTTTGTGAAGAAACTGAGTGACTGGTTGCTATAATACCTCACAGGTGCTTTGTGAAAGGTATCGGAGTTACTGGTTGCTATGATACTTCACAGGTGCGTTGTGAAAGTACCTGAGTGACTGGTTGCTATGATACCTCACAGTTTCGTTGTAAAGGTACCTGACTGACTGGCTGCTATAATACCTCACAGGTGCTTTGTGAAGAAACTAAGTGACAGGTTGCTATAATACCTCACAGGTGCTTTGTGAAAGGTATTGGAGTGACTGGTTGCTATGATACTTCACAGGTGCGTTGTGAAAGTACCTGAGTGACTGGTTGCTATGATACCTCACAGTTTCGTTGTAAAGGTACCTGACTGACTGGCTGCTATAATACCTCACACCTCACAGGTGCTTTGTGAAGAAACTGAGTGACTGGTTGCTGTAATACCTCACAGGTGCTTTGTGAAGGTATTGGAGTGACTGGTTGCTATGATACTTCACAGGTGCGTTGTGAAAGTACCTGAGTGACTGGTTGCTATGATACCTCACAGTTTCGTTGTGAAGGTACCTGAGTGACTGGTTGCTATAATACCTCACAGGTGCTTTGTGAGGGTATTAGAGTGACTGGTTACTATGATACTCCACAGGTGCTTTGTGAAAGTATCTGAGTGACTGGTTGCTATAATACCTCACAGGTGCTTTGTGAAGGTATTAGAGTGACTGGTTGCTATGATACTTCACAGGTTCGTTGTGAAAGTACCTGAGTGACTGGTTGCTATGATACCTCACAGTTTCGTTGTGAAGGTACCTGAGTGACTGGTTGCTATAATACCTCACAGGTGCTTTGTGAAAGGTATTGAGTGACTGGTTGCTATGATACTTCACAGGTTCGTTGTGAAAGTACCTGAGTGACTGGTTGCTATGATACCTCACAGTTTCGTTGTGAAGGTACCTGAGTGACTGGTTGCTATAATACCTCACAGGTGCTTTGTGAAGGTAAAGAGTGACTGGTTGCTGAGGGTTTGCTGCAGAACACTGTTATGTTCTTCACTGTAGAGTGTAGTCTTCTGAAAAATAGTGAATAAGTTTCTAGGTAATTGTTTCAAATTGGCAGCAGAGACTGTGCAAGGGTGACTAGGTTGGCTCTTGAGTTGAAGTTATGTTGTCATGCAGCTTATGTTTCCTGAAAATCTGGAAAATAATTAGAGTTCCTGGTAGTGTCTTGAATTGTTCAATAATGAAAATCTCCGTTATTTAATGCTGACTGGTGATGTGGAAAGTATCTGCCAGAAGTTGTGAGTACTGAAGATGGATTAAAATGGATATTAGATGCTTTAACAGGTGAAAAAACGATCGTAAAATGAGCGAAAATTGAAGCAAAAATGATGTGTATTGGAGCAAATAGCGATGTTGAAATGTAGAGTCAGATAAACAGCAAAAATTTGGACTAAAATCACTTGAAAATAGCACAAAAAAGACGTAAAACGTTTTAGGGGCACTTTACCGACAATCACACAAAAATTCAGCAGATAAATATACCCAAAACTTGTTAAAAAGATGAAAATATCCACTGCTAATTTCACTCTTGTGTTTACAGTCTGGAGCACCACCTAGCAGTATATTTATATGACAACTAATCAATATATCTATCTATCAATATGTTTTATTGCATACAAAAGTACATTTGAACTAAGAGCATGTCTAATATGACTGAAATCTTTCAATATCGAACATATCAAATCTTAGGATGTAATGGTACGAAATTAGGGCAATATGAAAATCTATTGGCAGGGATAAATTCATAATGGATCTATCAGTCAAACAATCAATTAATTAATTATTCATTAAATCAGTCAAACAATCTCCAATCATTTAAACATCTATCTATCAATCTATCTGTCTATCTAATCTACCTATGTAATCTACCTACCTATCTATCTATCTATCTATCTATCTATCTATCTATCTATCTATCTATCTATCTATCTATCTATCTATCTATCTATCTATCTATCTATATATACAGTCAGCACAGAAATTATTTGCACACTTTATTTTTCATCATATTTCACAGAAAAATGCCAATGTGATACAAAAAGCTGTCGTGTGTTTTTCACAGGTGGGATTACAGGTGTTGTCCGAGGAATACCCTATTTTCACATTTTTGTTAAGTTTAAACTTGTTCTGTCGGCCTAATAAATTGTATCAACTACATAATGGCCATAAAAGTTCCTTTTTGATACATTTGTAAGTTAAACTATAATACCATTTGGTTTTTACAAATATAGTTATTACTGTTTTGGGGTGAGAGACCAAAATTCAAGAAAAGTTTTTTTATTTTTACGCAAAACTGCTTAGATGGACCCTCTAAATGATTCCAGTAGTTTAAAGGGCTATATTTCAGACAACTAATTGCTAAATTTCAAATGTCTAAGCCCAAAATTGATGGAATTATGGAAGGTTGAAAAAAACCAATTTTTTTCCATTTTTGATGAATTTTGTAATAAATTTTAGTCAGAGCATTTAGACCCCCAAAAGGCAAAACTAGGGTATTTAATACATGTTATGGTAGATTTTCATGCCCGTAGGTATAACAATGTATAACCGTTTCTGAGTTCTGGTCCGGAAACGAAAAAAATTAATTTTTCCAAATTTTCAATATTTTACAAAAACTGTGGTCATTGTGTAAATATGAATTCCAAAAGGCACATTAACAATACAAGACCCATTCATGTGTCAAATTTCATATGTATAGGTGTAATAGTTTTGGCACAGAGGCCTACACATTGTGTGACGCCGCCCGCCCGCCCACCCGCCCGCCCACCCACCGGACGGACAAAAATTTGCCATAGTAACTACAATACCGGACGGCAATCTTCATTGCCGAGGGTAAAAAGTGTGAAGCCAGGAAGATGTGTCAAGACAACCAGGGATGTTCTGATTGCAATTCTGGATTGTTTCTGTGCTTGTCAAAGTGTTTCTAGTTGATTGAAATTGACAAAAATCGGCGGCTGCAGCCAGCAGCATCAACTAGTGATGGTTGGCTGGCTAATCAACAATATCAGAGGCGGCTGACTGAAGCAATAAATTGATGACTCGGCTGGCTATCAGTGGCGGCTCCCATGTCTAGCAGAGATATGACTTTTTATTAGGGCTGTGCATCGTTGCTCAGATTTGATATGATACAGAGTTTGGATTATCGAAACGTATCGTCGATATCATAATGACTTGAAAATCTCCACAAACAACTTTTTATGAAAGATATCTTCTGAAAAATTTGCACTTTTAAGTATGCAAAACTTTATAATGCACAAAAAATCTATATAAAACGATGAACTGCTACCCTCCATGGAACACATGTGCAATGCCCACATAAGGTCGCGAACTATTGACGTACTCTCGCGATATCTCATGGGGAATCCCCATGGACAACGGAAGTGAAATACAATTGCTCAACCCCTTCAGTAACTAGAGAACCTTAACAAGAAATATAAGATCAAGTCATCATTTCAAAGTAGGCCTACATGCTACAATCCATAAAATATCCCATGCATTACAATATTGCAAAATGTATTTAGAATTTATTCATGTAATAATTATGACAATACAATGAGCCAGCAACACAGATATGCTGTTTAATTTCTTATTATACAGATTTGGTATTAGTGTGCCATGTTCTTTTCAACTACCACAGTGCTCTTGTGATGTCAGTATCAGCATAATGATTTCACAGTTGGTATATTCGCAGTTTCAGCTGTGTCACTTGGAACCCATACTGATCACACCATTACAAATCCACAATCAGCTGATAGATTTTTGCTCAACATTGATTATTCAGTTTGATGTTTTGAATAAATCCAAAAGTTACAATATCCAGCTATATGTAATGCAAGGATTTTGTGTATAACTGCTATCAGTTTTAGCACTTTTACAACAAAACAAATTCATTCACACTCACATTCATTTGTTGGTCTGAGAGGTTATCATGTGCTGCTCTGTCTTGGCAAAAATAATATACTCAGGAACCATCCAGAATTAAAGACCTAAGGGGGAGGGGGAGTTTTGCTTTAGGGCATCCTTATCACTGATTTCCAATAATGTTTATTTAATGATCGAATTCTTAGCCTCCTTGTCTGGCCTTTTCCCAAATTTTTGGGGCGCAACTACCCCCCCCCCCCATTTCTCGTCCTCTAGTATGCCCATGCAACGCCGCCACGTTCACTTTCAAAAAATCTCCCCATCATTTCCATTCCAGTCATCAATTCTGAACAGTTTCTTTGGCACAGATCTTATCTAAAAGGCTGAAAAGCCACAAGGTGCTGCCCTCAAGGAGAAATTTCACAACAGGACACCATGAATGTCCATGATGGATCAAGCAAGTGGCTCAAACATATCAGTTTCACCTGCTCCAACTGAATCAAACAACCATACCAATGAATGCAAATTAATCAATTGTTATTCACACTTAGACAGCCCATAAGCCTGACTTGTTGGTAGCAGTTGGAATCAACACTCAAGCTTGTAGTGCCAATAGTGATGTCAGTATTGCAATACTGACATCATCTGTGCATATATTCACATGGAACATGGCACACTTATACGAGATCTGTAATAATATCAACTGACCAGTCAGATGACGTTCTGTCACACAATATTTACATGCTACAAACTCACTCTTCATTTAGCCTAATATAAATATTCTGTTTAGTATGAAATACTAGGCATGAATACAGCTTCTATCAGTGTCGATTGTTCCTAAGGCGACACTTAATTGATCTTTAGCTTCGCGGACCCGCCGACACAACAGAATTTCTGCCGACCAAGAAAAAAAACATCCACTCACCAATTTATTTATTTGGCCCACCGCCGACCTTACCTGATTGTGGGCCAATTTCCGATGGTGAACAACCGGAGAAACAACACCAAACTCACCTGTATGGCACTTGAAAAAAAAAGTGCATAGAATTTCTCTTTGTAACCTGTCTTATTTGCATCCCACATCAGTTATTTCATCCATATTGTGGTCACTTTTGCATTGGTATTTCTTCTCTGGTTATTACCAAAATGTCACTTTTTATTCATCAATAAGGTATATCATGCTAAGCAATGCCTGCTAACTCTAATTTGAACATCACATTTAATTCCTTTGTAACTCTTGGTGGAACCTCAGTCATGAGAGCCAATGACAGTCATGGTGGCTCCCCTCATAATTCAACATGTATATCACAGCCAGCCCACTGCTGAGCAACTTTTCCCCAAATATCTGTTCTTCTACTTCTATGTTGGTAATCTGCAGTTGGGAATCCAATAACGCAGATACTGCTGTGCACGTGTCAACCTGTGCATCCGGTAAAAACTCATTGTGTAGGATAAAAACCATATAAAATCAGGATAAAAGCTGGTTGAGGCGTTCAGAGCAGTTTCTGTATGGCTGTCCTGAAGCTCTCCACTGATGGTGATTGGATCGCTTGGATTGGCAGCCTGTTCCAGTCGGTGATAGTCCTGGGAATGAAGCTGTATTTATATGTGTCGGTGGCTGTTGTCATGATGCAGAACTTATCCTCACCGAATTGTCTTGTTGGTACTGATGTTCGCATCACATATTGAGGGATGTTGATCGCAGCTTCCCCTCTGATGGCTTTGAAGAATAGGACCAATCTTGCCGCCCTCCGTCTTGTTTCCAGTAGGTGCCAGTCCAGATCCTGCAGGATTTTCGTCACGGTTCCAGGTTCACGGCTGTAGGTTCGTGTGACGAACCGGGCAGCTCTGCGCTGCACCATCTCGATGGCTTTGATGTGGCATTGTCGATATGGGTCCCACACAGACGACGCGTACTCGAGGTGAGGACGTACTAGGGACTTATACGACTGCTCCTTGATGTCTTGAGGGCATTTATGAAGGTTCCGTCTCAGGAATCCAAGTGTTCGTGTGGCTTTGTTGATCACATTCTGGGTATGGGGTCCCCATCCAAGATTATGTGAAAGCTCAACTCCCAAGTATGGGTGGTGCTGGACGGCCTCGAGTTGCTGCCCCATCATATGATAGGGGTAGAGAGTTGGCTTCCGTTTTTTCGTGATCCTTAGGGTGTAGCATTTAGATGGATGGAAGTTCATCTGCCATTTTTCAGCCCATTTTGTAAGTGCAGTCAGGTCCTTTTGCAGGTCCTCGCCATCTGCAGTGCTGTTGACAGGTCTGTAAAGAAGTGAGTCGTCTGCAAAAAGTCGCAGAGTTGATGACTGTGAGACTGCTTTTTCCATGTCGTTAATGTAGAGCAGGAAGCATAACGGCCCAAGAACTGTTCCTTGAGGGACTCCTGATCGTACCCTGACTGTTTCGCTTTCTTCACCCTCGATGCATACTCTCTGCTGTCTTTGTGTCAGCCACGAAGACAATCCACTGCAGTAGGCTTCCCCTTATGCCGTAGTGATCCATTTTCTTCAATAGGCGCTGATGGGCAACCGTGTCAAAGGCCTTGGAAAAATCGAGGATGTTACAGTGTGTAGGGTATCAAATCACTTAATTTTGTATGATATGAACTCTGGTAAAATCTGCTGAACAAAATAAGCAATATTTAAGTTATTTATCACAGAAGGTCAGATTATAGGACATTCACTGGCAGACAATTGGCACCAATCAACAAGTCATGGTTGAGTGCACACCTAAGCCCCTTTCCCACTGAGCACGTTGCTATGCGTTTGTACGCGCAGGTGCAAAACGCCATGGAAACGCAAAGGCTTTTGCAATGATATGCAGTGCTATGCAAGGGTATGCAAGGAAAGGCAAAGAAATGCAGGCAAAAGTGTATACCCACGCAATCAGGCAGAAAAATTAAACATGTTTAATTTGAACGCAGTGGGGCTGCGTTTTGTTCTTGCATGCAGAGCAATGCATGTCAATTTGCAGGCCTATGTCAACCAACGCAGCTGCATTGCAGTATTATGCCTACATATGTGATGCCTATGTATCAATAGGTGTCGATATGCATCAATAGGCATTGATATGCAAGTAAACTGGAGTTCCAGTGCTAATTTGTTGAGATTTTCGTGATGTAAGAGGTAATTTGGATGAACAAAAGACTTCATATGCAGTCATATGTAACAATATGTGTGGGTATGCAGACATTTTGCAGTGGTATTGCAGGCCTATGCCAAACCAATGCAGAGCTATGCTTTCTTCTGCAACTGCTATGCATTACCTCATTTACCATGGTTAACCAGGCTCAGGTGAAACGTGTACCCTTGTGCATTTGAACACATTTTTGGATTTTTGTAATTATGCAATGAAACGTGGCTGTATGTACTCAGTGGGAAAGGGGCTTTAAGCCCAGAGCCTGTCTTTGATCTCCCACTGCCCCACTGACTAGTAATTAAAGTGGATTAAAACATGACAGTTACCAGATAACTGTCATGATTAAAACAACTAGTCCTGACTAAAATTTAATGGCCTCAGGGGACAGCCCCCAATTAGATTTTAAAAAAGAAAACATTGGCACATTTGGGTTTAACAGTAGGCCTATTTAAGCTAATATGATTACCTTGATATGCTGTGAATCATGCTGATAAGCAATTATAAGCAATTAAAGAATCAATCAGCAAATAAATACATTCCAAAGGTTAGTGCAGCATGTGTCAGTTGCAGCCACAGCAGCATGGTGCAATGTCACATTTGACTTTTCAGCTCTCTGGGAAGGAGCCTAATCTACCAATTCACTCATGAAACTTTATGACACACATTGAAAGGATCCTGATCATGTTTGCATCAATCACCAGGTCAGATTTTGATCAGTGGGGCTATGTTCTTGTCTTATTTTGGCAAAATCCCAGTGCCTGTCTAATACCTAGGACAGAAATCATTGTATTTAGCTTCATGGAGCTACCACACTGTTTCTAAGGTTAGCCAGCAGGAGGAAATAAAAAGCTGTACAGGCAACTCCCGTCATTGTTCGGCCCAAGCAAGATATATAAGATCCAGCTCTGTGCATTCAGCTAACTTTTTTGACACCAGCCAACTGATGTGCCTAAAAACCACGTTCCAAATTTTTGCTCTTCTGTCATTCTTTCTGACCCCAAAATTGTACAGAAAACTTCTTATTGGCAACATGCAGAACTTGACTTTTTTTTTTTTTCTTTCAACCGACCCATGAAAATTCAGATTTGAGATTTCAATTTTTTTTTTTTTCGTCCTACCGACCGACCTAAGAAAAAGAGCCTCGAGAGGATCCGAGAAGCTAAAGATCAATTATGTGTGGCCTAATTTCTGGTAGCATGCTGTGGAAACCCTGTTAAATTGTCAACAATATTTTTAAGAATCAAAACTACCAAGATATATCAAGTTGAATGGATTAAAAGTTATCATAAATTATTCAGACTACAAAACTGGCTGAATCCTTTCAAAATGCAAAAGTATATATATCCTCATAGAAATTAGGCATAGACGTCTGCGATATGACACTTTTGACTAGGAAAATGGTTAATCTGACCATTGATGCTTAACAATCTTGACTGGAAGCTGTTGACTGTCAAGAAAAACAAGCATTATATGTATAATGAAGCTACAGCCTACTTTTATTATCGTTTAGTTACCTACCCTTTTTGAAACTCAATTATCTGATTCTATCTAAGCATCTAAGACATGTCATGTTACCCATTCTTCTAGAGATTAAATGCTTGGTCAAATATTTGAGTGATAAGTTAATCAAAGTCCATTACACAGGTAAATAAAGTGAAATTTGAGTGATTTGTTTGTCTATGTATGCTACTGCTATTTTAAAGAAGCTATCAATAACACGGTAGTGAACGAGTAACTGGACTATGTCTTGTTACCGCATTTCACTCTACATAATGTTTTATTTAATATAATCAGTGATGGTCATCTGAGAATGTTTGAAATTCTGATTTTGAAATCTATTCTAATCGTGATACCTTTTGTGTTGTTTCAAGACATATATGTCATATATATAAATGAAAGCTAAAAATAAGTAACAAGACACATCTTAGTTACCTCGCTCTGAACGGTTTTGTAACAGGACACAAGCAAGAATGTCCGGTTACGCATTCGTACATTTTTGGACACAAATCTGTCAAAATTTAGTTTTTGATGCAAAGCGTAAACTCTATCTTTACACAAGATTCAAGGTCCTCATTTTGATTTTTAATTTCACTCAAGACTAATATGGCAATGCAAAATTTAGAATGGAATAAACATCTTGTTACCATCCCTTACTGAAAAATTTGCAAGGATCATGCAAGGATCACGTAAGGCAGTCAACGCAAGGATCATGCAAGGATAACTCATGGATTTTGCTGAAATCCATGCATGAATTTTGAGCAGCCCACCTCCTTGGAGATGCAAGGCTAAACGCAAGAATCATGCAAGGATAACGTAAGAGTGCCTTGCGTATGCCTTGCAATAGTCTTGCATTTTGCCTTAGCAATGTAAAGATGACGCAAGGATCATGCAAGGCGATTGCAAGACTCATGCAAGGGTGTTCTTGCATTGTCCTTGTAAGGATCACGCAAGGATCATGCAAGGACAACGCAAGAACATCCTTGCATGAGCCTTGCATGATCCTTGCATGATCCTTGCGTCATCCTTGCATGATCCTTCCCCTGATAAAAACTGCCACCAGGTCAGAGACAGGCCTGCCTCAAATAGAAGCCTCGTGGATATTGAATGGCCGATCATGAAGGTTGCCATTAATTCGGACATAAAAAAATAGTAGGGATTGACACCATTTGTCAAGTTCGATGTCATTCTTTTTTTGGTTTTAAGTAAGTACCGCAATCTGCAAATCGATCCGCAATTTACAGCAAAATCCGCTCTGCAAAACCTGTAGTTTTTGCCCATTTTCCATTGAAAGTATAAGCATGTGCAGGATAAAATATCGGATTGAACCGAAAGTGCATAGTTTATCGGTTATCAAACCGGTGGAAAGAACCAGTGTGAAAGATTATCGTGAACTGGTGTCCATCCCTAAAAAACAATTTACCTCAATCAATGAAGTCAAAATTCCTTAGAGCTCTTTGCAGATTGTTGGTCACTGGTCCGCTGCAAAAAATTAATGTTCTTATTTTCAATTCCCTAACTGGCATTACCACGTCATTGCTAGTTTTCTATTGGCAAGAGTAATCTTCTTATTTGCTGAAGTAACTTAAGTCAATTGAATTAGTTTATTTATTGTCACCTAAGCTGCTATATAAGCACTGAAGCAACCATAACTGACACAAACAAAACATTTTTAAGCCAGTGACTTCACATGACCAAGTTGAACGTTTATTTTGAAACTGTTTGGACCGCCTATCTGCAAACAGCTATAACACAATTTGAAGTTGGTGTTCCAAGACCGTCAACAGTCAGGGAAATTACCAGCATATGAGGACAATTGCAATTCCAGCCAAGTCCTGGCCCTGACAGGATAATTGAGTGTGTGGGGTTGATCAGTTGGGTCTCAGAAGAAAGTCTGATCTCTTTGCAGCCATGCTCACCACACTGCAGCATGTCAGTTGCGGGACTTAATTCCATCCAATTTCACGAAATACTGCAAAGTCATCAGCAGCTGATGACAATTTCCTAATTTCTCCGGAGCCTTCGGGTTCTTTTCCTCATTATGTAATGGATAGGTCTGCCAAAATTCATAGAGTTAGTTGACACTGTGATACAACTTTATACCAAGTTTGGAAGAGATAGTTGCAGTAGCTCTTTTTAAATAGCCAGTCAAAGATGATTTTGAGCACTGCCAAAGTCATGGCTAGGCCGTGACACTGTGAGAGTGTCATGGGAGGGTGGTGACAGTGCTAGGGTGATTGTCATGTGGGGCTGAGGACATTGATTGCCATCAGCTGGTGGTAATTTCCCTGACTGGTCAATGACAGTCAATCTGATCAATTTTGATGATATCACTTACCTCAAAACTTATAGAGCTGTAACTCGTGAAGTCTGCTGAATTTTTGCATTTTCCAGTAGCCAGTTATGATCCACGATATCTTCCTCAGCTTCCTGAGGGATTTGTTTCTACATTTAGTCGATATATAGCTCATATAATGATTATAATATACTGCAGGGAGCTGTAATGTTGTTCCTACAGCAAGTAGGTCTGAACTGTTGGTCAGTTGAAAAGTTATGCCAAAATTAATTAGTAGCAGTATTTGTTCGAAAATAGTCACATGCAGATAACATGCCTCTCTTCTCACCATGTGCTCATCTAATAGGGCATTATATACCTGTATACAGTGGGTGTGAATTTCCATGAAGTCACAAATCTCTTGCATTATTATTTCAGGGTGCCAGGATAATCTACATTCACAACCGTCAGAAGTTGACTGAAGTTGACTGGGCACCTGCAGAAATAGACTTGAAAGGTATGGCAAAACATCATTGGGTTAAGATTCCTTGAGTTGGACATTTGTGAATAGTTAATAGTAATTTCAAGGCATTTCTTCGAGTCGGACATCACAAATAGCAAGAGAGCACTTCGTAAATGTCTATAATCTAGCTGTCCAACTCAAGGAACCTTACCCTACTTGTGACTCTTTACTGTTCAATGTCAATCCAGATGGAGTGAAGATAATTTTGCTACAACATGATAAGAATCACAAAAAATTTTTTTTTTTGTGAACCTCGATTTTTCCTCAAGTGGACACATTTTGAGCTCTGGTGTACTTATTTCAACATAATGACAATGTTGATATTTTTTGTCAATCTGGAATAGGGAATTTCTGGATGTATGTTAGGGCAGTGCGATGTTGGAAAATTTGATGTGTACAATTATAACTCTAAAATTGTGGCATTGATCTTTTTACAATATGAAGTTTTACCTCAATGCCACAAATATAATAGACGTCTGCGATATGACACTTTTGACTAGGAAAATGGTTAATCTGACCATTGATGCTTAACAATCTTGACTGGAAGCTGTTGACTGTCAAGAAAAACAAGCATTATATGTATAATGAAGCTACAGCCTACTTTTATTATCGTTTAGTTACCTACCCTTTTTGAAACTCAATTATCTGATTCTATCTAAGCATCTAAGACATGTCATGTTACCCATTCTTCTAGAGATTAAATGCTTGGTCAAATATTTGGGTGATAAGTTAATCAAAGTCCATTACACAGGTAAATAAAGTGAAATTTGAGTGATTTGTTTGTCTATGTATGCTACTGCTATTTTAAAGAAGCTATCAATAACACGGTAGTGAACGAGTAACTGGACTATGTCTTGTTACCGCATTTCACTCTACATAATGTTTTATTTAATATAATCAGTGATGGTCATCTGAGAATGTTTGAAATTCTGATTTTGAAATCTATTCTAATCGTGATACCTTTTGTGTTGTTTCAAGACATATATGTCATATATATAAATGAAAGCTAAAAATAAGTAACAAGACACATCTTAGTTACCTCGCTCTGAACAGTTTTGTAACAGGACACAAGCAAGAATGTCCGGTTACGCATTCGTACATTTTTGGACACAAATCTGTCAAAATTTAGTTTTTGATGCAAAGCGTAAACTCTATCTTTACACAAGATTCAAGGTCCTCATTTTGATTTTTAATTTCACTCAAGACTAATATGGCAATTAATGCAAAATTTAGAATGGAATAAACGTCTTGTTACAATCCCTTACTGAAAATTTGCAAGGATCATGCAAGGATCACGTAAGGCAGTCAACGCAAGGATCATGCAAGGATAACTCATGGATTTTGCTGAAATCCATGCATGAATTTTGAGCAGCCCACCTCCTTGGAGATGCAAGGCTAAACGCAAGAATCATGCAAGGATAACGTAAGAGTGCCTTGCGTATGCCTTGCAATAGTCTTGCATTTTGCCTTAGCAATGTAAAGATGACGCAAGGATCATGCAAGGCGATTGCAAGACTCATGCAAGGGTGTTCTTGCATTGTCCTTGTAAGGATCACGCAAGGATCATGCAAGGACAACGCAAGAACATCCTTGCATGAGCCTTGCATGATCCTTGCATGATCCTTGCGTCATCCTTGCATGATCCTTCCCCTGATAAAAACTGCCACCAGGTCAGAGACAGGCCTGCCTCAAATAGAAGCCTCGTGGATATTGAATGGCCGATCATGAAGGTTGCCATTAATTCGGACATAAAAAAATAGTAGGATTGACACCATTTGTCAAGTTCAATGTCATTCTTTTTTTGGTTTTAAGTAAGTACCGCAATCTGCAAATCGATCCGCAATTTACAGCAAAATCCGCTCTGCAAAACCTGTAGTTTTTGCCCATTTTCCATTGAAAGTATAAGCATGTGCAGGATAAAATATCGGATTGAACCGAAAGTGCATAGTTTATCGGTTATCAAACCGGTGGAAAGAACCAGTGTGAAAGATTATCGTGAACTGGTGTCCATCCCTAAAAAACAATTTACCTCAATCAATGAAGTCAAAATTCCTTAGAGCTCTTTGCAGATTGTTGGTCACTGGTCCGCTGCAAAAAATTAATGTTCTTATTTTCAATTCCCTAACTGGCATTACCACGTCATTGCTAGTTTTCTATTGGCAAGTGTAATCTTCTTATTTGCTGAAGTAACTTAAGTCAATTGAATTAGTTTATTTATTGTCACCTAAGCTGCAATATAAGCACTGAAGCAACCATAACTGACACAAACAAAACATTTTTAAGCCAGTGACTTCACATGACCAAGTTGAACGTTTATTTTGAAACTGTTTGGACCGCCTATCTGCAAACAGCTATAACACTTTTTGAAGTTGGTGTTCCAAGACCGTCAACAGTCAGGGAAATTACCAGCATATGAGGACAATTGCAATTCCAGCCAAGTCCTGGCCCTGACAGGATAATTGAGTGTGTGGGGTTGATCAGTTGGGTCTCAGAAGAAAGTCTGATCTCTTTGCAGCCATGCTCACCACACTGCAGCATGTCAGTTGCGGGACTTAATTCTATCCAATTTCACGAAATACTGCAAAGTCATCAGCAGCTGATGACAATTTCCTAATTTCTCCGGAGCCTTCGGGTTCTTTTCCTCATTATGTAATGGATAGGTCTGCCAAAATTCATAGAGTTAGTTGACACTGTGATACAACTTTATACCAAGTTTGGAAGAGATAGTTGCAGTAGCTCTTTTTAAATAGCCAGTCAAAGATGATTTTGAGCACTGCCAAAGTCATGGCTAGGCCGTGACACTGTGAGAGTGTCATGGGAGGGTGGTGACAGTGCTAGGGTGATTGTCATGTGGGGCTGAGGACATTGATTGCCATCAGCTGGTGGTAATTTCCCTGACTGGTCAATGACAGTCAATCTGATCAATTTTGATGATATCACTTACCTCAAAACTTATAGAGCTGTAACTCGTGAAGTCTGCTGAATTTTTGCATTTTCCAGTAGCCAGTTATGATCCACGATATCTTCCTCAGCTTCCTGAGGGATTTGTTTCTACATTTAGTCGATATATAGCTCATATAATGATTATAATATACTGCAGGGAGCTGTAATGTTGTTCCTACAGCAAGTAGGTCTGAACTGTTGGTCAGTTGAAAAGTTATGCCAAAATTAATTAGTAGCAGTATTTGTTCGAAAATAGTCACATGCAGATAACATGCCTCTCTTCTCACCATGTGCTCATCTAATAGGGCATTATATACCTGTATACAGTGGGTGTGAATTTCCATGAAGTCACAAATCTCTTGCATTATTATTTCAGGGTGCCAGGATAATCTACATTCACAACCGTCAGAAGTTGACTGAAGTTGACTGGGCACCTGCAGAAATAGACTTGAAAGGTATGGCAAAACATCATTGGGTTAAGATTCCTTGAGTTGGACATTTGTGAATAGTTAATAGTAATTTCAAGGCATTTCTTCGAGTCGGACATCACAAATAGCAAGAGAGCACTTCGTAAATGTCTATAATCTAGCTGTCCAACTCAAGGAACCTTACCCTACTTGTGACTCTTTACTGTTCAATGTCAATCCAGATGGAGTGAAGATAATTTTGCTACAACATGATAAGAATCACAAAAAATTTTTTTTTTTGTGAACCTCGATTTTTCCTCAAGTGGACACATTTTGAGCTCTGGTGTACTTATTTCAACATAATGACAATGTTGATATTTTTTGTCAATCTGGAATAGGGAATTTCTGGATGTATGTCAGGGCAGTGCGATGTTGGAAAATTTGATGTGTACAATTATAACTCTAAAATTGTGGCATTGATCTTTTTACAATATGAAGTTTTACCTCAATGCCACAAAATAACTCTTGATGGTTGAATGATCTTGTGATTTGATAAACTGAGGTAACCGTTTGTCTTTTAAACAGGTACCAATGCAGTCTTGCAACCAAGGAATTTTAGAAAGTTTTGATTGAACATTTATATTTGTATACATGTGATCCCAAGGAGTTTATTTTTACTGAAGCCCCCATCATCACGTGAAAACAAAAGATCTTCAGTATTTTGATAAATTATTTCAGCTGGCTGCAGTTTTATTATACCTCCTATCTTTTTTTTTACAGAATTGGGCTTTTCATATTCATTTTATATTAATTTTTCAGACATTCAAAGAACTTAGGACTTCAGATTTTATTTTTAGCTCTCAAGATTTGCACTTACAAATTTTTCGTTAGGTTCCAACTGAATTCCTAGTTTCCATATATTAGGGAGTCTCAATTACTTAAAGCTTTTTTCTCCAATGTCCAGAATTTCTTGTTAATCGACCTTCTCAAATTCTAAATTGGAGATCTTCTAAAGGCATTTATTGATATATACCACAATTAAAAGTAATTTTGCTATATTATTTGGTTAGATTCTCAATTCTTTGTTCCAGATATTACCAGGATTTAGGAGCCTATTCTAGCAATTTTTTGTAGCTATTTTAGGTTTCAGATTCCTATTTGTAGATGGTTTTCAAGGTATTTTTCCCTTGATTTTGGCTTCAGATTCATAGACGGTCAGCTCTTCAGAGTTTATTATTTTCCAGAAACTCCAGTTCCAATATTCTGTAATTGTTACTTCAGAATACAAATTCCCTTTTTTTCGTTTACCTCATTTCAGATTCAGAACGCCAAACTTTTCGGAGTATAATTCAGTATCCCTAATCCTGGTTTTTTTAAGAATTTACTGGAACATTTTACTTTTCAGGCTCTTAATTTTATTTGAAGACTCCCTTTCCCAACTTTGGATTTTCTACTATTCTTCCTTGAAGCACTCTGAGATCTTTTACATTTCTGATTTACCATTATATTATCACAAGTTTTCCTGATTCGGTTTTCAGACTAACAATTCCAGATCATCACAAGTTATCGTGATTATGGAATTATTATAGGACTCTCAATCTGAAATACATTCTTCTTCTTTTTTCAGAATTAAGCTTTACAAGTTCCTATTTCGATAAATTTCAAAATTTCAGATTCATCATTCCAGATATTTATTGCTAAATTTGACCCATTCAAACTAATAACTTGCAAAGAAAATGTTTGAATATTTGTTGACTTTGTATGTTTTCTTTTGCAATGAGCATCTGCTTCAGTTACAGTTTTGTTTGGAGATTAGCTGCTTTTTTGTTAAACTTGGCGCAAGGACTAGGTTTCATCTATAACTAGAGTACCAGAAGGATTCATTAACTTGCTTTCTCCCAACCACTTCCCAAACCAGATCAGACATCCAAGACCTAACCTGGTCAGTTAAAAGCTGCAGCAAGATTGTCTTTAGTGTAAACTAATGGAACACTTATTTTACACAAGCTGAATTAAACAGAACCTGTTGTGGTTGAAACATACCAGCAGTTTCCAGCTGTCTGCTTCTGAGACCCTGCAAAGCTTACCCTTTTCATGTGTTTTCAAATTATTTTTTAGGTATCAAATTATTTTTTCAGATCTGAGATGCACCTAAGATTATTTCATGCTCCGTATAAAGGAAACTTGAATTTGCATTTTGGTCTGGTAATCCAGACTTTGGCGTTTAGGAAATTGGGCTGAGTTGTAGAATTTAAAAATGTCCATATTTTGATGATTATGTAATATATGGGTTTGTACTTCGTGTTTCAGCGCATGTGTTTTGCAGAAGTCATGTTCACAGATCACCCGATATTTCACAATTTTAATCTCTATTCCTGTTAATGCTTTTAAAATATGATAAATCTAAATTACAGACATTTAAAATTATTTTTTGAATTTTTGGTAGGATGTCCAAGTATCTTGTTCCAGTTTTGTGTAATTACTTGATTTCTATAAAGATGCAATTGTCAGTTTGATTCAGCCTTTTCAAAGTTTTGAATTTTTTCCAGGAATAAAGTTTTTTCGACCTTTAAAATGACCTCAAGGAAATCAGCTACAACCCGGATGGGAAATATCATAAAAGTTATATTTTCAGGTTTATTATGACAGTGTACCCTACAATTTTCACTATCCCCTTAGCTACATAACGAAGAAACCCCCCCCCCCCCCCCCCACAAAATCAATCTATTACAGTTTCAGTTTCCATATTTGAGATTATCACATGTGGAGTGAACTTTTTTGGCATTGCAGAAATTTTGGCACAAGGGCTGTTCTATAATTTAGTGCATCTGTAACTCTTTCCCAATTTATGTGTTATTCCAAGTTTGGCTTTTTGGGTGTATATCATTTGAGTGCCTAAGTCGATCAACAAGGTCAAGTTTATGCTAACAACTTTAGGGTGTTTAGAAAGCTTCAGTGCGTGTAACTTTGTTTACATTACATTCCTGACAATTAGAATGGATGCCAAAAAAAAAAAAACCGGCAGTGTTTTGTTATGATTGAACCGTCAGACCTAACAGACTTTAATTTGATTTCAGGTTGAAAATATGAATGGCTTTAAAAACGTAGTATACCCACCCCCTCCCCCGGCCGCCTGCCCACTACAGGCAATGCAGCTTGACATCTGTGTTAAATGTGGGAAATGTCTGCAGAGAACAATTCAATCTGGCCAATTTGTTTTCTTCACCCCATTCCCTGATTAATGCTTTATTAGGCAGAGTCTGCTGTACGTAATGTTGTGTATGATAGGTAAGCTCTGACCAACTTCATCTCATCATCTCACTGCTTTTGCTTTTCCTCATTCATTCCTTGGTGGCCCCCTTGCAAGCGTCAGTTTCATTGACTTTATAGGTCTCCTTCATAATTACTTGCATCGCAAATATCATCATTCCATTAATTGTATGTATGAATGTGAAAATGTACACCAAAATAATTATGAAAATAAATAATGTCAGTCTGTCTGTCAATCTAGCTGTCTGCCGTGTCTGCCGTCTCCTGGTCTCTGATTGTATCTATTACACATCAAGTCCGAGTCAAGCAAATTCAAGCAAAATTGTTTGATGCAGACCACTGTCAATTCCAAATCACCAAGGTGTGAACCCTTAAAAGTGCTTGATGCATTTGTAAAATCTTAACTATTCATTCATAGAAGTTTTGCATATTTTACCCAAATGTGGCGGATGCCCATAAGACACCAATGAGGGTTCTATAATGCTTCATCATTGTTCCTTCAAGCATCTTTAAGGTGCCAGTTGGATAAGCAGTTGTGCTTATCTGGCTTTCTTTGCTCAAAATAAATTTATCAACCAATCTTTAACGGGTGACATGTTAAGCCTAGAGGTACTTTCTTGAAATTTTTTAATATTTTCGTGCGATAAACCTTTATAAAGGTTAAATGCAAAACTTTTTCTAATGCTCTATGTGCAGCAAGCTGAAGAATTTCAAAAGATTCCATCTTGTATAAAGCAACTGCAGGCCAGTATTTTGGGGGGAAATTTTTGGTATCATGGGTGATTTAGAATACATTGGCATAGTTCGCCAGACTGTAGGAAACTCTGGTTACTATGCATGTGCACAGATTGTTGTTTGGAGATAGTGGTGATACTGGCACATTTACATCATGATCGGGATAGCTCTTTAAATGGTAACAATGCCGACACTAAGTAATGTACCTGTGCACCTAAATATCACAATCTTTTCAGTCTGCTTCAGTTGGAAGGGAAGGAGGATATGTACCACTTATGAAAGTAACGACTGTAACATATCAGATGATTAGGCAAGCCGAGTACCATTCATTATGAAAGTGATGTAGGTTGATAAATGTTCACAAAGCCATGCCTTTATTTGCGGGTTTTGTTAAATCTGATACCTATGCACCTAAATATGGCTATACCTTTTGAAAATGTGATACACCCCTGTGGACGCCACAGTTAAAAACGGGGGAATGTGCTGTTTCGAAAGTGTCAAGTCATACTTAGTGCAATATATTACAGGGACTAGCCATTCTTGAAAGTGTGAAACGCCTCTGGCCACTTCTTGTGGAAATGGAGGAAATGTACTACTTTCAAAAGTGATGACTCTCTGTGTGCATCAACAAACGTATCAGGTGTAAAATTAATTTGATTAGGCAAGCCGAGTACCATTCATTATGACAGTGGTGTAGGTTGTTAAATGTTCACAAAGCAATGCCTTCATTTGCGGGTTTTGTTAAATCTGATACCTATGCACCTAAATATGACTATACCTTTTGAAAATGTGATACACCCCTGTGGACGCCACAGTTAAAAACGGGGGAATGTGCTGTTTCGAAAGTGTCAAGTCATACTTAGTGCAATATATTACAGGGACTAGCCATTCTTGAAAGTGTGAAACGCCTCTGGCCACTTCTTGTGGAAATGGAGGAAATGTACTACTTTCAAAAGTGATGACTCTCTGTGTGCATCAACAAACGTATCAGGTGTAAAATTAATTTGATTAGGCAAGCCGAGTACCATTCATTATGACAGTGGTGTAGGTTGTTAAATGTTCACAAAGCAATGCCTTCATTTGCGGGTTTTGTTAAATCTGATACCTATGCACCTAAATATGACTATACCTTTTGAAAATGTGATACACCCCTGTGGACGCCACAGTTAAAAACGGGGGAATGTGCTGTTTCGAAAGTGTCAAGTCATACTTAGTGCAATATATTACAGGGACTAGCCATTCTTGAAAGTGTGAAACGCCTCTGGCCACTTCTTGTGGAAATGGAGGAAATGTACTACTTTCAAAAGTGATGACTCTCTGTGTGCATCAACAAACGTATCAGGTGTAATATTAATTTGATTAGGCAAGCCGAGTACCATTCATTATGACAGTGGTGTAGGTTGTTAAATGTTCACAAAGCAATGCCTTCTTTTGCGGGTTTTGTTAACTCTGATACCTATGCACCTAAATATGACTACCTTTTGAAAATGTGATACACCCCTGTGGACGCCACAGTTAAAAACGGGGGAATGTGCTGTTTCGAAAGTGTCAAGTCATACTTAGTGCAATATATTACAGGGACTAGCCATTCTTGAAAGTGTGAAACGCCTCTGGCCACTTCTTGTGGAAATGGAGGAAATGTACTACTTTCAAAAGTGATGACTCTCTGTGTGCATCAACAAACGTATCAGATGTAAAATTAATTTGATTAGGCAAGCCGAGTACCATTCATTATGACAGTGGTGTAGGTTGTTAAATGTTCACAAAGCAATGCCTTCATTTGCGGGTTTTGTTAAATCTGATACCTATGCACCTAAATATGACTATACCTTTTGAAAATGTGATACACCCCTGTGGACGCCACAGTTAAAAACGGGGGAATGTGCTGTTTCGAAAGTGTCAAGTCATACTTAGTGCAATATATTACAGGGACTAGCCATTCTTGAAAGTGTGAAACGCCTCTGGCCACTTCTTGTGGAAATGGAGGAAATGTACTACTTTCAAAAGTGATGACTCTCTGTGTGCATCAACAAACGTATCAGGTGTAAAATTAATTTGATTAGGCAAGCCGAGTACCATTCATTATGACAGTGGTGTAGGTTGTTAAATGTTCACAAAGCAATGCCTTCATTTGCGGGTTTTGTTAAATCTGATACCTATGCACCTAAATATGACTACCTTTTGAAAATGTGATACACCCCTGTGGACGCCACAGTTAAAAACGGGGGAATGTGCTGTTTCGAAAGTGTTAAGTCATACTTAGTGCAATATATTACAGGGACTAGCCATTCTTGAAAGTGTGAAATGCCTCTGGCCACTTCTTGTGGAAATGGAGGAAATGTACTACTTTCAAAAGTGATGACTCTCTGTGTGCATCAACAAACGTATCAGGTGTAAAATTAATTTGATTAGGCAAGCCGAGTACCATTCATTATGACAGTGGTGTAGGTTGTTAAATGTTCACAAAGCAATGCCTTCATTTGCGGGTTTTGTTAAATCTGATACCTATGCACCTAAATATGACTATACCTTTTGAAAATGTGATACACCCCTGTGGACGCCACAGTTAAAAACGGGGGAATGTGCTGTTTCGAAAGTGTCAAGTCATACTTAGTGCAATATATTACAGGGACTAGCCATTCTTGAAAGTGTGAAACGCCTCTGGCCACTTCTTGTGGAAACGTAGGAAATGTACTGCTTTCAAAAGTGATGACTCTCTGTGTGCATCAACAAACGTATCAGATGTAAAATTAATTTGATTAGGCAAGTCGAGTACCATTCATTATGACAGTGGTGTAGGTTATCTTTATTGGCTTCTCTTGTTAAGTCTGATACCTATGCACCTAAATATGAAAACTTTTTGAAAACGTTAGAACCCCCCTATGTGGCATTTCAGCTGAAACCATTGTATGTGCTGTTTCGAAAGTGTGAAACACCTCTGGCCGCTTCTTGTAATAAAAGGGAAAATGTGCTACTTTAAAATTTGATGAATCACTGTCTGCACAAACAAACGTATCTGATGTCAATAAAGATTTGATCCAGTACAGCCAACCACCATTCTTTGATAAGGTGGTATTTATCATTTAAAGTTTACGAAGCTATGAATTTTCAATCTGCAATGCATTTCTTCTTTGATACAATCAAGGTACTGTCGTACGGTCTTTCCTTGTGGTTGTTAATCCAGCAGTCGCATTGCCCTGTCATATTGGCCGACTGTGCTGCGAATTAATAGGCCAGCTTTATGTAATTTTCTAAAAACCTCAAGTTATTTGATGGTTGTAATGTACATCATTTAGAAGTTAACTAATCTTGATATTGATACAAAATATGACACAGCTCAGACCTTTAGACTAACTATGCTGCTGATGAACAGGCCAATAATGTGTAGTTCTTTTTTACCAATTGTTGCCTATTACTATTAGGTGGTTGATTAAACAAGCAGCAGAGGCACGGGTAGAAGTAAACACTAAATTCATGACAGACATGATCATTGAAAGGCATGCAAATTAATACAGTGCATCTGTATGCTAGCATATAGCACAACACAAAGGAATATTGGCCAAAATGTCCTAATGTGTGCATTAATATAATTTTCACACATTATATCATTCTTCAAATTCACAATCATTGTTGGGTGTTCTCTGTTCTAATAGATGAAGAGCCATTTCAATTTTCATCAAATGCTTAACTTCTGAAATCACTTGTGGTAATAAACAATGTATAATAGTTTGTGATCACCTCTATTGACGTATGTTAATAATAAAATAAAATATATTCATTGTGATTATTGAATATTGATCCGAATGTGTCGCATTTCTTGCTACCTGATCCACCTTTTGCCTTTAGATGAAGAACTTTTTTCAGGTCCATTGTATGGTGTTTGGTGTGATCCAATAATTTATCAGCCACGAGTTTTCATATGATTGAGGCCTTTGCCTTTTGTGTGTAGTTTCAGGATATAGTTTGGAACCCTGTTGCCAACCCGCGCAGACCCACTCCTTTGCTTTCATATACACAGCTGAAACTGCGCAACCGCAGCCTCAGTGAACAACTCATCCAGTCCAAGCCCATGGGACTTTTTAAAAATGGAGACGGGTTGTATCCAGTATTCTATGCTGGGGCAACTGAAAGACCCTGGACATCCCTGAATTAATAGGGTGTGTACCAGACTCTCACTCTCGAACTCTGCTCAAATCAAACAAACCAATGTATCATCACATCTGCCATATCACTTAAAAGCCCAGATACTGCTCTGTCTTTCAATTCTCTTTTCAGAAAAAACAAGACACATAAGAAACGAAAAGGACACAGCCTCCCTCCGGACATCGACCCAAGGACCAAGACCAAGACTCAAGACGAAGAGCCAAGACCCAAGCTGGTGACCCGATGGACCCCTTCCCAAGTGCCCCCCCCCCCAAAGAACAATGAACTCACCCAGGTGGCCCATAAATGTAATCCTAAGAGAAGAGAACAAGGCCACCCGGGTTCCTTATTAATGACTCTATCAAGGCTACAGGGGCTTCATGCCCAAATTAGCCTTTGGCCTTTGGCCCAATTGACATTTTGATTGATTGGTCAACAATGGCAATCGCTGTGAATTGGAGACATAGCATCTATACATGCTATAGCACCATATTGCGAAATTGAAATCTTCAAGAGAACTAGTTATCATCAAGTGACATAATATTTTATAATTACAAACTGAAATGATATGACAAAAATATACAAATATTTTCCGGCCTGTTTAACCTTGTCAACCAATAAACCAGTTGTATATTAGTCCTGAGGTTGGCATAAGGGACCTTTCAGAATTTATGACTGGGGGGGGAGGATGGGAGTTTTGCCTGAGGAGTACTTACTTTTCACAAGTGTTTCAAGGAGGGGGTAATAATTTTTGACAGCACTTCCAAGGGGGGAAAACATTTATAACAAGAAAAAATGTTTAAAAACATGCATAAACTCACTTTATCTAGACTTTTTTATGCGCAAAAGTCCGCGAAATGACGCGAATCTGTACGTGTGACCTTGTATAACAGTGTAAATGTGCTTATTGCTTTGTATGTCGAGGGGGGGGGTACTAAGAATACACATGAAACGTAAGGGTGCAGTTCTAAAAATACGCATGAAACTTAAGGGGGGTATCAATTTTTGACGGGAAGTTCAAGCAAAACTCCCACCCCCCCCCCCCCCCCCCCCCGAGTCATAAATTCTGAACGATCACTAACTGAAAGGAATTGTTAGGGTCCTGGGACCCTTCAGAAATTATGAAACGGTGAAACATTATAACTCAGCTGTTTACCTTTGATTGTTGATGCTAAATGATTTTTCTATTATTATTTTGTGGTTATGTAAAGAAAATTTGATGTGCATAATCCATCTATAAATAAACTAGGTCTATGTGTCAATCTATCCATCTGTATCTATCTATATTTATCATGTTTATATAGAGAGAGGTTATCATCTTTTCAAATTTTTTTCTGCTTGGTTGGCTCAATGAGAACCATGGGCGTAGGAGGCAGGGGTCGGGAGGCTGCAGTACCCCAACAATTTTGGAAACACAGTTCAAAATTTTGGGGGGGGGGGCACCAAAAAATATTGGTTATATTTTTGGGTGACCCCCCCCCCCCCTAGCCCCGATGGTGACCCGCTGTGTTTTGGCCAGTTGTGCAACACTGAAATGAAATTGAAAAAGTAGATTCGTTAAAGGATGTTGGGGTCATCGTACAGTTCAGTAGATATTTTTGTCTATGATTCTATGTATCAGAACTATATGGTTGTCCTCTTTTTGAGAAGAAAAGTCAGATTCGTTTCCCTATTCTACACATAACATTGACTAAGTTCAAATTGTCAAAATGTGCATGCATCTAAAAGAAGGGTATTTTACACCTAAAATTTGTCATATTCAGAATGGTTTGAAAATTTCTCAAATGGACACAATGGAAGATTTTGCTCTCCTACGGTCCACAGGGGTCTCGGAGGCCCCCCTCTAACTTTGATGCTTCGTCTTTGAAACAAAAATTGACTTACAAGTTTTTCCGGCACATGTAACCTTTCCTTAGTTGGAAAGGAATCAGATGCAGTTTTAATTTAATGGTTCCTTCCCCTGCCCATAACTTCCATGTCAACGTTTTACCATTTATAATTAATGATAATGGCTCAAAATATTCCTTAGGACTTATAAGACAAAGATTCATAATAGATTTGAGCACATATTCAGTTTAAAAAGGCATGGAAGATAATTAGTATCAATCTAGAAATATCTGTTTAGCTGATACCATGCAAAATAAGAAGCTAAAACAGGTCATTTTACAATAATGTTACAGCACACAAAGTCTCCATACTACAGTTCCACAATGATCTTAAATAAGGAGGCTGAGTTGTCATGAATCAAACGATTAGTATTTCACCTTCTGGAATATAAATGTATAGTGCTTGGCATAAATAGAGAGAATTCTAGAGGGGGGGGGGGGGCCTTAGAGTCCCCTGTGGACCATTCGTGTCACAAAATGTGGTGGATCATAGCTGACTTTGTTTCTCTTGTAAAATGGTATGTGATGCCACCTGAATAGATGTAAATTTGATCATGGACGTTGAAGGCATAACAATGGCAATTTTATTCTAAGATCAATAAATATATGTAATTTACAATGTAGAGGGAGCTACTATTATAATTTTTAATTTAGTAGTTGCTTCATTTTTTCAGTTGTTTAAAAAAATATTGATTATAACTGTATCGGAATCATTACAATCAAAGATGGATTATGTATCAAAACATTTCAAGGAAGAATCATTGACTCAGATTAGCAGACATGTAAATTTGGACTGCAATCATAAATGCAAGCCATTGAAAGCTCGAGCAACAGCACAGGCTGTCAGGGAACTGTTGGATTGCCTAGAAGGCATCATGACATGTGGACTATCAGAAATGGAAGCATATGAACTTATGAACATGCTATGTATGTTGTGACAATTTGTATACCTTTCGTTAAATTGCCTTTCTCATAATATCTAACTGATTGTTTTGCTTGTACTTTTTTGTACGAATAAACATAATAATAATGATAATAATTACTCAATATTTGATATGACATTTGTATTACTTCTGTATTATGTGGTGTGTGATACACATGGAATTGTATGTTTGTGATTTGTCTAGCCCTTGGGCAATGTCAGAGAAAACCAAAGAGATTAAACTTAATAAAAATATTATATGAAACCAATATGAAGTTTTTATTTGTATATTTTAAATTTATACAAGCTTTCATTTTAATCATCTTCACTATATTATCTTGCAAAAATGAACTTACTGGGCAGTTTTAATTTACCCTACTTTCCAAGTTATCATTTAGAAAACATCCTGGGTAACAGTGGCGGATACAGGCTGAAACAATGCCCGTCTGAGCCCACAAATTGAGTAATGATAATAACAATTTTAACGAGAATTATTTCTAGTATCATGACAACTTATTTAAGGGACACCATATTTGAGCATACAAAACCTGTATTTGAAAAATCTATTTGTTAAAACAAGGAAGAAAAATGGGAAGAAGGGTTCTAGAAAAGTATGTCCTAATCAAGTTCATACTGATGGCAGATGCCCCAAATTTAAGTGATCGAAGAAAATAAATTACTGTTGAAGGCTGTGACAGGTCAGCACCTGTTGAAACACCTTTGTCGACGGCTGTTGACTCTTGTCGACGGCTGTTGACTCTCGTCGACGGCAATCGACAATGCATTGCCGACTGCAGTTGACTGTTGTCAACACCTGACCAACAGTTGTCAGAATTTTGACAGGGAAAAAATGCCATATCTATCCGTCTAATCTATCTATCTATCTATCTATCTATCTATCTATCTATCTATCTATCTATCTAACTATCTATCTAACTAACTATCTATCCGTCGTCTACCTATATAATCTATCTATTAGGGCTATCACGATTACAGAATATTAAAATCGATTAATCTATAGCCTAAAATCGAATCGTAATCGATTAATCGCCGTTTTCCCGCCATTCTAAATAGTAGGTAAAGTTCTGTTCAATTTTGCATGATTGTCTTACAGAAGAGCTGAAAGCCTGTGATATTCCATTGAAAATGTCAATGGCAATTAAGACTTGACACTTCATTCTCACTAATTAGCTTCAATCAGGTATTGTCAATCCAATTAGCCAATCCACTTGACCAATCCACTTGACCAATCCAGTTGCAATCCACTCTTAAAACCTGGAAATTTAAAGCCATACAGTGTCTTCTAGGTACAAATATACAAATAACAGATTAATCGATTTTGCAAACTGGAATCGATTTTTAACTAAAATCGAATCGGCGGCGATTAATCGGTTAATCGTGAGAGCCCTACTATCTATCGTACT